>JARWLC010000004.1:127143342-127553342 GCA_033318265.1 Phyllotis vaccarum | reverse complement strand
AGATGATTTAAAAGAAAGCATTGATATTGATTTAATGTGGGGAATATTTTGGGTAGATGTCAATGTTTCCATGGAGAATGTCCAAATAAAGAGGACATGTGACCCAGAGTCCCAGTGGTGAACTGACCTCAGTGACTAGCCTAGGAGTTATATGTGCATCAGAATAGAGATGTCTTCCAAAGCTGGTGAGCAAGGAAACAGGAAGAGCTATCCCTGTCTGTATAGATGAAGACACCCAAGAACTACACACAGTAATAACGGCAGAGCGTGGAATTGTAAGGTCAACTTCAATGGCATAGATGACCCTTGACACTGTTTCCCAGCACGTTGACTTTGAATGATATCCCATGGGAACTTAAGCTCGTTTCTATGTCAGATAAGGAACATTATGGCCACAGCAATACATTTTCTTTTTGTTAACACTGCTTTACTCTGAGTTCTATTCACAAAAACTGTTCCAATCTTTTTCTAATAATTTTCCCTCCAATTAAGTTCTCTGTCTGCCAGCTTTTGAAATGCAGTGTCTGGGGCAGGCTTTTTGTTCAGTACCTAACCTTAATTTGAACACCATTCAGCGCCTGTTTAGAGGAAGCAAATTACAGTGAAGACCGAGCACATGAGAAGTCAAATGCCAGTTTCCAAATGATCACAGGCTCTTGTAAAGGTTACCGCTTGTCTTAATGGAGTAGCTGGGGCTGCTATAAGATAGGCCCATCCCCAAATTCTTTTGTTTTGTTTCAGTACCAAACTCTTTGCATTTGAAGTAGGCAACACTCACTGAAGTTGCTAAGGAGCCACTCAGAGGATGTCTCACTGTGTCTTCCTCTTTCTTCTGACCTGTTCCTTGTCCTCTTGTCTTTTCTCTGTCACACCGTTCTCTTTCTCTCTGATGCCACAAGGCATCAGCGTTCATCTACGAAGACCTAATGTTCACTACTGTTTAGAGCTAAGTTAGGAAAACAAGGCAGGAGCTTAAAGCAGAGGAATGGGAAACACTGCTTACTGGCGTTATGACACAGGCCATCTGCCTAAATCTTCTATATATACTGCACATACGAAACAGAAGAGTTGGAGCATTTCCTATGCATTTCATGACACCCAAATCTTCTTATCATTCTGTCTCATCATCAAGAAATGTATAAAGCAAGCCACGGTTAAAACAAAGTGGTACCTAAAAACAGACAACCCTCACAGCTGGCATAGTCAGCATCAGCTGTCAACTTTACTCAAACCTAGAGTTACCTGGGAAGATGGCACATCAACTGAAGAATTGCCTGGATCAGACTGGTCTGTTGGGCATGCCTGTGAAGCATTTACTTAATTGCTAGTTGATTATAGCCCACTATGGGAAGAGCCACCCACTGTCAGGTGGCTTGTTTCACAGAGAAAGCCAGTAAGCAGTGTTCTTCTATGGCCTCTGTGTCAAGCTCCTGCCTTGTATTCGTAATGTAGCTTCTGTAGCGTGTAGTACAGGTCATCCCATACCCAATTTTCTTTCAGTTATGGTATTTATCACATCATCACAAACTTAACTAGAACATTAGCAATGTGGATATTATAGACGCTCAAAACACACAGGAAACCTTCAATCAGCAGTGAGGAAACAAAGCAAAATGCAGAGGAAAAAGAGTCTAAATTGACTCATGGATAAAAAGCCAGAAACTTAAAGGCTTATTACTTATTCTTTCCTTCGTTTTCACAGTTCTGCTATATCAAAATCTAAGTAAACTTAATATTATATCCATTTCCTTCTAGGCCATAGTCTTTGAAACTAGGTGAATTTAATTGGTATCAATTATCTATCTAAGATTTAATCTTATTATAAAGATGGAAAACCAATCAACAAATGTAGGAATTATGCTTATAAATTAATTTCTACATCCCAGTAATTGCTCTGCTCCTGATAGATATGGAAAAGCTTATCATTCTGATTAGAGCTGTAAGTGAAATTATATTTACATTCCACAAATATTCTGAGTTCCACAAGTCTTAATTTTCAGAAAGTAACACTGAATTCTCGATTTACTAACTGATGTTTTCTAAACAATTTGCAAGCCTTGAGAAATTCCCCAGCAGTGTAGAGCGAATGCTGTTCTTACAAAGGACCTAGGTTCACTTTCCATCACCCACATGGTAGCTCATAACCATCCTTAACTCTAGTTCGAGGAGATCTGCTGCCTTCTTCTTCCTCCTGGGGCACTAGGCACACATATGGCACGTACATTCATGCCAGTGAAACATCTACATGTATGAAATAAATCTAAAAATATTTGAAAACAATTTGCATTTGATTGTTAATGGCACCTAACAGTGTGCTTTAGTTACTATCCATATAACAAGACAAATGAAACAAATCTAAATTTCTATATATGTAATTATTTATTTTTAATCTTAAATTTTTGGTTCCAGTATAGACTAAAAACATGTTCATTTTTACAGACATCAGCATGACTCAACATATAGAAACAGTTATACTAAATAAATAGAAATAAAAGGTGTGAAGAAAATTACCTTGGAGGAAGACAACACGTTAGGTGACTATTCCAGGTATGTCAGAAGTATAATTTAATCTGAACTTATTGTAAATGATAGAGAAACAATAGACTATGGTAATAATTATAAGAACTGGAAGATCAGGAGAGGCTCACTATAACTATAGGCACAAACTGAGTAGTTGCTAGGTGTTTACTAAAACCAGGATACCATAAGACAATTACAACATTTTCCCATGAGTAGGGGTGTAAATAGACTCCAAGGTTGGAGCCACTTGATATCCATTTGCATGAATTTGGAATATGTTTTTGGCCAATAATAAAATCAGCTGATTCTAATTTTGTCAATTAACACATTGACTGGTATCCTGCCTGGTTTTGTCAGTGTTTGTTTTTTCAACTTGTAAAATACTTGATACAAATGAAAGCAAAGCTTTCTTTCATTCTCTCCTGTAGCAGGATATACAATCTGTTCATGAGTAAAACTCTGGTATTTTCCTCTGGCTTTTAAACTGGTAAAAATAGCCTGCCATTACTAATAATTTCTCTCCTTAGTTATGACTGGTTCCTCAAATGCCCAGACACAGTGAAATAAAATAAAATAATTTAAATTTAAGGGATTTAAATTGAAGGTATTTATGTACATATTTACCTCAGGCCAATGTTTGTGTCTTAATATTCTTCATTCCTGCCATTGATACTTATCTAGAAAATAAAAATTAGCCCACGTATCCTCTCTCTTACACCCATTATTGCTTGTTTATTTTTCCCTAAAATAGATAACTGATGTTATCTCTATCAAGAATTAACAAGAGCTGAATAATTTTTATCAAAGAAATGATTATATTCTGATGCTATAACTATGCACAGTCGACAGGGTTTCCAGGAGAATGCTTTAAGAGATACAGCATGGTGGTCATATTTTAGGTAAAAGTGGGTTTGGAAGAATTGGACTCCAAGATTCACATGCCTTTGAGATACTCACATAATGTGAAACATTTTTATCTATTAAAAATCTTGATTAAAAAGAAATTATCTTCTAACTTAAAATTATACCCAAGCTCAAAACTTATCTCAGTAATTGAGCACTTGTTAAGCATGTGTATGTGCTAGGTATGATTGCTTAGCATGAGGAAGAAAGAAAGGAAGGAAGGAATAAAGGAAGGGAGAAAGTGAGGGTAAGAGAAAGGAAGGAAGGGTGGGCTCAGGCAAAGTTGATCATCAAAATCAACTTACAAGCCATTAACAATTGTTTATATAACAGTGAGGCATTGAGTCCATAGATCTGCTGTGTAACTTCAAAACTGGCACCTCCAAATGTAGTAACCATGGCTATGTGGCATGTTCACAAGGTAATTTATTGGAAGAAACTCTCAAGCAAATGGCTCTTCTTCATAGTTGCCTAATTTCCTAATGATCTACCAGTTGGAAAAGTCTTCTTGCTGAAATGTATAAAATCAATTTGCAGGAAAAGTCAAAAATTAAATAATTGAAAATTATCTTAACGGGGCTTTGGAAGATGGTGATTTTGTAGTAAGGATTTTCTGGCCCGGCCTAGCCCTGAGATCTGTATCTACAACCCCTTAATCCCAAAGAATAACACAAAAGCTTACATTAATAATAAGCTGTTTGCTTCAGGCTTATTGCTAGCTAGCCCTCTGCATTTTAACTCAAACCATTTCTACTAATCCATGTTTTTCCACATAGCTAGTGGCTTACCTGTTCTTTTACATCTTTATCTTTCATCAGAAGCTTCCAGGTCTTCCTTGACTCTGCTCTCCTCCTTTATCTATGCTTGGAATTCCCACTTGCCTCTTAGCTGCTTTGCCATAGGCCGAAACAGTTCCTTTATTATCCAATAGTAATTCTCAGTGTACAGAAAGACATCCCACATCACAACTTGATTAGTAAAGTGCTTGCTAGCTGAGAATGAGAACATAAGTGCACATCAACACACACATAAAATGTCAAGTGTATCTACATGTACTTTTAGTCAGTGATAGGAAGTTGGAGACAAGAGAATCCAAAGGGCTTGATGACCAGGCAGTCCAGAAAATCAGTGAATTCCATATGAGTTACAAGACCCTGTCTCAGAAAATTAGATGTGTAATAATTGAGAACCTAAAATCTAACATCTACATCTAACATTAATCTCTGGATCTCTCTCTCTCTCTCTCTCTCTCTCTCTCTCTCTCTCTCTCTCTCTCTCTCTCTCTCTCTCTCTCTCTCTCTCTCACACACACACACACACACACACACACACACACACACACAAACACACACAAACACACATACACTCTTGCACACTTGCACACATGTGATGACACACACATAACTACATATACAAACACACACACAAATTAACATCATTGATAATTTAGTGATTACTATCAATTGGATACACAGTCTATCAGTTCGTTTAAAAACTGACCACCATTCACTGCATCAAATGATGACCATCTCAGATTTGCTCATCTCAGATAAAAATAATGGAAATCAAAATTTTTGCTGAGGAAAAGCCAATAAAGTCAAGTTTCTCCTGGCACAAAGCTCCAAAAGACTGACAGCTAGATGAGCAAAGATGATCAGAGCAACATGAAACTTGGTTGAATAAAACTCACCCAACCGTACAGAGTGAAAGGTGAGACCAAACTGGAGCTCCCACCACACCAATCAAGCAGCTAACATACTGTCCCTCATTCTAGAAAGATTTAAAAAAATGTTGATTAAATTAAACCAGAAGGTGCTAGAACATTAGGTACTGAAACAATGGTTGTGGGAACACCCACAGAGTTGAACATTGGAGAAGTTAAGTGGGAGCCTCACTGGTGTGTGCTGTGTCCTCCGTCTTGAAACTTTGCCTCCTCCAGGCTGGAAACAGGCTCATGAGACTGAAAGAACTAGTGAAACTCACTCAGAAAGTTGCAGGATTCACAAGACTTTTTCCAGAGCTATAGAAGCAATAGATAGTCACTGGAAAGGGGAGACACTCTGGCTATCCGAGCTCCCTGCAGGTTGCTCAGTATTAGCCAAGGACACAGACTTCATGTGTCATCACACAAGTTGGAGTGGACTTTTCTGTGATGGAGCTTTGAGTCTCAGGTAAGTAGTCTCTTACTCACACTCTTATGAGAAACCTCAGTAAACTTACTGGTGTGTTAAGCTAGCCTTGGGTAAATTTTCTTCTTTAGTCTACACTTAGTGGTCTATCTTGGATCAAGAGGTCTTTCTTTACATACATCCAGGAAAATGTCACACAGTTGGTTCCTAAAAGAGGACCAAGAAAACCAAAGTAGGCAAGATTGCTTGGCCCATGAAATGAGTGATAAGACATGTAAATAAAGCTGATTCATGTGAGGGGGATACATCCATGACGGCAGTCTTGTATAGCTGCCTTTTCACATATGATGTGGGAGGGTTCATGATCTTTTGATGGGTGATATAAGATAACATCTAGACAAACTCATATGATAGTGTAGGAACCTTCTGGAGAACCCAGGATGGCCATCTTCTTCTACATTGGATGAGGTGGCACAACAACTTTATAAATATTGGAATGTGCCTGTTGACATGTACCTGTCTCCTCTGAGGGTTAATAAAGTGAAGCAGTCGGGAATTCAGCTAAGGAATGACCCCTAGACAGATCAGTTCACCTTAAGCTAACAAGCCTTTCCTTCCCAGGATTCCTGCCTCCTTGTGCTGTCCCTATATGCATCTGTGAGGTTCCACTGGAATTGATTCCAAAGGGTGTGACTATTCCTTTTTCTACTCTTATTTTTTCTCTTGGAGGATTCCAGAGCCTAAGTGTGCTTTCAAACTCTCTAACAAACTCTTTTTCTAAAGTGTCCCTTCCTACCAAGTGACCGCCTGCTGCCAGGTGGCTGATCTCCAAGCTGCTTTATCTCAAACAGGATGACTTTTGTGCCTTCTCTTCTTGATTCTCCTCCTCTTGTCCAGCAGCTGTGAGATTTACAGCTTTCCCTGCCTTGGGGTTTTACTTTTAAATTCTAACAAATGGTCCCTAGGCTTTCAATTGCCTCTGTTCTTTGTCCTTGAGCTTTGTATTTTGTCTGTTCTTAAATTCTTTTATTAATGAGACTAAGAAGGGGAGACCCAGTTTCCCAGGGTATCATATGATGGGTCTGCTGTGACTATCACCAAGATATGAAGAAATACTTCTTTCCTGCCCTTTCATTCTTTCATTGGTATAGAAAATTAACCTGCTTCTGAACTTCTAGACGTCCATCCCACTGATGGAGACCCCCTCCTCAACTTCCTAATGGAGTAGAGAACATTTTTCAGTCCCTGGGAGTAGCACACATAGGACACATGGGACAAGACTGTAAGCAGGCTGTGATAAACATCAATTTGTTGTGGACTCTGTAGTGTACCAGGCCCCGTGTGTAGTACCTTCTCAAAAAGAACTCACCATGTAATGGGGGAACTGGTAAGAAATAGACACCAAGAATATTGAAAATCAAAACAAAGCTGCTGTTGAGAAACTTCTAAATAGGCACACATAAAAGTAAGGTAATGGTAAATAGAGAGAAGCCAACTATAAAACTAAAAGTTTCTTCATCTAAGACATGATATAAAAAGAGAGAATGTAGAGACCGAAATATTAAGGCTAAAGGGAAAAGAGTATACATAATTTCCAAAAAAATTCAAATTGATTTACCTGTTAAAAATGAGATAGCCCAAGAGAATAGGATTTAAAGAATGTAGAGTGCCATGAGCGAGGGGGGAAATGGTCATCAAAAGACTGTGTAAACAGTTTGCTAGTCATTGAGAAAACCTGGGTTGGAGAGATTGAATTTGCAATTCACTCAAAATAGTTTTGCAAAGACTACCTAGTTGCTTGGATTTGGAAAGTAACAAGATAAAATCAAAATCTAGAAGGTCACACCCTGGAGTGGGTAGACAACGGGTCCTTGCTGAGTTTGAAAAGGGTGAGGAACAGAAAGAAAGGAAGAAACTGAAGAAGTAGAGCCTCTACTACAAGTTGTAGGCAGGAACAGGGGTTGGAAAGAGTGGTGAGGAACCTTAAATCACATAAAAACAACTCACTGTGTACTTTTCCTTGTAGCCAATAGTAGGGTCCAAACCCTAGCTCTGCTGTGGTACCAGACAATTGGGTGACTGTCAGTCATAATATACTAGATTCCAAATAAACTAGAGTAATAAGTTAGGTCAGACTCTGATCACAGCAGTCTGCATTAGCTCTCCTTACATCCCAGATCTTGCCATTGCTGATGTAGCAGAACAATAAATAGTGAAGTATAACTCAGGATGATGAAACACAGCTTCAAGTGACCTGTAGTTCTGCCAAAGAAGGTGCCTTCATGCCAGCCAGAAATGCAGCTCAGGAGAGATAAAAGCCAATGGATCTGGGGAAGTAAATTACATTCTACCTCTCCAGAACTTTCCTATAAGACTGGAGTTGAGTGGAAGAAGAGATGGCAGCATTAGTAAATGGAGAGATGTTCCTGTGCGGTAGAATCTATATTAAATTACTTTTTTTTTCCCTTTTCAGATTCTCCTTCTCATTTAAGCATCTCAGCATGAGGGATGAACTGACCCACCTGACAGAGAACTTGTGTAATTGTTTTCACATGGAAGTTCTCACATTTCTTTGCTGTTGTTTCTCCAATTGATGGGGTTTACATTGACTATCAGTTTCAGAGTAAAGTCTATCATGCTTCATTGTGTGACAAGAGAGCCACCTCCAAACTTTCCAGTTCTTACCACTCTGAAGATTCTTGACTACTCCCTTCATGTTCTCCATGTACTCCTTCATTTCTGAAGTATCCTGCATCCGTGTCAGGATGACATCTCCATTACACTCTTTCCAGAGATTGTGAGTATACTAAATAAGTCCACTTAGAAGACTATTAATCTCTACCCTTTAAATAAAGATGTTGAGTCCAACATGCTTCTTATTAAGATTCCAATTATGAGTTAGGATATCTCTTGGACACATTTTATAAAATTAGGACAGAATTAATATACTAATTGAACTCAGTAACTCAGTATAATGCTATCTACACCTAATACCATCTACACCTAGAGACATACTAAATATCATTTCATAAGCAAGACAATGAGAGAATTATTTCCAGTCAGGTCCTTGTAGAGTTTTAATATGATTTCCATCCAGGTGACTGTGTCATTTTCTTTTATGTTCATTTGTTCAACAAATATTTATGAAGCATCCATTATGTATATGGTGTATGCTTGATGTTACCAGCATATGTGACATAGTTTGGAGTAAAGCTTTCTGTCTTTAGAACTTAGTATTTATAAAAGAAACACACAGATACACATGAAGAACTAGAATTTGGGGCAGAATGCAGAATGGAAGTATTAGAAAAGAAGTAATTGATTTTAACTGTGCATGTGTCATAAACATGACCTCAATAAGACAAACAGCCACTGAGTAGGAACACTAAAGATCCATGAAATATGTAAATGAAAGGTATCAGAGTGTGACTGTAGGATCCTTTGAGTGAGGTCACATGTATCTTTGCAAATTTCTAGCCTGTTCAAAAAGGTTGTATTGACCAGTTTCAAATTTGCATATTTTTAAATGTTTACTAAAAACCAACCCCACCCCAATTCTAACTTTACCAGACACTAGTATACAGTCAAGGCCTGTACCTTTCCTTTATTAATTTAATTTTTTTCTTTTGTGATCTACCACTTAACTATATCCCCAGCCATTGATATAGACTTTTGAGGTTACATCTATTTTATTCAAACATTATAATAATCTTTGTCATTTTAATTATAATCCCATGCATTTAAATATCTATCTATTGCTAGCTCCCAGACTAGTGTGGTGGTGAAATCTTGTAAAAATTTAGCTATTACACCTAAATATAACATGTAAATATCGTTTGTTGCAAACATCATGAATATTTGATTCCCTGTGTCAAATATTAGCATCTTTCATAATTTGTAATTCATCATTAAAAAATTTTTTAAAGAATAAACCACTCAGAGATAGCCTATACCTTCAGTCATAAAAACTAAGACTTGAGGGGGAAATCTGATTTCCCAGTAGACTTCTTGTTCCTTGTAAATCATTAATCTGAGGCCTCTTCCACCATCATCTCCTTTCATCCAGCCATCAGTTTGTCTGGTCTGTATTAGTGAGTGTAGAGCCTGTCAAATACTTGCCAAAGTGCAGCCCTCACTAGACAAATCCTGTCAGTAAGAATGCTTCTCTGCTCCCTGATAGCCCCATCCTTTTCATACACTACTTTGCAACTCCATGGTCTTTTATAGTCCTCATTTGTAGAGAAGCACAGATCTACTCTTTCCAATAAGACGCTTGATTCTTTTATGCCAAATGTTGCATTAACCCCAAGAGAAACTTACATCTAAATTTCTTCCCATTGCACCAACAACCTCTGCTTTCATTATCAACAGCATTTTTACAAATTGCAACCTGATGTCAGCATCTGATGGACCCTGTAAAATCGTCTCCATTCCAGCGGCAAAGCTGCTTTTTAAACCCCAGTTAAGTAAGTGGCACTCTGTCACTGAGTCCCAACAACTGACTGAGAATCCATTTTTTTACTTTGACTTAAAAGCAAAAAAAAAAAAAAATCAAGTACAACTACCTATTTAATAGAGGGAAAGGATAATGCTTCAGAAAGAGGCAGAGACAGGCTTCCAAACTTAATGGAACTAGAATTTCTGAGACCTCTGAGCAAATATTCCATCTCCTAGAGTAAAGCAGTATAAATGCTTGAGATAGTAAATTTTTATTTGGCAAATAAAACATTTAAGGAATGAAGACAAAGGTGACTTTCTATGTTTGCTAAAAACCTGAAGAAGATGCACAGGCCACTGAATACCTTTCCACTTTGGTCTCATGTGAAAATTATAACTGAATGGCTTCCCATATGCAGGGCTTCTAAAAAACAAAGTACTGTACTCCCAAACAGACCCCGAGAGCTACTACAGGCCAAAAAGTTTTTTCCTCCACCCAAAACAAAAATAAGAACAGCCTTCCTAGGGTGCAATACAATGGACTCACATGCTTTCAAACATTTTTAGCTTAAACTACTAAAATGATACATTCATCCTGCTTTCCAGAACATATCTTCATCAATAAAATATGAAGATTGGTGTTAACTTGGTCTGATTTTTATTAAAGTTTTGAACATAGTAATCTATTATCAAAGTAATAATGAAGGCAACAATAAACCCTGAAACATTTTTAGTAATAGACAAGAGCAAGAACACCCTGTCGAATGCTTGCTGTCTGCTAGTAGCTTCTGGGAGAGAAACTTAAGAGTCTTTGCTGTAATGGACGGGGGAAAGAATTTTAATCTACTTACGTAAAAATAAATCTAATTATATACAGGACTCAGTAATTACTGACATATTTAGCTTGGCAGGGTATCATAGACTATTGTTATTAGCAGTGTGTTAACAGACACTGAAGACAAAAAAAAAAATGATTATGATTAAAAGTAGAAAGAAAGCTCACTTACCCTAAAGGCTGGTTTCACCTGTAAACAAATTCTGCTCAAAAAATTAAAAATAATAAAAATGAGCCATTCTTGTTTTAACTTTTCCCTGTCATCTACACGGTCTCAGTGTCGGAAAAATGACAAGCCTAACAATCTGCATTTAAATGTTCCCTAGTTAATAGTTACTAGATGACTGCTTTGTATGGGCTTTAACTAAAGCATCCGTATTTGACTTTAAACTTGACCCTCAGTTCCACAGGATGTTCCTTTTTCAGTGACATGGTAATATCCTGAAGATATTGTTCACTTCAATAAGCACTGATACACAAATTGTCATGTTAAGGACCTCTACTTATCTTATTTTGAACATAAAAACATAGAATTTTGAGCAGAAAAATCTACAAGTTGTGATCTTAAGAATATGACTGTCACTAGCGAGGTTTAGGATTAATCAGAATGGTAGTGATTGAAGCCAGAGATTACCTGAAAATCTACTGAGGTCAGATGAGACATGGTGGGTTTTTTACTTTAAGAGAAAAGGAAATAATTGTGGAATGGAAACGATTTTTAAAAAGGAAGAAGCTCTCTTGAGGAAGCAGAAGCTGCAACTGTCAACAAAATGGCTGTGGCATTAATCAACAAGGGAATGAAGGCAGAATGGTGTGTGTGTGTGTAAGTGTGTGTGTGTGTGTGTGTGTGTGTGTGTGTGTGTGTGCGTGCATGCATGTGTGTGTTATGAAGAGAGTATACTAAGAAATGAAAGATAACGTTCTTAAAAGCTTTGAACACAATCACTTGTGTGTTCTGATATTAATTATTTTAGAAACAGCCATTTCTATTACTATAACTTAAAACTTCCAAATAAATCATTTTGATTGTGATTGAGTTAGGGGAAATGCTGTCCAATGCAAGCTCTCCATTCTCTATTCCTGGGAGTCATTTCAAGTGAGAATTTTCTTCAAATTCTAAAGGTGTATATCTGTAATTATCAGTGATTATTATTATTATGGGGTAGACAATCTTAACTTGTTCTGTTCTGTTCTGTTTGAATACTCACAGCCAAATGCCAAACCCAGGAAGCCTTCCCATATTTAATCCCCTGCTGAACAAGGAATAAAGTTTACCTGACTAAATGAAAAACGTAATTTTCTAAAACAAAAAAGTTTGAAACAGATGGATAATGTATGGTTCACAACTTTTAAAGAATTTGGTCTTTTTTTCAAAATCATATGCTTTTTGGCTGAGATTAATGGTGACAATTTTATTCATTTAGAAAATGAAAATCATATACTCACCAAAAAGGTCAGAAAAAATTAGACATTATTATCCCATAACAAATCACCATAGAACATTCAACTCTAAAACATCTTTAGAGTTGTAATGACCTAGGTAACTTATTTTTGGAACACAGAGAAAATTAAATTCTGTTACTATAATCCAGAGCATAAATGTTTTTGATATCATGTCCAGGTATCTTTAGAAGAATATATTTTCAGGTTGCTTGTCTCATTGTTGTTTGTGACTATAAATGCTGTACTTTGGTTCTAAGTTACATGAGCCAATCTTATGGAATTTCAATTACAGGTCCTCCCTGGCCAAAGGACATTATGCCCTGTGTTATTGAGAGGTGCTCTGTCGTTTAATAATGGACATAGAAGCAAACAAGAAATTATTTTTATTATAAAAAAAAATTTGAGTCCTAAAATCCTAAAAAAAAAATACCCCCTTTGGCATATAGACAATATGTTTCTATTCTGTATATAACTCCAGTGACTCTATTCTTTGTCAAGGACAATGTGTCACTGAATTATTCTGAAGTATATAATTTATCTCCATATTATTTCAAAGTGCACAGAATCATCTTAGGTCTTCCAATGGCTTAGAGCAAAATAGGGATATATTGAATTGAGTCCCAAGACTTGCTGTTGAGTAGTAGAAATAAACACAAAAGCCCAAAAATAAAAGATCAATCTCAAAGTAGAGAAAAGGAGCTAAATTATAAAATAGGCATTTTAAAAGCAATGCTAAGCTGCCACTTACAAACTCTGCTCTATGACTATATAACTCTGCAGAGTTTCTGTTAGACAAAGCATAGAGTCTACAGACTTGGAACAATACCTCCCTCAAAGAACTGGAGAGAATCGATGTGATGCATTCTGAAAACACATGTCCTGACACAAAGAAAGCATATGGGAGATGAACATTGTGAAAGGAAGTAGTTACAACAAGTGAATCTTGGTATTGCTTTCATCACCTATTGGTACCTATGATCCTGTCATTTAACCTGCCTGATTATTGGGCTAGTCAGAGGCAAAAACTAAAGTTCATACTAAGTAGCTATGAAAGTACCTTAATGATGAAATTTGCGTGGATTTAAAAAAATAAAGCATTGTAGAAATAGAAAATGCCATTGTTTATATCTGGCCATTAACATTGTCCCCTACAAGGACATTTCATCTAAAGCCTTCCAGATCCTGCTGGAGGAACACCGTGATCAATCATTCACACTGTCCACAGTTCCAAGGCAGGCAGGGACATACTCCTTTGGACATAGAAATATTTCAACTTTCTTAACTCTCTTCCTACTGTTATGCCCCTTACCAGGGGCAGTAACCCCCCTATCTCAGAGAGAGTTCAGTGATGAAGTTGAGAAAAGAGAGTGGAAGGTGCATCTCAAAGTCTTTCATTTTGCATATCAGATTCTGACGTATAGCATGAGCAACCAAGAGCTGACCACATAGTGCAAGATAAAAGAATAGGACTTAGTCTGTGGCCGGCTGTCGCCTTTGGAATCTTATCTTGACATTACAGACAGAATATTTCAGGGAGTAGATTTGATTAAGAAAATTGTGCTCTGTTAAAAATTCTTATTTACTTGGTTATCATCTTTAACTGACTCTAATGAAAATAATTTTCTTTTTCGGGCAAGTGCATCTTCTGTTAAAGTTAAATGTTCTGTAAGTATTATATAATTTGGTAATTGGATGGATGGTAAGAGCCACAGGCAGGCAGACGATAGGCTGAGAGATATGGATGATTTCAGAGTCCACTAATATTGATGAGTGTCTAGCCTTTAGTTAAAGCAAAGGGTAATTAAGACATCAGACAAGCCCTTCATTTCTCTGAAGCCTAATTGGCAAATTGATTTGGCAACTAGGTTACAGAGCTTAGGAGAAACAGTCACCATGCAGTGAATGCTCTTCTATCCATTGTAGAGCTTTCATTTGTGACCATGGTGCCCCTCTTTGCCTTAACTTTAAACAATTTCATATTTAATGCTAAGGAGTGGGAAATGCTACTGTGCTATTAAGGAGTCACTTCAATGGGCTGCTATCTGACAGTTATATGATAAGATCACATGCTCCATTCCAACATTTAGTTTATGGGTCTTACAAAATCATTTAGCCAAGCTAGCAGGATGATTCAGCAGGTAAAGAGGCCCTTGTAGCCAACCCGATGACCTGAGATTTGTGCTGGACACCTGCATGCTGGGAGTAGAGAACTGACTCCAGTCAGTTTTCCTTTAATATCTGGCACACAGACATGGAAACACAAATAAATAAGTTGTAATTTAATTTTTTAAAATCTAAGAATGCAGGTAGATGGTCTTGTAGGGCATGTTCTTTTACCTTCTAGCCAGTGGTTCTTGATCTATGGGTCTAGACTCCTTTGGGGGTAGAACCACACTTTTACAGAAGTCACATATCAGATACTTTGCATATCAGACATTTATATTTCAATTCATAATGGTAGCAAAATTACAGTTATGTAGTAGCAATGAAAATTGTATGGCAGTGGAGGAGGAGGTCACCACAACATGAGGAACTGTATTCAAAGGGTCACAACATTAGAAAGGTTGAGAACCACTGCTGTAAGCTATCTTGCTGGCCCATTAATAGTATTTGTTAAGGCTTCACTCATTTTAAAATAATGTTCTACTAAGTGGCAAAGTAGTAATGGCAAGTAGTAATGACGCTGAGTCATTACTGATCTCACACAAAGAGCTAAAGATGATGAATGTGACTGAATTAAAATCTTCACAAAGTGAAACGTAGACCAACAGGCACACTAATCTAAAAAGTCTCCTAGAGCCAGACCGTGTGTGACAGATAATGATGAAAGAGTCTCGGGCTTCTATAGCCATAAATGGGAAAGATTCATTGCCAATTCCAAGTATGGAATATGCCTGCCTTATTCTTAACACAACCCAGATGTGAATGAGGCTGCAAATGAATGCCGTCGGAGAGTTTAATTGTGTGTCTGATAGAGGATTGATGAGATCTGAGATAAATAGCTTAAATTATCTTTAACTAAAAGAGACACTTGTATTGATCTAAAAAAATCTCACCCCCCCCCAGCAAAGATCTCTATCCAAGATATCTTGTTTTGATAAGACTAAAATATGGTTAATGAATAAAATAAATACAAAAGGTAAAACTAACTAGGTTTACTTTCACCAGATAGTTAATGAATAATACCCTCGATCTAAGATACAAAGATGTAAATTTTGACAAGCAATGCCATGTACTGTGAACAGCTATGTTTAATATGAAGTAATTAAGTGATACTGCTTTTCCATTTGAACAAGTTAGGCATGCTCATATAATTTATTTTAAAATTGCCTGAGAAGCAAAGTGGGTACAGCAATCCAATGTTCTCCTCTCTAGTTTTTAAATCTGTAATGTATTGACTTTCCATTTTCAGGTAGGGAACTGTTAGTACATTGTCACATATAATAGATATAAATGCATGGCAGGTACTATACTATGCATGGATGACCTCACTTAGTGGTTGGCCTAATATGAGCCTGGGCAGAACTCAGGAGATATATCATCCCAGAAAGTGACTTCGGAGACTTGTTTACTGTTACAATATTTTCTATCCAGCCCTCATTTCAATGCCATGATTATATCTGTCCATGCTAACACTTTGGCCTATTTTCTGACACTGGAAATGAGCATAATATCTTCCCTAAAGTCCACAAAATATAAGAGTATTTCCCTTTCAGTAACAATGACTGAGAAACCTGCATCTAAAAGAAGCATGGAGAAAGGTCTTTAAAATCTCTTAGCATCATTTTTCTTGGTCAGCTGTATAAAACAGGTAGTAAACTACCAGTTAGAAGAATACTGATGTTCTAAGATAGAAATATGGTGTGACATAAGCCAGAATAAGGCCAAATCAGTCAATCACTCATTTCAATATTGTCATCCTCTGCTTCATATTAAGAAGATCCAAACTATATTGCATTTATAATCCTTGGTATTTTCCCCCAGCATTTCTATATTCACAACATTCATGTGAAAATATATATGCATGTGTATGCACATGTTAAAACAGAGATAATTTATTTTTGTTTTTTTTTTCTTATTGTAGGTTTGATCTTCGGTGACTTCATGCATGTGTATCATACGTTCTGGACACACACATCTGTCTAACTCTTCATACTTCTTTAAGACCCTCAACCTCCTTTTTTCTCACCAAGTCCTGTAGTCAAACATTTCTGTGCCCCACCCAGCAGGTCCCACAGCCATTTAATCTCAAATAATTACACAAAGCTTTATATTAATTAAAAGCTGTTTGGTCTATGGCCCAGGCTTGTTACTTGCTAACTCTTGTTCATAAACTATCCATGATTCTATTTATGTTTAGTCACATGGCTTGGTACCTTTCCTCAGAGCAGCCATCTCACTGTCCTTCCTCTACATCATGCTGGTGTCTCTGCTCTACTCCTCCACTTCCCAGAATTCTCATGCTCTGCTAGTCCCGCCTATTTCCTATCAAGCTACTTAACCAATCAGCATTTTATTAAACCAATATTTACAATGGCAAATATTTACAGTGTACAAAAGCACTGTCCCACAGCAAAGTCCTGATCAAACTTTTATGTCTTTTGGAGTTTTGGATTTTGTTCTATGACAGATACTGATAAAGACTAAACATAGTTTATACCATTATACCATTTTGTAAAATTCATATATTATAATGCAAAGATTGGCATAGATATAATAGAGGCTTGAGGAGGAGGAGGGCTAAAATCAAAGGAAGGCAACAGAGTAAAGAATGAATATAGGTGGATACACATCTGTAACTCTAGTACTTGGTAGACTGAGGCAGGAAGATCATGAGTTCAAGACCAGCCTGAGATACCTAGTAAGATCCAGTCTAGCCTACGCTGTATAGGGAGATCCTGTCTGGTAAGAAGAAAAACAGGAAAAATACTGAAACAACTGTGAAGAACTGAGACTCATAATATTGCGTAACCAAGTTTTTCTTTTATACTAGACAGGGCCGCTTCTTAAAATTAAGAAAACAGGATCTTGCATTTATGAATAATGCTGCTTTGAACATAGTTGAGGTAATGCCCTTGGGGTACAAATGTACATCCTTTGGGTATATGTCCAATAGTGGTATTGCTGGATCTGGATCCTTAGGGAGATTGATTCCCAGTTTTCTGAGGAACCACCATACTGCATTCCAGAGTGGCTGAACAAGTTTACACTCCCACCAACAATGGAGTGTTCCCCTTGCTCTGTATCCTCTCCAGCATAGGCTGTTATCTGTGTTTTTATCTTAGCCATCTGACAGGTGTAAGGTGGTATCTCAAAGTTGCTTTGACTTGCATTTCTCAGATGGCTAAAGATATTGAGCAATTTTTAAGTGCCTTTCAGCCATTTGTAATTCTTCCGTTGAGAATTCCCTTTCTAGCTCTGAACCCCATTTTGCAGGGAGGGGATCATATTTTTGTCTTCATTATATTATCTTTTTATAAAAAAAAAGTCTTTTTATCTATATAACCCCTGCTTCCCCTCCCTTCAATCCTCCCACTTCCTCCCAGTCAACTGTCAGCTCCCCCACTCCCCATACCACCATCCCTTCCCCCAAAAGGACAAGAAGTCCCAATGTGGGTCAGCTCAGCATGGCACAGCCACTCCAGCCAAGTCTGATTTCCCCATCTCAAAAGCCAAGACTGAGTTAGGTGTTCCTCTGCAGCAAATAGACTCCAACCCCATTTTCTTAACTGGGTTATTTGGGTTTGGGGGCTAGTTTCTTGAGTTCTTTATATATTTTAGAGATCACCTAGATGCCCCTCAACTAAAGAATGAATTAACAAACTGTGGTACATCTACACAATGGAGCACTACTCATCAGTTAAAAAAAAATTTAAATGACATCCTAAAATTTTCAGGCAAGTGGATGGACTTGAATAATATCCTCCTGAGTGAGGTATCACAAGCCCAGAAAGATAGGCATGGGATGTACTCACTTATAAGTGGATTTTAGACAAAAAATCAAAGTCTACCTAATCTGAAAACCACAACCCCTGAACAGCTTGAGATTAGAAGGAATTTAAGAGAGTCATCTTCCCCTCGGAAGAGAAAATAGAGAAGATCACCTTAGCAAACTGGGATCATAACAGGTTGCAACCAAGAAGAGTTGGGAACAAATCTTAAAAGAAGGAGATGCTTGAGTGAGAGGAGCAAAGAGGGAGATAGAAAGAGATAGATAATCACTAGAGGAAGCCAATGTGGGGTTGGAAAGAGATCAGGTGCTAGGAAAACCTCCAAGAACTCACAGGATGTCCCTGGCCAGGTCTCCAACCAGTAGTGGAGGGGGTGCCTAAGCAGGACTTCCTTTAGAATCAAATGAATAACCACCCTAAGTGTCATCACAGAACCTACATCCAACAAAGAATAGAGGTAGAGGCAGAGATCCATGGCTGAGCCCTTGGTAGAGCTCCTGGTCCAGCTGAAATCAGGGGAGGAGAGTCTGTATGAGCGAGGGAATAGGGATTATGAGGAAAAGTCTAACAAGGATGGCTAGCTTGAGTTCTGTGTGTGGGAGGTGGCTCACTGAATCAAGAACAACCAGTGGAGGTCCATCAGGAAAAGGAGCTATGTCCTCCAAGGGTAGGCAACCCGAGGTAGGATTGGCATGAGCAGTATGTAGAGCCTATAGGGGTGGGATCAGACTCTGTTCCTGTCCTTGCCCTGGCATCTTGGAACCAATTCCCTGCAGAGGAACACTTAACCCAGTATTGGTTTTCGGATGAGGAAATCAGACTTGCCTGGAGTGAATGTGACATGCTGAGCTGACCCTCCTTGGAACTTCTTGCCCTTTTGGGTGAGGGAATGAGGGAATGGGGAGGGGGAGAAGCTGAAGGGTGACTGGGAGGAATTTGGAGGAGTGAAGGGAGGGGGAGAAGGAGAATACATGGATAAAAAAAGACATTTTAATTAAAAAATAATAAAATGAAAAATATTAAAAAGACAGACATTTTTGGTTTATACAATGCCCCTTTATTGAAATAAAGCAATGCCCTCTAGTGGCCAACTTTAAAATAGAACAGAATGTAGAAGGTCAATTTAACTTTGATATAGGACTACCGCTTCACTGGATGGATACGGTGGAGCATGAACACTGAACAACAAGAACAAATATGCATTTAAAATAAAAGCACCCGGGCCAAGCAACCTGAGTATTGAGGCCTAAGTTCTCACCCTGTTGGACAGCTCTTAGCCGGGAGTGTGTACACAATGCTACCATTCCCAGCCTCAACTCTACAGCCTTCACTGGCCACAGCTACCCTCTTCAGTATTCTCACCAGTTCATCAACCTTACACTATCACATATGATGCTCAACTTTTAGCTTTTCTCTGGAACATTTTACTCATCTTTTCTTTTGTTTGTATTATTTTTATTTCTTTGGTGTAAGGGTTACGGAGCCATTTCTCTCCTTCTGTTATGAGAGTCGCATAAATAAAACCCACGCTATCAGTCTAGGCAGCAAACATGTCTTGTCTTTCTTTTTACCGCACTTCCCCCAGAGGAACTCTTTGGCATCACTTCTCATTGGTCTCCCATCACATTAGAATGAAAGGGCTTGGTTTCCTGCCCCAGAGGAGCTCCATCTCAATGTGAAACCCTTTGTATCACTCAGCGCCATTTGTTAATATACTTTCAGCTCTCATTGTCAGTTTATAACACCTTTAAATTATTTGCGGTATTCTGTCAAATGTATTCTTGCTCTCAAATAGCTCCCTTCCCAACATCTCCACCTAGATGCTTCAGAATTCTCCACAGAAACAAAGTGTACACAGATCCACCGGTTTGTTACAGAGGCATCATGGAAGAGTTTGCAGTGTACACTTATACTAGGCACAAGCTGGCTTCCTTTTGACCATTTACATACCACCTGCCCTATTTTGTGATCATTTTGAAGGACAAGCTCTATATTTTATCATTATTTCTCTAATTAACTGCAACTCAGACCCTCAAAACAATGAGAGGTAAAAATTCTGGAAACTTACAAGAGAAACCCCAATTTCAGCTTTGCCTGCTTCATGTCACTCATATATGTCCCTTCAATACTTGCTTAAAATAAATGAGGGTTTGTGTATAAACGATATGTAAAAAATCCAAAAAATAAAATAAAAAGATAACGCCAGTGATTCTACCCAAATTTTATTACAAACTATGCTGATGCTGTAACATGGGAAATACCATACTATCTATGGTTTTATTAGATAAGCAGGGTACAATAAAAGGAGGCTGAAGGGAGGAGGTTGTTTTGGCTACTTGTGCCGTCCTACATAAATAGGAAGTTGAGATTTATGTAAATAAATGTATATAAGACAGTTTTACCGAGTCAAGCCTTCATTTGCTATGCTTTGAAGTCACTATTTTTAGCCTCTGTCAGACAGAAATAAGGCAAAAAATGGTATATTTTTCAAGGAGTCTTTCTTTAGGGTGAGATTTTTCATGGCTTTGCAGAGGAGTAATGTTCTCCTCATAAAACTTTACATATTAAATATCATTTTCCAGTGTCAAAACAAACCTCACACAAAACACAAGTTTGAGAACAAATATAAGCTCTGGCACTAGAAAGAGAAATAAGTACTTAGGAGCTGAGGTTAGGGAACCCATTCTGTTTTAAACAAAATGTGCAAGGAAAAAAGGTCTGAGGTCTTCTATTCAATGGGCTGATCAAAGAAAAATATCATACAGCTTCTGCCTTCTTTTCAAGTGTGAAACACAGCAATGAAGACCAGCCAAGTATGTGGAGTTTCATTGTGAATGATGGAAATGTAATATGTGTCACTGTTCCATTAAAAGTATTTGATACCTAATTAATTATTATTATGCCAATAGTTCCTCTAATTGATAAACATAATTGCATTAATGTTTTCCCATAATTTAACATTAATGGTAAATGAAGTTTGTATAGATATGTCAGAGGCAGTTGTGTATTTCTCCAAATAACCCATTGCTTTCTTAGCCCTAGGGCAATTTTGTAATATTTCTGTGTGGGGTAAAAGCTACACTTCACACCTCTTTGGAACTAGGTGGCCATATTTGCCCCTTCTGCTGCTTGGTAAATTTCGGCTGTGCAGTTTACACTTTTGAAACTTCAGATTTTTTTTTTCTGATTCTTCTGGCAAAACACTACATGGCATCCTAATAGAAAGCTTCTTTTTGAGTTTACCAAAATATCTATAGTAGGAGAATAGTAAACTCAGGTCATTTCAAAATATATTCGCAATTTTGTTTTATTTAACATAATCTTTTCTGATTCTGTGCAAAAAAAATGTGTTAAAAATAGTGATGGAAATAACAAGCTGAGTGGTGGAGGTAAAAAGCTTTTTAAGGTGTAGAATAACATTCTGGGGCAGGAAAACATAACAATTGCCAAGCAGGTGGAAAGTGCTGATAGGGGAAGAGATGAGCAGAATTGTTCTGCCGAAGATCATACCACAGATGGGAAACACTAGGACCCAGAAAGATCAGTGTCTGACCAGAACCTCAGGACATTATAGGCGCCGGTCACAAAGTAATAATGGCTCCTGCATAGTGCAGTACATTGACTTGAATTTGAAGTTCTCATTGTAACAAGAGTGGGAATAAAGGGAAAGATCAGCTCACGGCCTGAAAAATTACTTAAAACTGATGCTTGATTTGTACGTAAAAATGTAAACAACATGGTTCTCAACATGTGGGTTGCAACCCCCTGGGGTCACATGTTACATGTCCTGTATATCAAATATTTACATTGTAATTCATAACTATGTTAAAATTATAGTTATGAAGTAGCAACAAATAATTTCAAGGTTGGGGATCACCACAACGTGAGGAAATATAATAATGGATTGCAGCATTAGGAAGGTTGAGAACCACTGATAAAGATGAAAGGTATCAAAATACTGAGTTCAACTCAATTATAACTTGCCTTAGTATTAAAAATTGACTATAGGCAGAAAGATCATAAGAGCCAGAATACCAGAAGGTGTGAGGAGAGACTGCCTCTCTTTGAAATAGCTGCATAAATAAGGTATGGAAAAATGACAGTATCAATAGATATAGCCTTAGTCAATCAAGTCTGCTAAGCCCTCACTTAAAGTGTACAGATGCTTTCCTATTCCAAAGTCTACATGCCACCAATAAGAAACGTGATCAGGCCTGTCACAGCAGTACTAGGGTCTCTGGCACCAACCTCTGTCTTAGTCAATGACCTAATAAAGTGAAGAGACACCATGACTATGGCAACTCTTACAACGGAAAACATTTAATTGGGGCTGGTTTGCAGTTCAGAGGTTTAGTTGTCAGTGTGGGAGGAAGCATGGGGATGTGGTGCTGGAGAAGCAGCTAAGAGTTCTACATCCATATGTGCAGGAAGCATGAAGAGAAAGACATTGATACTTGGCTTGAAGACTTGAAACCCCAAAGCCCAGACCCAGTGATACACTTCTTCCAATAAGATAACACTTATTCCAGCAAGGCTATGCCTCCCAATCCCTTTCAAGTAATACCACTCCATAATGACCACACATTCAAATATATGAACCTGTATGGCCGTTCCTACTCAAACAGCTACAGACATGGTAACTCAGAAAGGGAAAAACTTCACAGGATCCCACTCTTAGGCAAAAAAAAAGACTGCAGGGAAGGGAGACATAACTTCTTGATAGGTTATCCAATACAAAGTGGTATATCACCATATACCACAAAGAAAAGCAAGCTCATTAAGTTGTATATATGTGTTTATGCATGTGTGTGAGAAAGGAGAGAGTGCGTGTGTGTGTGTGTGTGTGTGTGTGTGTGTGTGTGTGTGTGTGTGTGTGTGTGTGTGTGTTTGTCTATCTGTTTGGGTATGTGTGCATATGTGTGTCTGTGTGTGTGTAACAATAATAAAAAAAAGGTCATCAATTTGAGAGAAAGTTACATGGTAGAGGTTAAAAGGGGTGGACATGGGAATGGCTGGAGATAGGAAGGCGAAGGTAGAAGTGACACGATTATATTTTAATTAAAATGGGCATAAGGGGCTAGAGAGTTGGCTCCGTGGTTGAGATTACTTGTTGCTCTTACAAAAGATCCAAGTTCAATTCTCAGCACCAGCATGGCAGTTCATAGCCATCTATCAATGCTAGTCTCATGGGATCTGATGCCCTCTTCCACCCTCCTAAAGCACTATGCTCACACATGGTGCATATGTAATGCATGCAAGCAAAACACATGAAATACACAGAAAGTAGCAAAATAAATCTTTTAAAATTTAACATTAAAACGTGTTTAAAGGAGCAGAAGAAGTAACTAACTAATTAAGAATAACACTAGTTGCTCTTCCAGAGGAACCAGGTTTGATTCCCTGCACCCACATGACACCTTACAACCATCTGAAATTCCAGATTCCAGGGGATCTTATGTCCTCTGTGGGACTACAGGCATGTGATGCCCGGACACATATGCAAGCAAAACACCTATATACATAAATAAATGATTTTTATAATTTTTTATTTAAAGGTGTTTATTTTTTTTACATAGCAACCACTGTTTCCCCTCCCTCCCTTCTTCCCAATCACCCTCCAGCTTCCTCCCACCCTTCTCCACCATCTACTTTTCAGAAAGGGTAAGGACTCCCAAGGTGAGTCCATACAGTCTGGCATATCAAGTTGAGGCAGGACCAAGCCTCTCCCCTGCAGTATCAAGGCTGAGCAAGATATTCTTCTGTAGGGAATGGGCTACAAGAAGCCAGTTCATGCATTAGGGATAAGTCACTGCCATAGGCCCAACAAACTATACCCACCACACAACTGTCATCCACATTAAGAGTCCACAGGACCGCAGCTAAGACTTTAAGCAATAGTGGACAGGGTGCCTGTGGTGGATTATTATGTTACATTGTAAATAAGTGTCCCACCTACGAGTTTAATAAAAAGCACTAATTGACCAAAGGCAGACAGGAAGTGTGGGTGGGGCTACCAGACTAAGAAAACTTTGGGAACAGAAAGAACAGAGCATAATGCCATAGAGATGCCAGAGGAAGCAGAGGACAACTATGCTGCTCTGAGAAAAGTTACCGAACCACATACCTGAACAGGAAAGAGTCATGGGTTAGTGTAAGGGTAAAGAGTTGGCAAGTTATATGTCTAAGCCTTAGGCCCGATCAGCATAAAATTAATGTAAACATCTGTGTCTCTGTGGGACTGCTGGTCTGTGGATTCAAACACTAGGCCCAAAAATCCGGGCCGGAAACCTCATACAGTCAGTGCCTGAACTGGCCTTCCTCTGTAATCAAATTGATGACCATTCTAATTGTCATCATAGAACCTTCATGCAGCAATTGTTGGAAGCAGATGCAGAGATCTACAGCTAAGCACTGAATCAGGCTCCCAATCCCGTCAAAGAGAAGGAAGAGAGATGGCACGAGCAAAGGGGTCAGGATCCTGATGGGAAAACCTACAGAGACAGCTGACCCGAGCGAGCTACTGGAAGCTCACTGACTCTGGACTGACCGCTGGGAAACCTTCATGGGACGGAACGAGGCCCTCTATAATGTTTTTCATTTAAATATATTTTTAACTTTTTAAAATGTTTTAAAATTTAATTTGATGGTGTATTAAATGTTATATTTAAATGGTATATATCTGAGAAAAAAAGCAAAGTGCCTCTACCGATTAATCAATCAATCTTTCCCTGTTCCTACTTCCCACCCCCTCCCAGTTTTGTTAATCTTCATTCTGCCCTCAGTTTCTATGAGACAAACATTTTTATAATTCATGTCCAAGTGAAATTATACAGTATTTCCTCCTTCTTTACTAAATATTACATCGTCCAGGCTTGTGAATGTTGTTATGACTGACAGAATCTCAATCTTCTGTGGCAAAATAATGTTTCACTGGGAACATATACATTTTCTATGTTAGTTTATCTTTGTTACTTTGTTTATTTTGATCATGACCACAGTTTCTCCTTCCTCTTATCCTTCAATTACCTCCCACCACCTCCCTGTCACCACCCTCTGCAATATACCCCCCCTCTGTTCTTGTTCAGAAAGGGGCAGGCCTCCCATGGGTAACAACAAAGCATGGCATATCAAGTTGTGATAAGATTAAGGACCGCTTAGGTTTGGTAAGGCAATCCTCCGGTGTGAGAAATAGTTCCCAAGAGCTGACCAAAGCATTAGGGATAGCCACTGCTCCCATTGTTAGGAGTCCTACAGATAGACCAGCCTACACAACTCTCACATATACGTAGAGGACAGTCCCATGCAGGTTCCCTGGTTATTGGTTCAGACTCTGAGTTCCTATGAGCCAGTTTACTTGATTCTATGGGTTTTATTGTAATATCCTTGACTGTGAGTAAGCACATACTATGTTAGTTTTTCTGGATCTGGGTTCCTCACTCAGGATGATTTTTTCCTAGTTCCATCTATCTGCCTTTAGGTTTCCTGATGTCACTGTTTTAAGCAGATGACTAATACTTCATTGTGTAAATGTACCACATATTTTTTAATTGACTCCTTGGTGGAGAGGCATCTAGGTTGTTTCCAGGTTCTGGCAATTGCTAATAATGCTGCTGTGAACATAATTGAGCATGTTACAATGAGGTTTCTTGGCCCTGGATGGCCAAAGTTTCAGACCCACAGATCTGCTGCCCCAAACCCCTTAGTAGCCCACCGCTGCTCAGTTCCCCAAAATGACTCAGACGCTTATATTAAGTTCATGCTGTTTGGCCTATGGCTCAGGCACATTGCTAGCTAGCTTTCATCTTAACTCAACCCATTTAAATTAATCTGTCTGCCACACGGCCCATGGCTCACCTGTGTTCCTTACATGTTTCTTCTTTGGTGGCTGCCTGTCTGACTCTGCCCTGCTTCTCCTACCTATGTTGTGATTTCTCCTCCTACTTTTTCTATGGTGCCTGTCATGGGCCAAAACAGCTCCTTTATTTAAAGATTGATATTCACAGCATACAGAAAGACATTCCCACATCATGAGCAAGTATCCCTGTGAAATAATTGAGCATGCTTTTGGTATATGCCCAAGATCAGTATTGCTAGATCTTGAGGTAGATTAACAATTTTCTAATAAATTTTCATATTGGTTTCCAAAGTGGCTATACAAATTTGCACTCCCACCAGCAATGGAGGAGTGTACCCCTTGTTCCACATCCTCCCCAGCATGAGCTGTCCCTTGTATTTCTGATCTTAGCCATTCTGACAGGTGTAAGATAGAATATCAGAGTTTTTTAGATATTTAGATTTGCGGGTTTTTTCCTGATGGCTGGGATGTTGACATTTCTTTGTTTCTTGGCCAGTTGACTTTCTTCCACTGAAAATTCTCATTATAGGTCTGTGCCCATTTTTAACTTAATTATTTGGGCTTTGATGTCTAGTTTCTTGAGTTATTTATATATTTTGGAGATTTGCCCTCTATCAGATATGGAGTTGATGAGGCTATTTTCCCATTTATTTAAAGATTGAGATTCACAGCATACATAAACGCATTCCCACATCAGGTGTGAGCAGGAACAAACTGTGGAGCTAGCCAGGCTGGAAACCTTATTATAATATTTTTCCATTTCCTGCAAACTAGTTTGAAGACTCAAATGTAACATACAATTCAAAGATAGCTTTGCGTCAATGCATTATGTTTAAAAATATCTCTCATATCCTAAGAGATTAGAATTTCTCTTGGACCTCACAGCTAAAGTTAACAATGTAGTTTAGGTCATTTAAGACTTAAGACTTCTACCCTACTATGCAACCTCACTTGCCTTTGATTACCATTTACAATCAACTTTGGCAACCTAAAATAATGATAGCTGTGATTTTGTTATGTAACCTTACATGCCCTGACCCAGAGTAACATGTTTTGTTTGCATGTGTATTCTGATAATCATTTTCAGAAAACAGAAATTTGACTTAAAACAGTTTTATAAAATGAATATCATCCTAAATGTTGAACATTGTATAAGAATATTGCTTGATAAACATGATGTTTGTATCATTGTTTGTATTCTGGGTAGTTAAGGTCAGTGACTTAATCTCTTTTTAAAACTCCATTAAAGATTTTAGGAAAGTGCCCTTCATTTCTTCCCCAAGTGGTGTTTTCTTTGTTATTTTGTAAATACAAAGCAAAGCCTTTTGTTAGGGACAGACACTGGGACAGATTCACAAGAGAGCCTTCAGACAGGCACAAGTTCTGATTCATTCAGAAGACAGAATACACAGGAGAGCAAAATTGAGTTAATTTGAGCTAATTAGTGATTTAAAAAGACCATGGAGGGATGCCTTTCCTTAATGTGACATTGACATATTATTGGTGACTTGCTTTATTATTAATGCGTTCTAGTCATCTGAGATAACTATGGACATTTTAAGGCACAACTACAGCTGTGTTTGTGCAGTAATTTTCTACTCTCTTTTAGGTAATGAATACTGAATTCGTTGCCTAAAGTGATGGGATTCAAATTTAGAAAAATAACATAATTTCCTAGTGGAGAAGTATCCCCACTGTTCCTGATGAGCTGAGGATTTCCAATGTCAGCCTGAACATATTAGGAAGCCCAACCAACAAAACACCTGGCACAGACGTTGATGTGATACATAACCGGAGTTAGCTAAGAATTTAAAACTCAATAAAGACATTATTTTGAAACCCACAGATATGCTGTAGGCTACTTGAGCACTGATGGACAGTTAGCTCTCAGCACACTTGGCATTTTGTATTTCAGGTTAGAGAAAGAAGGATACATACAGCAAAGGCCACTGTTAGAAGGACCTAGAAACATTAACATATATCTTCTGATGTCAGTTTTGAAACTGCCTTAACTTAAAACATTAGTTCCACTTAGTTCTCTTGGGGACATTCCCGTCTATCTCCAGCTGACCTGGAAGCATTCCCCCTTAGTCGACTCCCACTTTGTCCCCTTATGTAGCCTCGCCACTGTAAGAGCAGCCACACTATAATGTGAGGGCCTAATCTTTCTCTATTTAACATGAATCTCCTCCTTTTATTTTCTGCTCTGGAGAAAAACAATGTCCTTTTGATCCTCTCCAGCAGCAGCTATGATCTCATCTGACTCGCAAGAGCACACCTATGGCATCTCCTGTTTTAACACCTTCAGTGCTGTCCTATATGTAGGTTTCTTCTTCCATCAATATGTATGCTAAAGTGTTCTGCTTATGCCAAGTACTTCAGTCCTCAGTACTGCCTCTCTGCTTCCTGCCTCTGCATTCCTGTGAGCGTTCAGAGGACAGCTCCTCTGTTTCACAGTGCTCACTTCTGCTTTCACATCACTCTCTGTCCACTCTACTCACTGCACTCTTTCCTAAGTGCTACCTCACCGGCAACGCCACTGCCTCCAATCTCTACGTTTTTGCTTTTTCCCCTTCTGGTGATATAAAGTATAGGCCACACTAAACTGCCTCCTTCCTAACACTTCTCTCTTCTGGATCCAGTGACTTTTAACCTCCTGTTCCTTTCCCAGACCCTCCTCCCTCCGAATGCACCTTCTGTTTCTAAAAGTTCTCTTCCTTCCTCGTTTCTGAACTTGGCTTTGTAAGACCTTCATTCTCTCTCGTTTGACCATCTTCGTGGTGATATTTTGCTTGTGCTTTAACAAATAAAGCTTTCCTGAAGATCAGAGAGACAAAGGAGCCAGCCACCAGCAGGACTTCTTACCTCTACCAAATCCTCAGGTGGACGTAGATCCTGAAGCTAGAAAGGAGACTGGGAAAAGAGAAAGAGGTGCTAAGGTGGGGAGAGAGGGAGGGTAACAGAACACATGTAATATGAAGGTGAAAAGAAGAGGTTACGGGTGTGAGAGGACACAGGCAGAGAGAGGATACTGGGAAGGGGTTAATGCGATGGAATATCTAAATGAAGCCTATTACTTTAAAAGAATAAACAGGAAGAAGGAGTCTATATATAAAGACGGAAGCAGAACACAGATGAAGGAGAACAGTGCAGTCACAGAAATGTAGCATTCCTGGAATAGGGCTTTAGATGATTGGAGATTTTTGCATGAATTCCCAAAGCAAGGTAAGGTAAAATGAATATCATTGGCAAAAGCATGAAACTGTAAAGCCCAGCACAGCATGAGCAAAGCACAGATATAAGACACTTTACTAAATACTTACATCTACACAGTGTGTGGTGGACAGATGAGGGCACCTGGTTGTGTGGCCAGTGCTCCTGACATAGAGTTTTATAGGAGCTAATGGTGTAAGGCAGGTGCCAAAGATCACTAGTGGAAATATCCCTGTATTTGGACGTTAAATACTTATATTCCTCCTCTCTCCCAGCCACACCCCTTCCTGTCACTGTCTCCCTAGTGCTTCCATTAAAGGCATGTGCCTCCCAAGTACTGAGATCAAAGGCATGAGATCCCACAGGCTGGGATTAAGGGTGTGTTCCACCACTGCCTGGCCTCTTTGGTTAGCTGGTGGCTGTTCTGCCCTCTGATCTCCAGAAAATCTTTACTTGTTAGAGCACAAATAAAACACAGCCACACATCCTAGCAAAACCCAAGCTAGACTTTGCCAACATTACACCTCTTTCATCTATCTTTTAAACTGACCAAAAGCTTGTCTAAATTTCTTCGTGAAGTCATATTATAACTGTAAATATAACAACACTTAATGTGTATAAACTATGTACTTTCACAACAACATTCTAATTATTGAACAGACCACAATTCAGGAGCCAATCAATGTTATAGTTATCTTGCAGGCTAATCTATTAATCCTGTGAGAGGATGGGTTTCCTAGGATTGTATTATTTTTAGGAGGCAGAAATGATCCACCCACTTCTCGGAAAGCTTTATAATTTTATTTTTCTTTATGAATGGATACATTTCATTGTGTATATTTTCTACATTTTGCTGTCATTTATCTATCGATAGACATCCAAGCTGATACAATTTCCTTCCTAATGTGAAATAAAACAGTGATGAAAATGGATGTGTGAATATCCCTATATTTGGACTTTAAGTACCAAAAGTGATTATCACTACGTTGTATGGTAGTTATACTTTCTATTTTTTGAGAAACCTCCATGTAAATTTTAAGATTTTTTCCCTCCAATTCTCCAACAAATTGGTTATTCTTGAAGCTGTTTGTAAATATTTAAATTCTGTTCTTGTTCTTTCTAATGAAGAACTGTAAATGTCACATCTTTATGCATAAAAAATATGTCTGTTGATATAAATATCATCATCACTGTTTACAAGTCCATACATAGCCTTAGAAGGCTGCATACTTTACCTGTAGTCTAACTTTGATATCAAATAGTGTTTGACTTGGTGTATTACTCTAGATTAAAAAAAAATCAAATTTATGTGAGAGAAAGTAGACAGGACCATAATATAAACAAATGCAAATGATCTTTGATTTTTATCTCGGATATTCATTTTAAAAATGCAAATTGTCTATTTGGCATATACTCTTATGTTATATTTTCAATTTGAGTAAAAAAAAATCTTTACATTTATTTTAAGGCTCCTATTTTTAATAACTTCCCTTACTTGAACAGACTTAACTCACACATCTATGACAAACTTATTATGATGGTGATATAAAGAACACTAATAAAATTATGATTCTAAATATACTACGCCCTCTTGCTGAATTTTGTAAAGTGCACAAAATAAAAGAAAATAAACATCTAGCACACGCATAACACTCCTGAAATAATAATTCTTAGCTGTTTAATAGGTTGGTGTCCTGCTTTTCATCTACATTAGCCCTTTAAATATTTTAAAAATACAATTTGAAGCCTTCAGAACACTCTATCATTTTTGTATATTTTTTCTTCCATCCTTTTTTTTTTATTTTTTAAGGCATGGACCCACTATGTTCTCCCAGCTGGTCTGAAATTGCTATGTATTGAAACAGTACAGCCTTGAACTCAGAGAAATGTATCACTTCTAGTTTATCTAATATTTTATTTAATCTGTTTTTCTTTGGCATTATTAGTGTTGTGGGATATTTGTACACTGTATGAAAATGTATTGCTGTGATTGTTGTAATAAAAAGCTGAAGGGCCAATAGCTAGGTATCAGGTACAGGTGGGACTTCCTGGCAGAGAGAAAGAGAGAAGAGTATGCAGGAGACACCATGGAGACTGGGGGAGTCAGTCATACAGAATGAAAAAAAGGTAAAAGGCCATATGGTAAAATGTAGATTAATAAAAGCAGATTGATTTAAGTTAGAAGAGCTAATGAGACAAGCCTAAGCTATGGCTGAGCTTTCACAATTAATAATTAGTCTCCCTGTTATTGTGGTGGTTATTGCTGTTAGAGAGAGAGAGAAAGTGAGAGAGGGGGAGAGAGAGAGTGAGTGAGTGTGTGTGTGCTGGAAGCCCAAAGAAAAATCTTTCCACACATTGATACCATGAATGTTATGAAAAAATGGCTTTATAATAAGCGTTTATTATCACTTTGGATTGTGAATTATAAGATAAGTTCATATTTTGAGCCTGATTACAACTTTACTTGAAACTACAAGTCAGAGGTCATCAGAATATTTATAACAAGACCTAAAAAGCAAAAGCCTTTGAGAGCTGAAAGCATATCTGCAGGCATTTCACTTGGCTTTTAACAGAAAAAAAAAAGACATTTTGTTAATCAGATACCACAAGGATGCAAATAAATTAGTATCTTAAGTTAAAGGTCTTATCCAAATAAATTAATATCTTATGTTAAATGTCTTGTTCACATTATGTCTGCATATGTCTTAAACCTTTCATCTGAAATTTTGTTTATATAGATGCTCGGTTAATAACAGGATGGCTTTTCAGATATACTGTGTTTTAAGTACTCAGATTCTTTGTTATTACATATACAATAGTCCTTCTGGCTATAAATACTACAAACCTGCTTTATCTGCTTATCTTCAGGAATTGAATTTACTCACTAGGTATCTTTTATATCAAACTATATGTATTTGAACATGATTACTGTGCAAAGTTGACAATGCTCCCCATACGCCCTAACACACATCAGCTCTGTTGCGACTGACTCAAAAACTCCGTGTCTGCTCCAGCACTAATTTCTTTCTGCATCTTTAAAAAGTAGATGAATTATATGAGAATTACCACCTTTTGTTTTTGCTTTCTCGTACATTTCTTTGTAATAGAAATGAATTAGTATTTACACTTTCACTCCTAAAGAACATACAAGAAATGCTTGTCAAAATACACTTGTAAAAATGAAGGCAATGGAAAATTCTTTGGTATTGCAAGACACTTCCAACACTCTTCAAAGAAATTTGTTTTGGTTTGTTTCGCAGGAAGTTTGCCATGCATTCAACAAATTCTTATTAAGTAATGATATTGCCAAGCGCTTTATCACTGAGTACAGATGCAACCTATCACTTGAAAGGAATATCTTCCTGGTTATATGCCCAGGAAGAACACTAAATATCCCTTTTTTTTTTTTTGCTGTGATAATGATTTTGGCAAATTAGGATCATTTTGTTAATTTCTTCACCTATTACCATTAATTTTGGAATTCTTTTTCTATCTACTTTCCTTTTAAACTCTTAATTTTCTTCTGAGATTTTTAGTTTAGTCTTGGGCACATTAACATCAAATTAAGGATATATACTCTTTGGTCCATATTATTTGTGGTTCATATACACAATGTATAAAATACTGTCTTTGTTACTGTCAAGTGCTGTGAAGAGACACCATAATCAAAACAACTAAAACAAAGAATGCATCCAGTTGGGGGGCCCATGGTTTCAGACAGAGCCTATAACCACCACGTTAGGAAGAATAACAGAAGGCAACCGGCCATGCTGTTGGAGCAGTAGCTGAGCACTTATTTCCTGATCCACAGGCAAGAGGTAGAGTTGGAGCTAACTAGGAATGGTGTGGGCCTTTGAAACATCCACCCGTCTCGCCTCCCATGATATTCATTTTCCAGCATTCCATTCCATTTCCATTCATACCTCACAATCTTTTCCAAAATAACTCAGCAAACTGGGATCAAGTATTCCATGTGTAAGCCTATGGCGACCATGCTCATTCAAACTACCACACACAGGTAGGATATAGACAGTGTAGTCTGAAGGGTTTTTATTCCTCTGGGCTTGCCATCTTATTCTTGTCCCAAGATTGACTAAATGTCCATTCATATTTTTCTCTAATTCCCTTGCTTCCAACTCATATTAAACCTTTAATTTTAAAGAAAAATAACTTTAGTGTATGAAGTATAAAAGAACCAACTTTAAGCTGAACAACATATTGGCTCTCATTTCTCCTAGCAAATCCTGATACTTTTTCTCTATGTTTTTCTAAGTACATTATTGTAAATATCACTTGTGACTCCATGCCAAACCAAGACATTCACTTTCATAGCTTATACTCAGAATTAAATTTAAATTGCATTATTTGATCAATCTTCATCACAAAGCAGTTCCCATTAGAAAGATGAGTGTTGGTTTCTCATCAAGTTGCATTAAGATATAAGCAAAAATCTTTATATCTCTGTTTTGTCTTGTTGCTGGATTTCGGTTCTAAGTATGTCCTAGTTTAAAGGGATAGAGTAACTGCAGGCAGGCAATAAACTGCCACAGCAGGGTTTCTGTCTCGACATATCCTGTTAATACTATCACTCATCTCAACTATGATGGGCAAAAGATAATGCTACAAGCTTATCTCCAAAATAATCATGAATTTCTTAATTTTTAATAAATTATTTTTATTTAGGGTTTTTATTTTTCAGAGAGCAAAAATTTTACCAATTATCTACTCACCTCACCCCCAATATATTATTTTCTTTGAAGTAACCTTTGTACATAGTTCTAAAACCTGTCTACCTTGATTGGCAATTTAGATTAACTAAGAATTCCTACACTGATGAAATGCACATCTGGGTGTATGTGTGGAAGTATGTCTTCAGAGATTATTGCAGCCTGGGGGCTATAACATAATTGATATATTCACCCTTTGATGGAGTCATAATATGATGGCCTTATTCAGTGGTATTGAATGATAGAAGGTGGGGCCTCTTAGGAGGATGTAGCTCCCTAGGCATTATACCTTCCAGACTCACTATGAAGTGGACGGATCCTCTCTGCTCTATCCTCTCTGAAACATTAGACTAAAATAAATCTTACCTCCCTTACTTTAGTTGTGTCTTCTAGGTATTTAGTCAAAGTGATGTGAAAAAAAATATTTATTCTATAAACCTAAGTCTAACCCACCAACTCTTTTCCTAATTTTTTTCTGATCTTCTCAATAGGGTGTTTTACATCCTAGACTCTGGAGGTCACCTGCCAGATAGCACTCTTGCCAGTAAAGGTTTTGATTAATTAGCTCATCAGTTCTTTAGCCTGAATAAGGTCACTAATGATCATTTTCCTTTTCTCTTTGCATTCACTGATATGTCAAGTCCTCATTGTGAATAGTGGACATTTAAAAACTCATCAACCAACCACTCCACTACAGAACACAGAATAGAAGAGATGATAGAAAGGATCCAGAAATATGTGATTCCTGGAGATGAGGAAGATCCCTGAGAAATGGGTCTTTGAGAAGCTAATGAAGCAAGTCCCATCCTGCACAAAAGCAGACTCCTTTACTACCATGGAGTCCATAAACTTTAACAAGCAATCTTAGATTCTATTCAAGAACAACTAACTCATCCTGGACTTCAAGATAGGGATCATACAGAGCTAAAGGAGTTTAAAGAGATCAAATGCATTTGGAAATCATGATAAGTGTCAGTGATGAACTGGCCCCCACTTTGTGTAATATCATTATGTGTATATAGCAGACAGTGATAAATATTCTCCAGCACAACTTTGTAGAAATGGAAGAAGAAAATTTTAGTTTTGAATTTTTTTTGCTAAACCTTGTTTTAAATTTAATATGAAAGGTAAAAAATAAGTCCACAAAGAATACTTCACTAACAAGTAAAAATCTACCCACTTTTACGTTTCTAGCTGTTTTATTATTGTGTTTCATTGTTTATGGAGTTACTTGTCTCCTCTCACTTTGAAAAACTCTTGGGGAGTGGACTCCAGCCTCCAAGTTTACCCAGCAAGCACCTTAACCCACAAAATCATTACACTTAGGGCGTTTTTGTTTGCTATTTGCTTTCCTTCAGACTGAATTTTTCAAGAACTCTTGCCTAGATTCTATTTCTTTTATATTCTTCTTTCATACAATGCATCACACCTGAAGCCTCCCCTTCCTCCCTCCTCCCAAGCCCCCCCACACACACACACGTTACTTATCCAATCATATGGCTCTGATAACTAAATTTTGTTTACTTATTACAGACTTCTTCCCATGAACCAGGACCAAAATTGATCTCAAATGGAGTTCCCTGTTCTATTTAGTTCTAGCTGCCAATTTGACACAGAATAGAGTGACTCGAGATTGTGAAATTGTCCAGACTGCATTGGCCTGTAGAAGTATCCATGCGGCATTCGTTGTCTTGACTGTTAACCGATATAGGAGGGCCCTCAACACTACAGACAGCATGATTTCCCAGGGAAGGATATCCTGAGCTGGATAAGAAAGCTAACTAAGCATGAGCGCATGTATGACACATCAAGAAGCGTTTCTGCATGCTTTCAAGTTCCTGCGTGAGAACCTGTCCTGACTTCTCAGGGAAAGATTGTGATGGTGAAGTGTAAGTCAGACAAAACCTTCCCTCCTATAAGTTGCTTTTGGTCTGAATATTTCATCACAGCAACAGAAGAGAAATTAAAACACCACCTATGTCTCCAATATTTCTAAAATATGATAATTTTATTTGCTTGAATGTATGTTTTTAAAGTATCTTTTATAAACCAGGCTATCCTCAAATCTACTGTGCAACCAAAGGTGGTCTTGAACTCCTGATTCTTCTCCTTCTACCTCCTAAATGCAATGTTTAAAGGTGTGTACCATCATGCTCTATTTAAAAATATCTTTTTAAATTAAAATAGATGCTATAATAGAACAGATTTTTATATTATACTTTTTCATTATATAAAAAGTAGTCAATGACTTGTACCTAATATCAGATTGGGTTTCTTTCATATTTATATCTTAATATTTTCACTATGTAAAATGGAGATCCAGTACTCAAATCAGGTGTGTCACATATGCCAAACTCTTAGGTGTCCATTCCTAGAAGCAGTGTCAATTTTGCCTACACAGGTTTAACCAGAATGAAGACGGAGGCATTCATGAGTGCTGAAGGGCACTTTCGGCAAGCACAACCTCCTCCTTCCCACCCTCACCACCATACGCTCCTAATGTTCCCTCTCTATGTCACAGATAGAAAATAGGAGCTGTATTTGCCCAGATCTCCTGAGACCACGCTTGTAAATACAACTCATGTTCTAATGAGAGAAGACCCTGGCCCAATATTTCAGAAGAATCACCCTAGATCCCTTTCTGTTCTCCAATACAAGGTGGATAGATATTTTTATATAAGTAATTCTTACTAGCATCTTCACCCCTTAACTATACATCCATCTTGAGGTTGATTAAGCTTTCCCTGTCCTGAGGAATATATCTGATAGGCTACACTCTTAACCAAAATATCTAGAACATACTGGAAAGAAGTAGAAGAAATTAATACTTCAACCAACATACTCAAGCCACATATATATATATAGTGCTACAATCAAATTGTCTTGAAACCCAACAGAGGTATAAAATATAATTTCTAGTAAGAGTTCGTGTGCTTTTTAAAAGGCCAGGAAGGCCCAAAGACAATAGGATATGTTTTCCTGCCATTCTGAGTGTTCTGTGCAAGCTGGTAATGTAAAAAGAAATAAAGTGGAAAAAGTCAAATAGTACCATGGGTGAAATGCCCTAGAAATGCAGCTCAAAGCTACTCTCCTTGCCTGACAGATGCATTTGGGAAGAAGGTTGCTGGGGCACAGAAATAAAATGGTGAAGACGTGCTGCCGTCTGACATCCAGCCTCAGTCTGATGCTGGGACTGTAATTTACTTCCACCTAAATGAAAGTAAGCTAGGTGGCTATGGGATACCCTCCTTAACAGCAGGGTGATGGCTCTACCTCTCCTATAAAAAGATATGGATGGAGCCCTAATTGCATGTATATGAACAAATGGCAATGCTAATTTTCCATTCATATATATTTTTTCCATTCAAATATATATATATGTATTATATATAAATATATATTTTTTCCATTCATATACATAGGTATGTATATACATATATGTGTGTATTCCTGTAAATTTCATCTCAAATCATGTCCCATCATATACAGATTCATATACAGAATCCAAAAACTATAGCCACAGAAGAAAGCTGAGATATACCTAATGATTCTTCTGTTCAATTTTCCAGAGATAATAAATTCCATATTGTTTTAAGGTGCCTTTTGATGCTCCACAGGAAGGCTTAGTAGTATAGCATTGTTTAATAGAGTTTCATGCAACTGACTCCCGATCAATTTATAAATTGGAAATCTCTAAAAGGAACAAAATGTTATCATTAAGTTTTTGTGTCCCACATGGCTGATTCCACAGCCATTTAGTCCAAAATAATCACACAAAGACTTATATTGATTATAAACTGTTTGGCCTGTGCCGCGGGCTTATTGCTTGCTGACTCTTAAATTAACACATGATTCTGATCCATGTTTACCCACGTGGCTTGGTACCTTTCCTTCAGTGCAGCGTTCTCATCCCATTTCCTCTCATGTGCTGGCATCTCCCCTCTGTTCTTTTGCTTCCCAGAATTCTCCTACTCTGGTTGCCCCAACTCTAATTTCTGTCTATCTACTTGAGCAATCAATGTTTTATTAAACCAATATTTACAGTATAAAAGCATAGTCCCATAGCAATTATTAGTATAAAAATAAATTATTCTATAAGGCAATGTTGATAGACTATCCTCTATTAGAGAATAACTAATCTCTACTATTTGCATTTGATAAAAGTGCCAAAACAACATAAGTAGGAAGAGAAAAGAGGGTTTCCTTGCCATTATGCTTTGGGCCCACACCTCTTCTTTCCCCACAAAGGCCAGGCCAGCATCCTGAACCCTAGATATGACCATGCCCCACCCCACTTATGCTTACCCAGCACAATCCCCCCAATCACCGTTCCTGTCCTTGTCACTGCGTCCTGGGCCCACACTTTGCCCAGAAGCAAGGCCAGCATCCTGAACCCAGATCCTATGCTCCGCACCCGGCCTGTGCTGAGTCAGGGTAATCTAACTGGCCCTCCCCTCCTCATCACCACATCCAAGCCCACTCTTCTGGCAGAAGCCTTCCACTCCACCAGAAACCAGGCCAGAATCCTGATCTCCAAAGATCCAAATGGCATCCTGAACCTCCAAAACCAGACCAACTCCCTGAAAACCAGGTAGAAGCCTCCTCTACCCCCACTAGAAGCCAGGTCAGCCTCTGAACCCCATACAACCACCAGCAAGATTAGAGGCCATGCACATACATAGCCAGAACTTCAGCCCCAAACTTAGGAGAGCAACTCCTGCTGAACCAGAGGCAATCCAGACCATCAAAAATTTACCTCCCAATGTGGGAAGAGACTCTCTACTCAACCACAGGCAGTGGATCCAGAAGACCAGAGAGGAAACAGAAACTAAGGAAGAAAAACACTCATCCAACAAAGACAAATCCAGAAATTGGCACCTACACCTCAAGTTATTCCAAACCCAGAGGCCTAAGTGTAAGTTTAAAAACACAAACAACAACACCCAGGGCAATAGGTCACCACCAGAGCCCAGCCACTCCACTACAGCAAGCCTTGAATATTCCAACACAGCAGAAGCACAAGAAAATTACCTAATGACCAACTTGATGATGATGATGATGGTGATGATAAGAGGTCCTTAAAGAAGAGAGGACACATTCTCAGAAAGAAACTCAATAAAGGACAATTTAAAAAGAGAGGAAATCAACAAATCCCTTAAAGTTTGCCAAGAAAGCCAAGAAAAAAAAAAATTACGTGAAAAATATCATTCAAGACCTGAAAATGAAAACAGAAGCAATAAAGAAAACATGAGCTGAGGAAATTCGTGATACGAAAAATCTAGGTAAGCAAACAGGAACTATAGAAGCAACATCAGCAACGGAAATCGACAGACAGAAGAAAGAATCTCAGGCAATGAAGATACACTAAAAGGAGGTTTGGTGGTCGGAAAATAAGAAACTCCAGTATTTATTTCCTTGGTGGCTGCACAGCTCTACATTTCCATCAACAGAGTCTAAGGCTTTTTTCCCTTGCACCCTTGTCTCCTTTGAGGTTGCCTTCTTTCTGATAGCCATCATTTCAATGAAGTTTTAGTCTCATTTCCCTGAGAATTACGAATGTTGAACAACTTTTCAAATATTTGTCGGATATCTGTGTCCTTTGAGAATTTGGTATGCCATGCATTCGTCCATTTACTGATTAGATGATTTGTTTTATGTTTAACTTCTGTAACGTTTTTGCTCATCCTGGATATTCATTCAGTGCCTGATTGTAGGGGAATTAGGTTGTTCCATTGTAAATAATTGTCCCCGCCTATGAGTTTAATAAAAAGCGCTGATTGGCCAAAGGCAGACAGGAAGTGTGAGCGGGGCTACCAGACTAAGAAGACTCTAGGAACAGTCAGAACAGAGCAGAAAGCCAGAGAGAAGCCAGAAGAAACAGAAGACAACTATGCTGCTCTGAGAAAAGGTACCGAGACGCATCATTAAGGGCAAAGAGTTAGCAAGTTATATGCCTGGGCCTTAGGCCAATCAACCTAAAACTATTGTAAGCATCTGTGTGTCTCTGCTGGTCTGTAGGTCTGCGGGTCAAAACCTTGAGGCAAGGCTGGAAATTCCAGGCCAGAAACCTCTTACTATACCTGATGTTAGCAAAGATGACTCTCACTGTCAGAGTTCTCCCTGTGGGTGACCGTTTCTTCTCTGCGGGACTATATAAGTCAACCTATTCACTAATTCTGATATCTTTGCCTGGGATGTTAGGGCACCTCTCAAGTAGTCCTTGGCCAGGCCTGTATCTTGAATTGTTCTACCTATGTGTGCAAAAGTGGTTCTCAACTTGTGGGTGGTAACCCCTTTGGGGTCACATATCAGATATTTACATTATGACTCATAACAGAAGGAAAATTATAGCTATGAAGTAGCAAGAAAACAATTCTGTGGTTGGATGTCACCACGTGAGGAACTGTGTTAAAGGGTCACAGTATTAGGAGGGTTGAGAACCACTCCTCTAGAACCTATGAAGTTTCAAGTGTAATATTTAAGTATTTGATTAATTTTGAACTGACAATTGTACAGGATGATAAGCATAAATCTACATATAAAAATTCAATTTCACAGAATCACTTGTTGAAGAAATTATTTTTTAAGTATGCCTTTTATACTTTCATTGAAAATTGGGTAATTGTAGCTATAAGGGTTCATTTCTGGGTCCATATTCTGTTCTATCACTTTACATGTTTGTCTCTATGCTGGTCCCACACATTTTTGGTTCTCTGACTCTCTGGTACAATTTGAAATCAAGTATTAAGATACTTCTACCACGGTTCTTTATGTTCAAAAATTGCTTTGATATTTGTGGCCTTAGAGCATTCTGTGAGATCACCATGAAATTTTCTTCTGTTCTGTTTGTGTGGTAGATTACATTACTTGATTTATTACATATGTCAAACCATTGTGGCCAGACTCTGAAACCTTTTCCTTTATCTTCCACATTACATGTTAGAAATTACAGGAAAAAAATAAATTGCATTCAGTATCAGCATAAGATGCACCATAATTCAAAGCAAACATACCTTTTCATTTATTTATTTCTTAAGGCTCAAGTGAAAATATTTTGATAATTTTCCTGAAGCTGAGGAAATATCAAGAGCCCCTTAGGATAACTATTTTATTCAAAAGATATTACACATAGAAGGTACTAACAAACGTCAAACTCAGATAGCACAAAGAATAGAGAGGTTGTTTTTTCCAATTCAGTCTTTAAATCTCCAGCATATTATTTTAAGTAAATAATATCTTTAAGTATTTCCTATTGTACAAATGAAGTTTCAATTGCAGTTCATTACACACTATCTATTGTAACCATGCTCAGCCACAGAAATATGACATAAATAGTAAGCAGAGAAACTAGGTGACCTTCTTGATTTTGTTGTAGCGATTCAACATGAGTAACTTAAACAACAGAAGGGAAATTATCCCAGGAATATAAAAGTGACAATGTAGAGACTATTCCAGAGAGAACATAAAAATATTTTGAGTCTATGTTGTATACAGATTTAGCCACCCCTGGTGACTACGTACACATGGTAACACCTAATTCCATTTACTCTCTGGGTTAAATCCACACATCCACAGAGGACTACATTCCTTCCACTAACCAGCTAATGGAGTCTTCAGGAATGTCTGGGTAACTGTTTTTTAGAAAGGGAGCAGAATGTTTTCCCATGTGTTGTATATGCGGATAGGTGTGCTGCCAATCCACTCAATGATACTTCCATTGTAAACAATGAAGTTGCCACTCTGTAGCATTCATGTAACAATTTGTTACTATGTATAACTACTTTGCTCTTATTCAAAACAACATAATAGGTAGGTTAGCAACATTCCGGAAATAAACATGAATTGGTGTTAATATGGATACGTTATTTTTAGAGGTTTTGTTTTTAAACTGTGATCAAGAACAAATTGTCTGTATATTATACCTGAGAATGACATGGTGGTTGAAATTCACCAGCTTGCAGCAACCAGATCTACTTTATACAGTAAAGTATAAATGGCTCTAGTTAAAGAAAAAAGTCAAAACACAGTGGACTGTAGCAATACATACTAATAAGCCAAAAAATGAAGAAATAATGGAGTTTCTCAGAATTTTAACATTAAATATCTTCCAAAAGCACATGCTTTGTTGTTCTGGGTTTATTGCTAACCATAGTATGTCTGTGCCATTTCTATCTGGAATTGGGAGGAAAGGGCGTTGTAATACCTTTGCAACTCCTACTACCTCACACAGCAGAGGATGAGAATTGAGAAGGCCCTGGTCAGTGTGAGTACAGGACAGGGGAGAGAAGATGAGGAAAAGCCCCTGCAGGGAGGCAACCAAAGAGAGGTCTGCAGAGACAATGGATAATGAGGGTTAAGATAAGAGAGTTACGCACAACCCAAGGTACAACAGTTGGGAAATAAAAGGGACTGAACTCTGTTCATGTGTGTTCATATATGTAAAGTTTCATGTGTGCACAGCTGTGTGTAAAGGCCAAAGAAGAACCTACCTCGTGTTGTTCCTCAGATTTGATTTAGTTTTGTTTTGTATTGTTTTGTTTTGAGACATAGTTTCTCACAGGACTGGACTTTACTTAGTAACCATAGCCAACTGGCCGGCAATCCTTGGAGATCCACTTATTTCCCACTACCACCACACTCCATTGTCAGGTTGGGAAGCAAACACTTCCTGCCTCATTAGACACCACCACTTAATTGTATTTTCAGAGATATCCCTGTCACCCACCCACTTTTGATCATGCCAACCTACTCCATACCCCTAGTGGGAAGGGGTTTTTTTTAGCTAAAGTAAGAGCTTTCATTTCTTTTAGTCATCATATTTGACTGAATCCAGCCTCGCCAGATGTTCCAGCCACTCCCAGGCTTCTCTTGCTATCAGCTCAGCCTGTCATCATCAGACCCACTTCAGCCTCCCAGGTGGACCTCCAAGTGTGGGACATCCAGTGGACCCCCAAGTGTGGGACACCCAGGATCCTTGTGTCACTAGACACATTTCTCTAAGATTCCCCATCTCTGAGTTTTCCATTACAACCTGCTTCTCAGAGCTGAAGTCCAGCCAGTTACCAGACACAAAAAGCTCGGAGGTATTTTGCCTCACCCTTCCCCCCACCCCAGACTAATCTTCCAGTCGCCACTTCTGGGGAATGGAAAAAACCCAGAAACCATCTTACCATCGGAAAACAGTTGACTGCCACCCCCTGAGGACTATACAAAAGGAACCAGGAGCCATTTTTAGAGCCAATACAGGTAAAACAGACTGTTCCCCCACCCTAGGATCAAAGGAAAGGAACCAGAAGCCATTTTAACCTCAGCAACGGTTAAACAAAAACAGGAGACATTTACCCTCTTTCCATCTCCAGACTTAGCAGGGATTCACAAACTTCATTGTACAGCTGAGCTCCCCTAAAAGGAAGAAACACAAAACAACTACCGACAACACCTAACTTAAGGTTATATGTGTCCCAGTTTCAAACCTTCTTTCTCTCCCTCGTTTCCCTCTCTTAACCTGACCTACAGGTCCTGCAATAGCAGAGTACCCTCACTGTATGTGTCACTTCTACTTCCCAAAGTTCTTTTACTAACTCAGGTTTTTCTGAGGTCCAGTGTGGGAATGCATTTGTGTGTGCTGTATCTTTAAATAAAGGAGCTGTTTGATGGGTCATGGCAGGCACCATAGAAAAGGTGGGAGGAGAGTCAGTTCAGGTAGGAGAAGCAGGGCGGAGTTAGAGGCAGATCGAGCCAGCCGCCGAAAGAACAACATGTAAAGAACACGGGTGAGCTACGGGCAGGGCCCACGTGGGCCACAGATTAATAGAGATGGGTTAATTTAAGATGTAAGAGCTAGCTAGCAATGTGCCTGAGCCATAGGCCAAACAGCATAAAGTTAATAAAGCATCTGAGTCGTTTCTTGGGGACCCGGGCGGTGCGCAGATAAGCAGTCCCGGGCAGGTCTGTGGGTCCGGGACCTCTAGGGCATGGGACCCGACGAACTCACTACAACAGTCCAGAAAATCAGAATTCAACATTCCATGCCTTAAATTCACCCAGACTTCAGGAATGAGCTGCAAAAACCTAGCAGAATGGGTTGACCGACCACCAGAAGATACAGCTCTCATCTTCCGCAGAGACAAACTCCACCCTTAAGACAACTTAAGCAGCCTTGAGAGACCTGGCAACCCTGTTGCAGTCCAATCCATTTTCCACTGCCCACCCCATAAATCTAGCTTTTTTTAATAATAAACAAAAAGGGTGATACGTAAGGATTCCCAGTGCATAGCAGCCACACGGTAAACCCAATATGGCGTCAGATGAAATAAAAATTCCTATCGTGTTGCCCCCTTGTGGTAAACCCAACATGGTGCTGCAGAACACAGCATATGGAGGGCACACCCCTAGACATGGCTACATAAATCTGGGCCCACCCACTCTCTTAAAAGGAGCTGCCACATGAAAGTCCTTTCCCTCTCTCCTGCTTCTCTCCCTCATGTCCAGCTACTCCCCTGAATAAACTCTTGTGTGGCATTTGGTAGTGTGTGTGTGTGTGTGTGTGTGTGTGTGTGTGTGTGTGTGTGTGTGTGTGTGGTCTGATCTCACACGCGAAACCAACATTTTGTGTCTGATCTCACGCTTGAAACCACAAATAATCAGTAACTTCTTTTGTCTTTTCATTCTGCTAGTCAACACTTCATTTAGTTAGCAATATATATTGAACATCTACTTATTGGAGACACTGATGTAGGTATCAATTAATTGTATGTAGTGAATCAATCCAAGTCACCTTGAGTGGAATGCATCAAGCTAGCCTGATGAAGCCATGGTTGCCCTGTTCTGCATAACATGCATACGCATGCACACTAGTGGCTTCCTGCTGAACCAGCTTCTGTCACTGTGACTGGTGATTGGTGACACATGATCGTCAAGATGCTAGACACCAATAAGAGAGAGATAACACAGCTAAGCGAGCAAGTCTCTAGCCACCAATGGGAAATAGGAAAGGGATGTGTAGGTTTGCTCCATATCCATATTTAAAAACAGTCTGCCCTTTGCTTCTCACTTGACTCCCAGTGTCTATGCCATAGACAACATGCCCTCTGATCCCCTACCCCAAAGGGTACCCAGATAGAACACCCTGTAACAAACCACCCTCCAAAAATAAATATATATTGAACATATACTACACTGTAGAGACTATTATAGGTATGGGCATATGTAGTCATAAATAAAACCCAACTTAAGTAAAGTATTAATGAAGAGAAACACACAATGTAACTGATTGGAAAGTCAATTAATATACTAGATGGTGATTGTCTTGCAAATAAATACTATACTACAGAGTTTGATGTGTAATGTCATTGAAGAAGATAAAGGAAGAAGATATATGGCAAATAGCTGAGGAGTTCACAAAGCAGTTCACAATTAGGGAGACCTACTAAAGTGTTGCATGAATAAATGAGACTCAGAGATAGATCTCTGAGAAAGTCAGAGATATTAGAGAGAGTAAACACCACAGTCAAATCTCACCCAGCTGTCTTCCAGCTTCCTCAGCCTGGCTTCCCTTGGCTTCTTCTCCTCGGCTTTCTATCTCCTCCTTAAATACTCTTATGGTAAATTAAGGCGTGACCCCACCACTGCCTGCTTGGGAACCTGGAAATCCTTCTATAATCTAAAATGACCTCAACTCAGTTGGGATTAAGGGCATATGTCACCAATCACAGGATACTCCCTGTGCTGTGAATCACCACTCTCTGATTCTCCTAGACTGACTGTGGTTAGATCTCCAGAACTTCTGGAGCTTTTATTAACTCCCCACATAGACTGTGGGTAGATTCCCTCTGATATCTCCAAAACTTCTGAAACTTTCATTAAATCCCACACTGAAGGTCTTCTTAAAGAGCTTACTTTTTTCTCATTTTTACTAGCTCTTTGATAACTTCATTAAGTTATATTCACTACACATCCCTAGCTCTTGCCAGATCCACCACACCCCTTCTCTACCTAACCAACTTTGTGTACTCTATTTTTCAGCCCAACAATTCCAGTTTGTGTAAACACATTCTCTTAGGTATGTGTCCTTCCACAGAAGCCCGGTGGGACTACAGCCTTAAAGTAAACTGACTCTCCTTCTCCTAGTAGCTACCAATTGGTAGTATGCCCTTAGCTGAAGGACAGACTTCATGCCTACTTCTCTTCTCCATGTCTGGCTTGAGCTTTCATGGAAACTGTACATTTTCACAACCCCTGTGAGTTCATATGGGCAACTGCTCCACTATATCCAAAAGAAACCTTTGTCCTTGTAGTAACCCTGTAGTAGTGGGTTCTCGGGTCCCAGGCGGCCGAGACCCACAGACCTGCCGCCCAAGCACTCTTAGCCGCCCAGGCCCCCCAAAAATGACTCAGACGCTTATATTAACTTCATGCTGTTTGGCCTATGGCTCAGGCACATTTCCAGCTAGCTCTTATATCTTAAATCAACCCATTTCTATTAATCTGTCGGCCACGTGGCCTGTGGCTCACCTGAGAGTCTACATGTTGCTCCTTGGGCAGCTTCAGCTCTATCTGTCCCTGACTCTGCCCTGCTTCTCCTACCTATGCTCTGATTTCTCCTCCTACTTCTTCTATGGTGCCTGCCATGGCCCAAAACAGCTCCTTTATTTAAAGATTGAGATTCACAGCATACATAAACGCATTCCCACATCATAACCCACTGCCTATGGCTCTAACAATCTTTCTGTCTCGTCTTCCCCAATGATTCCTAAGAGTTCGGAAGAGGGGTATAGTATGTATGTCCTACTTAGGGCCGAGCATCCCTCAGTCTCATTCTACGAACCTTAGCGAGTCATAAGTCTCTGTGCTAGTTATCACCAACTACAAAAAGATGCTTCTCTGATGATGGCTGACAGTTAAAAATTCTATGAATATAGCTCTTAGGTCATTAGCATTCATGTTAATTTTATGCCATTCAGCAGAATAATAATAGTTGCTTTTCTCCTAGGACCTAAAGCCTGTCAGATCATAGTTCCTTAACCCCCATAGCATCAACTTCTGGGGAAGACCAAAACCTTATCAGAAAGTGACTGGTTAGTCCCATGATATCCCTACACTATTGTATAGTCAGCATACAGGTTGGTACTATTGCTCTCAGCATTCACAACTGATAATATCAGAGATTAATTTTTAGGTTTTATAATGTGCAAAACAGGTTCTAGCACTATGAGAGCTATTCATTAGGGTTTAAGCTTCCAAGTAGGCTCTTGATTTCAAGCTCTGAAGGGTAACCAAAAGCATTGGCAATACTCTTTAATACTTGTACGGTCTATGGGATTTTACAGCTAACAACTCCAAAAGCGTTAACCCATTACACATACTGGGCTTTTTGCTTGTTAGCTATTGTGCCCAATAGTGTCACTGTTAATAGAATAGGGTAATTCTATTTTAATACTGTACATATGATATGTGATATATATAATGCTATATTATTTAACACTTTATATATGACATATATAGTCAAATTTCATAAACTATTCAACAAATGATGCTTATCAAACTGTATAACTGTCTGCAGAAAAATGAAATTAGATTTTTATCTCTCATCCTGCATAAAACGTAACTCCAAGCGGATCAAGAACATCAGCGTAAAACCTGGTACAGAATCTGACAGAGGAGAAAGTAGAAACTGTTCCTGACACAGGAAAACCTTTCCTAACACGACTCCATGTGATAGACATTAAAACCAGCAAGTAACAAGTTCCTGAAACTGAACAGCTTCTATACAGCAAAGAACACCATCACTTGAGAGAAGGCAGCTTATGGAGTGGAGAAAAAACCTGACAAAGGACTAGTATCAAAAATATACAGAGAACTTAGCAACAACAAATAACTCAATTAAACAATGGTAGATGAAACTTAACATAGATTTCTCAAAAAATAAAATATAAATGGCTAAGAAACGCATCTAAAAATATTTAACATCCTCAACCGCCAGGGAAATGTAAGAGGTCAATGTCAGCAAAAGGTCATGAAAAAAAGAGTGCTAGCTGTTTATGGATACCTGAAGAAAGGTGTTCTAGAAAGCAGAGCATTACCAAGGACTGCAAGTAAGAGTGTGCTTGTATTAGAGGCAAATGCATGCCATCACAGTATGCAATCTATCACTAACCCCTGTAGATATCTGAAGACTCAAAAATGTCTCAGTCGATGGTCAGGCCCCTATTTTAGAGTAGACATTTTTAAAAAAAAAATATCGCAGGCTCAGAACAAATCTATTTGACTATAATTTGAGTCTGTACCAAAATTTCATTCCAGTTCCATTTCTTGTTCTCAGCACAATTTAACACAACCTTCACACTCAACCGATCTTCCTTCCGTTTTTGCTGAGGAAGAAAGAATGTGCCCATCCTAATTAGCCTGGTGCTGGTGATCATCCCGAACTCTCGCTCCCTGCCAGCACCAAAGTCTATGTCTACCACTCAGTTTTATCTTTTTTGCTTCTCTAATGTATTCTCTCTAGGGAGCAATTTTCAGTGGCAGTTTTAGCCCTAAATATATAGTTCTTAGTGTTTTTATTAGTGAAACTTAAATACTATATTTACCTTGGGCACAGCAGTCCTACAGTCTTAAGCCAGATCAGCATTTTCTCTAATTCCTTCAAGTTTTTTGAAATTATTTATAATATCACTACCCATAGACCAACATCATCTAACTGATCATACTCTGCCAAGAATGTCTAATAAAAGTCAACTGGAAACTTTTTTTTACATATCGCTGTGCAACGTGGGGGTAAAAGCCATGGGCCAGACACAGTGTTACGCACCTGCAATTGAAACACCAGGAGGCTGAGTCAGGAGAACTAAGGCTTTAAAGGCAAGCATGAGCTGTGTACAACGTGATCATGTCTTCCTTTTTTTAAGTCAAAATCCTAGGTTTAGTCTTTTGTTAGGACTTTCAACCATGGCTACAATGGCAGCTTTACATTGCTTCTCAGTTAATATCAGAGGCAAAAACCTGTAGATGTATATACTCCACTTGATGACTATTTTGTTATATGTACATTTGCTATGTTAAAATTGAAACCTTCCTTTTTGATTAGACAGAAAGGGGGAAGTGATGTGGGAATGCCTTTCTGTATTCTGTGAATAGCAATCTTTAAATAAAGGAGCTGTTTTGGCCCATGACAGGCACCATAGAAATAGTAGGAGGAGGAATCAAAATAGGTAGGAAAGGAAGGGCGAAGTCAGAGAGAGACCAAGCCAGAAGCCCAAAGGAGCAACATGTAAGGAACACAGGTGAGCCACGGGCCACGTGGCAGACAGATTAATGGGAATGGGTTGAGTTAAGATGTAAGAGCAAGATAGCAATGTGCCTGAGTCATAGGCCAAACAGCATGAACTTAATATAAGCGTCTGAATCATTTTGGGGGCCTGAGCAGCTGCAGGCAGCTAAGGGGTCTGAAGCTCACTACAGGTCTGTGGGTCAGGGCCTCTGACCACCCAGGACCCAGAAACCTAATTACAACATATCATAGAATGCAATTATAATTTTAAATGATTAAAACCTCATTTTTCTGTGTAGTCAAATTACATGAGTCTACTAATTTTGAAGGCTTAATTACTTACTATTGCATATAACAGTAAGAATCTAGGCACCAAAGAATAGATTCACATATATTTTTTAAATCTGAAAAAGAAATAAGAAATATGATAAGGGTTCAAATGCTGGAAAATAACCACATATACAAATAATTTTCTCCACTAACTACTTTTGTTAAATAACTTTTGTTGATGAAAAATTAGGAATAAAAACCTTTGTAATAAAATCAATACTAAGTGTATTAAAGTACTCACTAAATCTTATGATCATATGTGTGAGGCATATATTCATGTATTTATTGCTTTATTCATTCAGTGAATGAAACAGTAAATGATCTAGTTAGGCTAATCTGTCATGTAGTGATGACAGATTTATATTTGAGAATCCATATTTGCTCTTACATTTTAGAAATTGTAGCTATATTTCTACAACATAATATAGCCATATATTGGTTATTCATAGACAAACTTCTTATTGCAATTTGTATTACTGATTGTTAGTTTTGACCTTTGTTTTCTGTTGGTGGAAATTTTTTAGAGTGAGGGGAGAAGGGAGTTTAGTGGGTAGAGAGAAGGGAAACTGAGAGGAGGTAGGAGAAAGAAAAGAAATTGTCAAAATATATTACACGTAAAAGAATTTTAAATAATAAAAGATTTTAAGAAAATACTTGCAAAGTAGATACAAGAACACTTCAAAAGACTATCATGACCAAGCTGGATCCATTCCAGAGATTTAGAGATCTCTCAAAATACACAAATCAACTAATTTAATTCATCATATAAATAAATTCAAGGACAGAAATCTCATAATCATCTCAAAAATGCCGAAAGACCTTTAACGATACATAATATCCCTTCATGATAAAAGCCCTTGAGATCCAGGAATGGAGAGAACATATCTTAACATAATAAAGGCTCTATATGACAAACCTAAGTCTGCAGGGAGCCCTGGAGTTGGACTGGCCTAAATGTTTTGAGAGACTGAGTCTCTCATGGGCCATGCTTCTCTCTCTTTGAGGTATAGGATCTCAGGTTACAGTCTTCAATTCATGGGCACTGTGTGCCTTCCAGTTCCTGAGAAAGTGAGGCACTCCCTCAAGCAGTAAGGTGTCCAGGCCACTTTGTGTTTCTCTGTATGTTCCCTTAGAAATCAAAGCAACACGGAAGCTTGACAGGACAATTGATCTGAGACATTAATCTTGTGTACCATGAACAACTTGAAAACATCATATCCTAGAAACTACAACTATATTGATCCTGGCAATTGGTACTATATTCTGTTTCTGATAAGGTTATAAAAAGTCGAATTGCTCTCAATAAAAATTGTCCCAGCCTCAGTCTCATGCCCCCTCTAGCCCTAACCTGGTTTAATTTCTAGACAAGCCTTATTGGGTAACCTTTTCTCAGTTAGTAAGCTCAGAGTGTACAAATGTCCAGTAACATACTACATCTAGAAAAATTGGAATCATTCCCACTAAAATCAAAAACGAAACAAAGGTGTTCACTCTCTCCACTCTGGTTCTATTTAGTACTCCAAGTCCTAGCTAGAGCAACAAAATGGGGGGGGGGGGGGGATATAAGAGATACAAACAGGAAAGGAAGAAGCAAAAGCATTTGCAGATGACATCATTCTTAAGAGACCCTAAAAGGTGACACCAAGAACCTCCTAGGTCTGATAAGCACTTCTAGCAGAGTATGGAGTACAAAATTAATATGCAAGTAAAAAGCAATGGCTTTCATATGCACCAATGATTTTGATACAGTACTGAAAAAAAAAAGAAAGTTCAACACCATTCACATTAGCCTCGTGAAAATGAAAAACTTGGAAGGAACTTAATCCTATACATAGGGTATCATTTATATGTACACAAATAAACATCATAGAGTAAAACACATGAGAAAAAGAACAAAGATAATTCAGAGGAAAGCATATATACATAAAGGAAAATTCAAATATTTAAAGATGAAGGGAAAGGCATATTTTGTGTACACACACATGAATGCACACACAGGTGTAATCCATATACATAAGCACAAATGTTATTGAATAGACTATTAACTGTGTATAAGAATATGCAATAGCCATATAACATACATACCCAAATAATTTCTAACATTTTTACAGGCTTTCAAAGATAAAATTTAATTTCTGCTGATTTAAATTATTCTGCATAGACTCTTATGCTATATTATTAAATGGTAAATTTCATTCATTTCACTTTTTGAGCACATATTCCCCATTTTGTAGAAAAGAAAGCTAATCAGAATCTTGGGATTTCTCCAACTTAGAGTAACATGTTAAACTAAGCAATAAATTAATAATAATAATAACAACAACTCCTGACCTGAAGTCAAATCCAGTTCACCAGATATATTCTCTCTCATACATCTAGTAGACAAAAAAAGAATTGAACCAGATATCAGAGTTTCATCTACTGTTTGCAAATACTACTATAAGAGAAGCTCAATGATGTTAAAAAATTAAAAGCTAAGAATCAAATCTATATATTTAACTTTAAATAATTTTGATTTTTAGAAAATGCAATCCATCTATCTTTCTAAAATTAAAAAAAAATGAAAAGGGACAAATCACATAGGGGGAAAATAAGACATAGACAATTCTCTTTCTTTTCAAGTCTTGTACTTTGGTCCTAGAAGAAATGTCGGAGAACCTCTATATTATTGATCTTTAATCCCTTCAGTCCCTTGGATGGCAAGTATACATTCAGCATCTCTGATACATTTCACATACAAAGAATGACCCAAGAAGCTTGCTGAGTAGCCATACACCTCTGATGGCTCTGATCCAGGTAGTCCAGGAAACCAAAGTAGAAAACATTGACCCAGGCAGAAGCAAGACCAAGACATCTATAAGAATAAGAACACAGAAGACAACGCAAGGCAGATGCTACTTCTAGCTCGTTGTATGGATGATGGAGAAAGTAGAGGCATGGCCAGGGCTTATGCCACAGGATTGGAATTTTTCACATTACTTAAATTATTTCCGTTATTTGTTTTCTCTTCAAAGGACTTAAAGGAGCCACACGTAAGTAGAATAAATTATCTTCCTAACTCCTCCCCACATAAAAATCCTGGTATTGTCTGGCCAAAGTTTCTACAAACTCCTAAAAGTGATCAAGCCAAGTTTTGTGGATTATACCAGAAAGAATGACCTCTAGCTTGAAAATTAGGAACATTTAGGGAATACATTACTCAACTACACTTACTTACAGTCACAAAGTTGGTACCTCCCAAATGCTTTCAGGTTGTAGTTCAAACTCCTTGGTGTAATATATGGACACAAACTTGGTTACCAGTACTCACTATGTTGGGCAACTTAGAACACCCTATAACTCCAGTTCCAGGGGATCCAATGCCATCTTCTAGCTTCCACAGTAACCTGCACACATGAATAAAGCCAGGGACTCCTCTGCTTATTTATTTCTAACATTACTGATACTCAAGGGAAGTCAAGGATAATGTCAGCATTCAGAAAGTATCTTGATAGTAAGGTCAAGCCTGATTAAAACTCAACAAATGTGTATGAAGGAGTGATTGACTGAAAAATCAAATTAATGACACCTCAACACTTATGAAGGAAACAGCTGTTCTGTATATATGCTTTTGACTATATTTTGGGAGTAGAAACTAAGAGCCTTGGTTATTAGCCTCTGGGAGAAAACACTCTGTACCTCATTTCATCCAAACCATATTGTTCAAGCTGAATTGTTCATTGATTTTACAAGTCTCTCATTTCAATGGTTGTCTTATGTTCATCAGAAACTCACAACTAAAGAAAGGTTCAAATCACACACTTCAATTTGCTAGTTCTTCTATGTTTTTACAATAAATGTGCTTTTAAGATTTTATATTTGTTATTTTTTAAATACAATCTTAGTTAAAACGTGTATCACTTGTTAATCATTCACTTCGCAGGGATACATGTTTAATGTGGACTATGGAACTTATAAAACAAACCCTATATGTCTGAAACCTAAATTTAAACTCTATAACGTTAAAATTATAATTTATTTAAAAATTATGCAGGTTAGTTTAACAACATATATACAAAACCTCCAAAATACAGATGTCCCTCAAGATCTCAGTTCATTTGAGTTTCTGTTATATATATAACAAGATAAGCTGGTGAGATATAAGTCATTTTCTTGATACTTTTGATGTAAACTGGTCATTTTCACCTTAATATGAAGTCTTCTTTCTGTTTACAAAATATGCAAAATAGTTCATATGTCCAAATTGTCAGTTACTCCTTACCCCAGGATGCCGATGTATAAAGGCTGAAGAGATTGCTTAGTTGTTAATACAGCTTCCCTCCATTGTATATAGTCCATTGAACCTATAACTCTAGATTCATGACATCTAATACCTCTTCTGTTCTCTATAGGCAACCCATAGACATGTGGCATATACTCACAGGGCCATACACACATATGCATAAATTAAAATGTTTTAAATGTATCGATGCATGTAATTTTTCCCTCCTATGATTTCAAACTCCAATAACCAAGACATGGCATATTTGCAAAAAGAAAGAAAGAGAGAGAGAGAGAGAGAGAGAGAGAGAGAGAGAGAGAGAGAGAGAGAGAGGGAAGGAAGGAAGGGAGGAAGAAAGGAAGAAAGAAAGAAGAGGAGAGAAAAGAAATCATCTTTTAAAGTGCTATGAAAGCAGTCTCTAGGACCTAGAGACCAGGGCACAATCTGCATTCCTCCACTCTCACCATTTGCCTGCTGAACCACATGTAGCCCCCTGAGATACAGATACAGCCCAGCACATGGGACCAGGATCAGCTCCTTGAGACTGTTCTTGCATAGCTGCAACCTGTATACAACTTTCACCAATTGGGGGAAGAAATGGGTGGATGTAGGGATATTGTATTGTTTCATGGTAAATAATTGTCCCATGATGTGGGAATGCCCTTCTTTATGCTGTGAATCTCAATCTTTAAATAAAGGAGCTGTTTTGGGCCATGGCAGGCACCATAGAGGAAGTGGGAGGAGAATTCAGAGCTTAGGTGGGAGAAGCAGGGTGGAGTCAGGCAGATCGAGCCAGCTGCCCAAGGAACAACATGTAAGGAACACGGGTGAGCCACGGGCCGGGGCCACGTGGCCCACGGATTAATAGAAATGGGTTGATTTAAGATGTAAGAGCTAGCTAACAATGTGCCTGAGCCATAGGCCAAACAGCATGAAGTTAATAGAAGCATCTGAGTCGTTTCTGGGGGCCTGGGCGGCGGTGCGCGGATAAGCTGTCCCAGGTGGCGGGTCTGTGGGCTCGGATCTCTGGCGCCCGGGACCCGAGAACCCACTACTACAACAGTCCCACCCACTGGTTTAATAAAAAGAGCTGATTGGCCAAAGGCAGGCAGGAAGTGTAGGCGGGGCTACCAGACTAAGAAAATCTCTGAGAACTGAATGCCAGACAGAGAGCACCAGAGAGAAGCTGCAGGATGCAGAGGACAACTATGCTGCCCTAAAGAAAGGTACCGAGCCGCATGGCTGAACAAGAGACATGGGTTAGATGAAGGGTAGAGAGCTAGCAAGTGATATGCCTGGGCCTAAGGCTGATCAGCCTAAAACTATTGGAAGCATCTGTGTGTCTCTGTGGGACTGCGGGTCTGCAGGTCTGTGGTCCTAAACCTTGAGGTTAGGCCGGAAAGTCTGAGCCAGAAACCTCGAACTACAGGTGGACATCAGTGCAAGAATATATTCAACAAAACAAAGATATATAGTGCTAACAGAACCTAGTAGTTCTACAGCAGGAGTGTCTGAACATCCCTACATAGAAGAAGCAGAAGAAAATGACCTTAAAAATAAGATTATGAAGGTAATAGAGGCTTATAAAGAGAAAAGGACAAACAAGAAATTGGAAGAAATAAAAAATACCCCTTAAAGAAAGCCGGGGGGTGGAGGGAACCAGGAGAAGGAGACACTTAAATACTGGAAAATTAAAATAGAAGCAATAAAGAAGACACAAACCACGGGAATGCTGGAAATGTAAAATCTAAATACACTAACAGAAACTACAGATGCAAGCATAAACAAGAAAATGAAAGAGATGGAAGAGAGAACCTCTGGTGAGGAAGATACAATAGAGGAAATATATTCATCAATCAAAGAAAAAACACCAAAGCCAAAAAAGTCATAACACAAAATGTCCAGGAAATTTGGGACACCATGAAAAGACCAAAATCTAAGAATAATAAGAATAGAAGAATACCAACTCAAAGGGACAGAAAATATTCAACAAAATCATAGAAGAAAACGTTCCTAACACAAAGAAGAAAATGTCTACGAAAATACAAAAAGCTTAAAGAATACCAAATAAACAACCCCCCCAAGTCTGCTCACCACATAATAATTAAACCACTAAGCATACAGAAGAATAATAAGAGATGCAAAGGAAAGGAGCCTAGTAAATTACAAAGGCAGACACATCAGAATAACACCTGACATCTCAATGGAGACTCTAAAATCCAGAAGGCTCTGAACAGAAGTTATGCAGAAGCTAAGAGACCACAGATGCCAACCCAGACCTTTTGCTCACCATAGATGGAGTAAACAGAATATTCCATGACAAAACCAGATTTAACCAATATTTATCCACAAATCCAGCCCTGCAGAAAGTACTATAAAGAAAATTTCAACTTGAAGAAGTTAGATGGGTCAATGAAAGCACAAGCAATAGAGGAATCCCCAACATACCTAAACCTATGGGACACAATCATAGCAGTGCTAAGAGGAAAGTTCACAGCACTAAGTGCCTACATTAAAAAAAAAATGGAGAAATCTCACACAAGAGACTTAAGCCCAACTGAAAGCTCTAGAACCAATAGAAGCAAACTCACTCAGAAGAAGTCAATGGCAGGAAATAGTCAAACTCAGGGCTGAACTCAATAAAATTGAAACAAAGAGAATGATACAAAGAATCAATGAAACAAAGAGTTTGTTCTTTGAGAAAGTCAACAAGATAAATAAATCCTTATCAAAGTAACTAAAATGCAGAGAGAGACTACCCAAATTAATAAAAATCAGAAACAAAAAGGGGGACATAACAACTGAATCCAGAAAATTGTTAGATCATACTTCAAAAATCTGTACTCACCTAAAAGAAATGGACAGCTTTCTGAACAGGTACCACTTACCAAAATTAAATAAAGACCAGATAAATAACCTAAATAAACCTATAACCTGTAAGGGAAAAGAAGAAGTTATTAAGTCTCCCAATTAAAAAAAAAAAAGGCAGAGACAAATGGCTTCGGTGCAGAATTCTAACATAATTTCAAAGAAGAACCAACACCAATACTCCTCAAATTGTTCCACACAATAGAAATAGAAGGGACATTGCCAAACTCTTTTTATGAGGCCACAATCACCCTGATACCCAAATCATACAAAGATGCAACAAAGAAAAAGAATCACAGACCAAGATTCATCAATCATGAATATTGATATAAAAATAATCAATAAAATACTGGCAAACCGAATTCAAGAACATATCAAAAAAAAAATCATCAACCATGATCAAGTAGGCTTCATCTCAAAGATGCAGGGATGGTTCAACTGTCATTCATCATATGAACAACCTGAAAGACAATTACCACATGGTCATCTCAATTAGATACTGAAAATACCTTTGACAAAATCCAATACACTTCCATGATAAAAGTCCTAGAGAGATCTGGAATACAGGGAAAATACCTAAATATAATAAAGGCAATATACAGCAAGCTGACAGCCAACATCAAACTACATGGAGAAATACTCAAAGCAAATCCAGTAAAATCGGGAACAAAACAAGGCTGCCCTCTCTCTCCTTTTCTATTCAACATAATTCTCTAAGTTTTAGCCAAAGCAGTGAGAGAACAAAAGGAGATTAGGAGGATACAAACTGGAAAGGAAGAAGTCAAGCTATTGCTATTTGTAAATGATACGATTGTATACATAAGTATACCAAAATTCTACCAGGGAACTCTGACAGCTGATCAACACCTTCAGCAAGGTAGCAAGATACAAGATTAACTCAAAAAAAGCAATAGTCCTCCTATACACAAATGATAAAGGGCTGAAAATGAAATCAGGGAAACATCACCCTTTACATTTGCAGCAAATAACATCAAATATCTTGTGGTAACTCTAATCGAAGAAGTGTAAGGCCTTTATGACAAGAACGTTAAGTCATTGAAGAAAGAAACTGAAGAAGATATCACAAAATGGAAAGATCACCCCTGGTCCTATATAGGTGGGATCAACATAATAAAAATGGCAATATTACCAAAAGCAATTTACAAATTCAATGCAATCCCCATCAAAATCTCAACATAATCCTTCACAGTCCTTGAAAAAAAAATACTCAGCTTCATATGGGAAAATACAAACAGGACTGTCAAAAAGAAAACAAACAAACAAAACAAAACAAAACAAAACAAAAAACACTGTTCAATAGAACTTTAGGAGTTGTTACCATCTCTGACTTCAAGCTATAAAGCTACAGTAATTAAAACAGCTTGGTGCTGGCATAAGAACAAACTTGAGGATCAATGGAACTGGAATCAAAGACCCCAATATTATTCCATACACCTATGAACACCTAATTTTTGACAAAGAGGCAAAAATATACAATGGAGAAGAGATAGCATCTTCAACAAATGGTGCTTCATAACTGGATGATGGTGTGTAAAAGAATGCAAATAAATACATATCTATTATCCAGCAAAAAACTCAACTCCAAATAGATCAAAGACCTCAACATAAACCCAGTTAGACTGAACATGATAGAATAAGAGAGTGGGAAATACCCTGGAGTGCAATGGCGCAGGTGGTTGCTTCCCAAATATAACACCAGTAGCACAGACACTAAGAACAACAATTAATACATGAGAGCTCCTGAAACTGAGAAGCTTCTGTAAGGCAAAGACAATGGTCAATAAGACAAAACAACATCTTACAGAATGGGAAAAAGATTTCCACCAATCCTACATCTGATAGAGGACTGACCTCTAAAATAAATAGAGAACTCAAGAAACTAGAAGCCAAATTAATAATAATAATAATAATAATAATAATAATGATGATGATGATGATGATGATGATGATGCAATTAAAAGTTGGGTTCAGAGATAATCTCGAGAAGAATTTCGGACTGAAAGACACTTAAAGAATGTTCAGCATCCTTAGCCATCACAGAAATGCAAATCAAAACAATTCTGAGATACCACCTTACACCTATCAGGATAGCTAATAAAAAAAACGATGATGATAGCCTATGTTGGAGGGAATGTGGAGCAAGGGGAACAGTCCTCCATTGCTGGTGGGAATGTAAATTTGTATAGCCACTTTGGAAATCAGTATGGTGGCTCCTCAGACAACTGGAAATCAATATACCTAATGCTCCACCAATACCACTATTAGGCATATACCCAAAGGATGTATATTCTTACCCAAGGGCATTAGCTCAACTATATTCATAGCAACATCATTCACAACAGCCAGAACCTACAGACAACCTAGATGCCCCTCAACTGAATAATGGATTAAAAATTTGCGGTACATTTACACAATAGAGTACTACTCAGAAAAAAAAAATATGACATCCTGAAATTTTCAGGCAAATGGATATGTCTGGAGAATATCATCCTGAGTGAGGTAACACAGACTCAGAAAGATAGACATGGTATGTACTCACTCATAATCATATTTTAGAGACAAAGGACAAGTAGGCTACAATCCCCAAACCTCGAGAAGCTAAGTAATAGGAAGAACTTAAAAGAGATATCCATGAATTCCCCCTGGGAAGGGGAAATAGAGGAGATCTCCTAAGTAAAGCAGGATCATATGGGGAATGAGCAAGGGGAGGTAGGAAGAAATCATGAGAAAATGAGATGGTTGCATGGGAGGAGCAACAGACAGGTATATGACAGTTGGTATAAACCCTCCAAAGGTATATGACAGTGGAACAGCGTGGGCAGTTGTGGAGCCTCTTGCAATAGGACCAGAGTTTATTCTTGGTACATGAACTGACATCTTGGAGCCCATTCCCTACAGAAGAACATCTAACCCAGGCTTAATACTGGGTATTAAGGACCTGTCTCAACTAATATGCCAGATTGAATTGACCCACCTTGAGATTCCTTGACCTTTCTGGAGGAATGGATGGGCATGTAGTGGATTTATGATGTTACATTGTAAATAATTGTCCCACCTATGAGTTTAGTAAAAAGCGCTGATTGGCCAAAGGCAAACAGGAAGTGTGGGTGGGGCTACCAGACTAAGAAAACTTTGGGAACAGGAAGAACAGAGCAGAAAAGCCACAAAGACTCCAGAGTTCCCAGACAAGCCAGAAGATGCAGAGGACAACTATTCTGCTTTGAGGAAAGGTACTGAGCTGCATGGCTGAACAGGATAAGAGTCATGGGTTAGATTATGGGTAAAGAGCTAGCAAGTTATATGTCTGGGCCTTAGGCCAATCAGCCTAAAATTAATGTAAGCATCTGTATGTCTCTGTGGGATTGTGGGTCCGTGGGTCTGTGTCTCAACCTTGAGGCTAAGCCCAAAAGTCCAGGCCAGAAACCTCTTACTACATGAGGAGGGTCAGATGGGATGTGGGGGAGACTGAGGCAGGATTGAGAGGATGGATGGGAGGTAGAGGGAGCAGTGATACGTAAGGAAAAAAAACTTTTGAAAGAAAAATATTAAGATTAAAACAATGTAAGTACAGAATATACACTACATCTCTCACGATATATTAGTTAAAATAATGCATCTTTATTACATAGAGAGATTTTAGAAACTAATTAGAGAGAAATATATCTCTCAAATTGCCTATAATCTTAACAATGTACTTGACTACAAAAACTGATGTATTAAGTATTAATAGTGAGACAACTATGAATTAGGAACAAGATGTTATACCTTGATGATCAATTTAGAAAATGGCAATAAAAAGGAGGCCATTGTTCAGAAGAATCTGGACTTCATATCAAGAAGGAACAATTATAAATGTACCCAAACCTACTTATGCATTCACGTGTGTGCATGGTGAGGGGAGCATACGTCTACCTATAGAGGTCAGTCTCAGCTGTCATTGCTGAGGCCCTACTCACCTTCCGATTTTGGAGGCCATGTCTTTCCCTTAACATGGAACCACTGAGTAGGTTCGATGGCTAGCCAGCCAGCCCCTGGAAACTGCTTGCCTTCTCTTCACCAAGGCTAGGTTATAAGAACACATCACCACATCTTGGTTTTTATTGTACATACATACATTTAATTATTCTGATTCTGTACCTACGGAGACACTATAATACTCTCACTTCTCAAATGTTGGTAAAGTGACAGATCCGTAGAGGTTACTCATTTTGAAAATTACATTTGTTTTGTATGTCATTTTGTCTAAGCCATAGTGAGGTTTGAATATTCAGGTCCATTTTATAAAGCTTCTATTAACAGTTTGTAATATTCTTTCATAGAATACAGAGTTTTTCTAAGGATAGAAATTTCAGTGAAACAAGGCATGTTAGGTCAGAAAGCTGTTCCTGATTTGCACAGAATGTTACTCAGAATCATTTACATACAGTAAAACTGCTTTTACCATGACAAGCAAAACAATTGCATAGGTGTGAATATGAGAGGAAAGACAACCAGATTTCACACTTGGCTTTTTTACATGAGTTCTGAATATCAAACATGGGCTTTCATGCTTTCTAAAGCTCATTGCTGACTGAGCTATATCCACAGCCCTGGACAGACCTCTGACAAAGTTTCTCAAAAACTTTATTCTGTATTACCTTTCATCCTAAGAAATAGACATTGAAATTCCCATAGACATAAGAATATACATTCTAGAATTATTTATAATGCTAAATTAATTTGAAACAACCTGAGTATCCCAAGATAGGGAATAGATTAAACTACAAATTCACGTAAAATTGATTTAAGTAATTTTTTAGTAATCAAGATTTTCTAAGTATTTATATTGGTACAAGGCATTTCATCAGTTGGATCTACATTTTCCTACTTAAATTTCATGAGAACTAAATTTATTATAGTTAATATTGCATTGAAATTGTTTTATTTGATTCCTTAAATGGTTGGTATTTCAGCTGGGGACACTGGACAATAAAATCCTGGGCTAGGTTCTTAACCTACACTAGCCCTCACTCTGCTGAAGGCTCCTGACATTCACACAATCAACAGCTTAAGAAGGGGAGTAGAACATTTAATATCTTAGCAAAGGTCTTTAACTGATGAATGTATGGCTCCAATAAAACCCTTAGCTTCGGGCCAGTCAGTTTACACACTACCTTTCCTCAACTCCGATGCCAGTCCTAGCCATTTTCCCCGCTTCTCCATGCTGAAAATAACAGGGACAAAATGTGAAGACCAACTAGCTCAGCTCTAAGCAGACTCTGAGGTAAGCCCTCCCCCCAAATGAAGAGGAAAGAGAACTAGGCACAGATAGCCAAATTCCCATTGAGACACAGCCGCCGGGTACAGAGGACAAAGCAGGAGATTGAGGCCCATCTGGGTGTGTAGTTAAGTTTCAGGCCAGCCTCAGCCTAGAGTGACATAAATGGGATGAAAAGGAGTGACAGGAGGGAAGAAGTGGAGGACAGGAGTGCAGGAGGGAGGGGAGGAGAGGAGGAAAAGAAAAGAAGAGGAAATGAAGTAGAAAGCAGAAGACTTGCCTGTAGTGCACATGGCTAAAGTTGTGTCCAGATCCACTTGGGGCCATTTAGTCATTGAAAGAAAACCCTTGTAAAACAAGGACCAGAACTGAAGTCTCTCCACATCCTTCCCTACTTGCCACAGTCCTAAAGTATGGAAGTGCACTGAATGCCCCTTCTGTTTCTGTGTTTTACTAAAGCATTTCTTTCTAATATATGCCTCCAATCTTCATTTCAAGCAACCCACTACATGTATTTTCCTCAATACTAAAATATCTACCCTGAATTTATAGATGTAGGTTTAACACTGGGTATCACACTTGTTATTCATACAGTCCTTGACAAGAAATCTAACCTTGTCTGTTTCTAAGTCCTAAAAATGGACATAATAAACAAAACACCAACCCTACAGTTATATAAACAAGATAGCAGTTGTAAACTGTTCAGTGTTTGAAACACAAGTGTCAAGTGTGTTTTAAATCCAGGAAAGTTAGTTAACCTTGAAAGCTATCAGTTTCCCTGCATGACTGGGAGTTAACAGTAGCATTTCTTTTACAGCTATCTCAAGGGAAATAAAACAATCCACATCAATCATTTCATACAGACACTTCCTAAGTATATAACTTACTACGGTTGCTATTACTATGAGCATGCAATACATAAGGCACTCAATAATTGGTGGATCTGCTCCTCCCATGGTCACCCTGTAAAGGCCATCAATGGGAACATGTTCACGTTGTTAGTGCTGATGAGTTAGGGACGTGATCTTTATGTTTGGATAAAAAGTATGAATTAAGAAGCCCCACAGGAGACTCTTTGAAAGATGTTTCCTTAAAGCTGTATCTAGGGAAGGGCACACAATGGTAGTAAATCTACCAAAGTAGATGGGTAGATAGCCTATTTTCTGTTTGCTGCTTTAGGTGAATTTTTACAATGGTATCACATTAAATATTTTTACCTAGAATAACTTTAAACTATCTTGCAATAAGCAAACTATTAGTACCCTTGGCTAAGAATAATTTTTGGAGAGTATAAGCACATCAGGACAGAATTTAATGCTACTCAGTGAGAATGATGGGCTGTGGGAAGGACAGTCTCTTTATCCAACATTATCTTTCATGGCTCATCAGAGCTTTTTATGGGGTCATTTTCTTCAACTCAGACTTTTTCAAAGTTACCTTTTGTTTTCTTAATGAATTATACTTATACAAAATTGAATACACAGTCATGTGCTTTTTTAAAAAAAAAGTGCTCTGTTGACAAGATATAAGTTTGTGAAAAGGCAATTATTTGCTGTTAGCACTTCTAACCTGATATGAAACACACATTTAATCTCCAGAGTTGTAAATGTTCTCATTATTCATGGAATACCAATGGGCACTATAAAAATAAATCAAAAACTATTTATTTAAGTTCATTTAAATGTAATAAAGCTTTGACTTCATAAGATTTCTTCAAAACTGAGACAGATGATTCTGAATTTAAAGTTTCTCTTTTTCCCATCATGGCAAAATGCTCTAATTTTTTTCTTTCTAGAATATCATGCCCCCAAAACTCCATTGCACTAATAACGCTTAACATTTCTAACAGGTGTAGTCACATCATTTTTATCCACAAATAGAGGTGCCTTTTGTTATTTAGTATAAAATTAAGAAGATAGATGCAATGAAATCTCCATGTGCACATGAAGAGACTTTTAAACAACTCTGTCAAACGTCTCTACTTCTTAGTTTATTGAGAGGCAACAATGTTGTTCCTTATAGCAAACCTTCTCCTTTATTTTGGAGATGAATTGTACTCATCAATCTCATCAATGATGAAATTAAAATTAATAAACTAACAGTACTAAGAAAACAAGTCTCCTTTGCTGTATTAGTCATTTGAGAATCAATAAGATTTGCTTTGTTTTGTGCTACAGAAAAAAAAATGCTTTAAATTGAGAGTGTAAGTAGAGATTAAGAGAGGTTTGTGGAGAAAATTATATATTTGCACATTGTTTTCCAAAAAGGAATAGCAACAAATATTGAGCAGTATGAATTGCAGAACTTTAATCATCTTAAATAAACTCCATTCTTATCCAGAGCTATTATAAACAATCTAGCAGTCCTACAGTGCCCAACAGTACATATACACATGTGTGTGTGAGAACAATTAATAAAACAAGAGGCCATAACTTGAAAGAGAATAAGGAAGGGTATATGGAAAGTTTTGGAGTGAGGAAAGGGAAATCATACGATTGCAAAAGAATCTCAAGAAGTAAAAGAAGTAATTTTTAAATGATACAATCTAAATAAACTCTTGGAGTTACCGAATAAATCAAGTTTCATAGTTTTCTGTTGCCAAAATGCTTTCATTACAAAAGCTGGAGAGAAAGATGACCAGAGGGCATGAAGGTGCCAGTCTTCTCTCTGACCATAGTCTAAAGTAAGCCTGGACAGTTCATATGTGGTAAGCATGTGTGCAGCTCTTGGGTTCAGAGGTCGCCAAAGATGCACATGGGTGTATGTGCACACATACATGCACGCACGTCCACATACATACACACAAACACACACTTAGAAAATTTAATAAAGAATTTAAAAACTAAGAGTGTTTGTAATTTACTTGCGGTTAATTTCAATAGCAATTTGGTCAGATTTAAAATTATCTTCACCAGCTCCCCCCGCCCGCCCAACCCTTCCTTCAGCACTCAGTCATTGTTGACGTATCTGAGACCTATCAACTTAGAAACTGTCTTTTTATTTTTCTGAAAACCTATTGAATTTTTTCTTTGTTACTAGAGCTCCACATCCCCTTCGGGCATTGTATAAGAAGAATTCCTTGAAAAAGCTGTGTAACTTAATTTATTTTTTAGTTCTAGGGAACAACACCAGGGCTTCACATTTGCTCAACGAAAGCTCCCCATCCCTAACCCAGCAGACTTTAATTTTACAAGCAATTTTAGACTTAGAGAAAACAGAGCACATCCTGTCTTCCTCTGTGCAGCCACCACACACACCAGTTCTTTATTAGTAACATACTGCTATGTCACAGGTCATAAACCATCACTGATACATTATTACTAGCCAACAGCTATAATTTCTCCATTTTTACTTATTTCTGACTAATTAACTTTTAAAATTATCTCAGGATTCTGTGCCATCTCATTTTAGCTCTTGTGTCTTTAAAGAATTCTCTTTACTGTGGATTTCTTAGATTTGATTTTTATGCCCCTGAAAACTTTAAGCTTCCCATTTAGTTGAATTTTTACATTGTTCTCTCATGATTGAACTGTGTCTGTAGGCTTGGGAAAGATTATATAAATGTTATTTTTATGAAAACATGTTAAGACTACTTAATGCCATAAAGATTGGTAGGTGTTGACACTATTAATGTGGCTGAAATACTGGTTTTTAAGTATTTTTAGTTTAAAGTTACTTCTTTCTCTAGTTTATACACACTATTAAAAAGAGATCCTAATGGAATCTTATATTTAAAGACATCTTATATTAATATGTTTTCCTTCAATTACGATAGAATGGCTGCCCAGATGTATTTGCAATTCCTCTGCAAACAGGATCTGTCTCTGTCCCACACGTCCCAACTATTTTAATGATTTATTTGCTTCACAATTGACTGATGATTTTTCTTGTACTGCACGCACAGCATAGAGGTCAGAAAACAACTTTCAAAACTCAGTTTTCCCTGTGCATCCTCTGGGTTTCAGGGACTGAACCCAGGTCATCAGATTTGGCAGAAAGTACCTTTACCAAAGTAAAGCAAGTGCCTAAACCGCCATGCTGGCCTCTAAAAATATTTTTGGAATTCCCAAAGACTCAGAAAAAAATATCTACCCTTCACCAAAGTATTAAAATATAAGAGAAAAAAATAAGAACAGCAATAGAAACTGGGAAACAAAAATCCAAAACCAAATTGAGCAGTACAATGAAGTCTTGGGACACTGGGTATGCCTTAGCATGAGAAGGGGCACAAAGGAGACCAGAATGCCAGAAACTTTGAGGAAAAAGAAATGAGGAAAATTAATTTCCTGTTGTTACAATAAGGTTTCTTGGTCCCAGGCTGCCAGAGGTCCAGACCCACAGACCTGCAGTGCCAGACCCCTTAGCCACCAGCTGCTGCTTAGTCCCCCAAAATGATTCAGATGATTATATTAACTTCATGCTACTTGGCCTATGGCTCAGGCACATTGCTAGCTAGCTCTTATATCTTAATTCAGCCTGTTTTAATTAATCTGTCTGCCACGTGGCCTGTGGATCACCTGTGTTCCTTACATGTTTCTTCTTTGGGTGTCTGTCTCGATCTGCTCTGACTCCGCCCTTCCTTTCCTACCTATTCTGATTCCCCACCTACTTCTTCTGTGGTGCCTGTCATGGGCCAAAACAGCTTCTTTATTTAAAGATTGATATTCACATCATCCTGTGACAAAAAGAATCATGACAATATCATTGTAGCAAGCAAAGATGTTTATATTATATTAATAAATAAAATGCTCTCCAGGCTGTGAGGGTGCACTCCTTTAATCTAGCACTCAGGAGGCACTTGGGGGGCAAAGGTAGGTAGATCTCTGTGGGTTTGAGGCCAGCCTGGTCTTCATGGTTCCAAAACAGCCAGGACTACACAAAGAAACCCTGTTTCAAAAGCTCAAAATATTAATAGTAAAAAAAAAGTTTACATCTCCCAATATAACGTCAAAGCTTATAAATATTGTCAATATGGCTAACTGGGGAAATATTTAGAATGCACCTGTAAGACAAAACCTGGAAGGTTTATAGTAATAGAGTTAAAATTTAAATATTACAAACATAGATAATTCTAAGTCACAACAAAATGCATGCAGGTGAGGAGGTGGGGAAGTTCTGCACCACAGGTATGCCCCTCCTCACATGCCTCAGTGCAAAATAAGAGATCCCACCAGTAGATAAGTGTTAAGAACTAGAAGTCTAACCCATCCTGAAGTGATAGAAGGCAGTCAAAAAATGAAGTTAAAACTGAGCATGTGACCGAGAGAGTGGCAGAGTTGGCAAGAGGGCCGGGAGAAGAAGAAAACTAAGCTCACATTCCAAAGCTGTGGTAGCAGTTAGCTAATGAAGTGGATAAGTCAGAAAGTGTCAAAACCTAACCACACATTTAAAAAAATAAATGCATGTTATTCATTTATTTTTTTAATTTTTTAATTGAAAACTATAAAATGTAGCCAATGTTTTGCTTTTTGATGTTTTTACTTATTCCAAAGGATGGAGACAATTATATAACAATCTATGTGGTAACTGATTTTCCTTAGATACCCACAGACACATGAGGCAAGTGAAAACCCAAACTGAGCTCACAGTACACTCTGAGCTACACCCCTCTGCTTTTTGGCCAGGAAAATGGATTAGATATTCCTGTGATAACATACAAAGGGGGAAATCTAAGGAATGAAATATATGTGCAGTAAGAAAGAACAAATTCCTGATACTTTTAACAAATGATAAAAAAGATACATCTGATACCTAACCTAAAATTTATGTTCAAGGGGGAAATAAAAATATCTCTAGTTTATTTTGTAAAGATAAAATGTGGGTATATGTAAGAAATAGCAAGGAATGATGATCACAGGAGAAAGCACGTCACTTTTAATTATGAGAGATGGGCTGAGAGGGAATGAAACAATTTTAATGCAGACCTCACAACAAAGCATTTATAAGCCAAGCCCAACAAGTATATGGAAAGCTTTAAAGTAAAACAACATTAATTAAGAACCATATGGATAAAAACAGTAAGTAGAGCCAATTATGTAAAGGAAAGGAAAAAAAACAAAACAAAACAGAAGAGCCCAGGATATTTCGGTAACAAGCAAGCCAAATAAGGAGAAATTCACAGAAAACAGACATTAGGGAAACTGAAGTAGTGACTGGTAGAAAGAATTGACGCACATGGGAAACCAATAGGACCTTTCCCTGACAGTGGCTTCCGAAATAGATAGTTTAAGAAGGCACTGAGAGTTCAAGACTTCACAGTAGCAAAGGGGGGGGGGGGAGAGAGAGAGAGAGAGAGAGAGAGAGAGAGAGAGAGAGAGAGAGAGAGAGAGAGAGAGAGAGAGAAAGAATTCAATTATGATGATGATGGATGAAAGGAACAAAAACCTGAAGGGGTAAAAGAAAAGAGACTGAGAGCATAAGAAATACATGACTGGTTCCCTCTAAGGAGACATTCCTCCTTGATGTGGGAATGTCTGTCTGTATGCTGTGAATATCAATCTTTAAATAAAGGAGCTGTTTTGGGCCATGACAGGCACCATAGAAGAAGTAGGAGGAGAAATCAGAGCATAGGTAGGAGAAGCAGGGCAGAGTCAGGCAGATCGAGCAACATGTAAGGAGCACAGGTGAGCCACGGGCCACATGGCAGACATTAATAGAAATGGGGTGATTTAAGATATAAGAGCTAGCTGGCAATGTGCCTGAGCCATAGGCCAAACAGCATGAAGTTAATATAAGCGTCTGAGTCATTTCTGGGGGCCTGAGCAGCAGCAGCCTGTTGCTAAGGGGTCTGGCGTGGCAGGTCTGTGGGTCTGGGCATCTGGCCACCCAGGACCAAGTAACCCCCTTTGCAACATCTCCTTAATGGTCTGTAGACTCATCCTCTTGGGATGGGAAAACAAAGAGGAAATTTCCCATATTTTACATTTCCTTAGGATGGGGGATGAAGGAAGCCATCTTCAACCTTCACTGTACTTCACTTCTAAGTACTGGTGCTGCTGACTGCTTGGAAAGCAGGTTGGAGAAATCATCAGGGCAGAGTGCGGTCAGATCGGGACAGTGCAGCCTGGTCATCCTAATTCTCATTTCAATGTGTAAATCCCAAAGTCCCCAATCACTGAGAGCAAACATAGCTTTGCCTTTCAGAACAAGATCAGGTCAGTTCCATGCCCTTCCTAATGGTCAGCATTTCTAGAATCCAGGACAGTGAGAGCAACTGAAGGGCTGGCCGGGCCACTTCAAGGTCCAGCTTAGCTAGAACAGGAAGCCGACCTAAGACTTAGGAAGAAGACTGTGCCCTTGTGCTGGCCCAGAGCATCTGGTGGGAAGGAATGGCTGCCTCTACTTGAATTCTATGAATAATTTCAAATCATAACGTGCAGCTTGGAACAAAGGAAAATGAAACAAGAGTTGACTGATGGAAACCTCTATAAAACAATACTGCGGAATAAATTGCTTCAGTGGATTTTTTTCTTAAAATCTTTATTTACTGAGCTGCATTACTTAACGTTGAACATTTATTCTAGCTTAAACTAATACTTACCTTTGTGGTAAATAATTTTATAACCCTACGGTAGATAAAAAGTTTTAGAAGACGGTGTGGAAGGCAGCCCAGAAAAGACTGAGTGGGGAAAGGGGGCCTTGGAGACTGCAGATGTGATGAGGCAATGCTGGAGTCGGACAGGAGGAGGCTGCCTGAGATGGGGAGTGGGGGGTGTTGTGGGGGGGCACCGGATGACGCGGAGTTGAGAGGAACAGAGGTGCTTTCTTTTCTGTTATCTCGTGAGCTAAGAACAGATCTGCAGAGTTCAAGCAAGTCAGTCAGCCATCCTTCAACCATGATGACGTTTCCTTCAAGTTCTGCGGTTATCTCTGAGTCAAAGAGTCCTCAATGCATGTTGTTCTTCAAGCAAGTGGTTGGAAGGACAACCATCTACATAATCAGTATTTGTGGACCTAAAATCTACATTTTTCTTTAGAAATATCTGACCTAAGATTCAATATAGTTTATTTGGAATTGCTAATTAAATTTGTCTTTAAATAATATTGTTTGAAGGTATCGGGACTTTAGACTTCAGAAGGCAGGATCTGGCTGCATTTTGTGGAACTTAGAATCATTAGATCAAGATGTAATTTGACAAAATAAGTCTGTTAAGAGCACAGTTTACCCTATAGTGCAGAACACAGGCAGAGTGATGTATTCTTTCCCTGACAAATGCATTCTTACTTCTGATGCTGGACTGACACTTCATGGGGAATGAATCCTTCCTCTTCCGGTAATTAGTCTAGGGAGAACAATTACAAGATCTATATACCACAATCCCTACCCTTCCAAACTCCTTTGAAGACATTACTAATCAATCACCATGTTCTCTGCTGCCTGAGGCAGGACTCAGCCTCACAACATCATTCTACAAACCAAAAGCTGGCAGGAGAGTCAAGATCAGCTCTCTACCTGGAAGCTATTTCACTCTTTCCTTGATGTCTTACTCAAAAATTAGCAATTAGTAATTGTACTCTTGCCAAATCTAATTGCTTGGAAGGGGAGGGGGAGTAGACTAGAAAAAAAATACAGAACAAAAAGGAATTCTTTTCCATTTCTATGGAAATTCTGGGTAAAGTATCACACTGTAAATTTACATGTTCATAGGTATGCAAGTACACAGTGTTCTAAAATTGCCATGTACTTCCACATGAGTATTTTCACACACATATTTTTGAATATATTTTACTTGCATTGCTGCCTCGTGTGCTAAAGAAAGGTTAAACAAAAGCAGAAGCAAGGGTTCAATAACTTTGCCTTGAGGATAGTGAAAAGTCCGACAGTCTTGTTTTCATAGAGAGCTTGTGATTTCTCATCTTAATTTATGGCCAAGCAATTGTTCTGTTATTCCACTGTGCTATGCAGGATTACCATCTTTGTGTGTGAAGTGTTGAGCCAAAATCATAATTATTCCACATATTAGAGAAAAAATACAACCTTAGAAACAAATATCCATTCATATCTCCAGATTATATTTACTTTCAAAATCATTTTACTGTGGAAAAAAAAAAATCCCCTACTTCTCTCTAGGTCCAGGTCATTTCAGTGCAAGCTATGTTAATTGTAGGTTATAAAATCTGATATTTACAAAGTCTGACATCAAAGACATCACCGTGCTGTAATATAAAAATGTTATTTTTCCAAAAGCAATTAGTGGTACTTTTTCAAAACACAGCCTGCTCTCTGAATGAACTAATTTAGATGGTATATATCAATTACTTTCCCTGTTCCAGATGTCTCGGATTTTACTGCAAAGGGTGTTATTCATATTTATGACTAGCATATATTTTATTAGGATGGCTCAAATTATGTAAGATTTCAAAAAGAAACAAAATCTCTGACAGTACCAGCAAAGTCCAGTGCAGAAGGTAACACCAGTAACTGCCACTTTAGAATCAGGAGCTCTGTGTGGATGAGGCTCAGGTCTTCAGCTTCTTCTAATTAGCTATGTGACTATGGCAAGTGATTACACACTTCCCAAAGCTCTTCTTCTGTCAATAGAAGGCATATACTGTTCTGAATGTCTTTCGGTATGCTGTGAATATCAATCTTTAAATAAAAGAGCTGTTTTGGCCCATGACAGGCACCATAGAAAAAAGTAGGAGGGGAAATCACAACATAAATAAAAGAAGCTGGGCGGAGTCAGACAGACTGAGCCAGCTGCCAGAAAAAAACATATAAAAAACACAGGTGAGCCACGGGCCACGTGACAGACAGATTAATAAAAATAAATTAATTTAAAATATAAAAACAAACTAACCATGTGCCTAAGCCATAGACCAAACAACATAAACTTAATATAAACGTCTAAATCATTTTTAAAGACCTAAGCAACTACAGGCGGCTAAGAGATCTAAGACTGAGTAAGAGTGGCCCCCACAGGCTCATGTATTTTAGTGCTTAGTCATCAGAAAGTGATACCACTTGAGAAGGATACGGAGATGTGGCTTTGTTGGAATAGGTGTGGCCTTGTTAGGGAAAGAGTGTCACTAGGGGTGGTCTTTGAGGTTTCAAAAGACCAATCCAGACCCAGTATCAATCTTTCTCTTCCTGTTTCCTGTGAATCCAGATATTGAACTCTCAGGTATTTCTCCAGTGCCGTGTCTGCCTGCATGCTGCCCTGTTTCACACCATGATGATAATGAACTAAACCTCTGAAACTAGAAACCAGCCTCAACTAAATATCTTCCCTTATAGAGTTGCTGTGGTCATGGTGCCTCTTCACAGCAACAGAACACTAAGATAGACACCTATTCCCATTAACTAACAACCCATTATAGAGAAGAGAGATTAGGAAGCAGCATGAACAACACATAGACAAAAGATGATAAGCAAAAAGATTCAGAGTGTAGGGAGATTATGTTGTTCCATTGTAAATAATTGTCCCCACCTATAAGTTTAATAAAAAGCACCGATTGGCCAAAGGCAGACAGGAAGTGTGGGCGGGGCTACTAGACTAAGAAGACTCTAGGAACAGGCAGAACAGAGCAGAATGCCAGAGAGAAGCCGGAAGAAGCAGAGGACAACTATGCTGCTCAGAGAAAAGGTACCAAGCCACACAGTTGAACAGGATAAAAGTCATGGGTTAGATTCAGGGTAAAGAGTTAGCAAGTTATATGCCTGGGCCTTCAGCCAATCAGCCTAAAACTATTATAAGCATCTGTGTGTCTCTGTGGGTCTGTGGGTCTGTGGGCCTAAACCTTAAGGCTAGGCCTGAAAGTCTGGGCCAAAAACCTCATACTACATCAGAGTGTGTTAGTTTACCTATTTTGCAAATGTTTCTTTGCAATCAGTTCAAAGGTCCTTTAAGTTTCAATGAACATGTACTCATAACTGATACAGAGTCAAAGCACAAGTCATGGCAGGAAGGGGAAAATAGCAGCAACTCACATAGATGAAGGTGAACATTCCTGAGAATGGACTTGAAGCTGAGGGTGTAATTTATGAAGGCCTGGGAGTGGTGTGTTCTGAAGGCTTCATTCTTTAAGGGTCATTAAGACCTAAGTGTGAGTGTACAGATTATAATACCTGACTGTAACAGAGAAGACAGCCCTGTAGTGTCCCAGGGTTAGCAGGGCACATCCTCAGGACCCAGCTGCTAAATAGTCACAGATTATAGCCTTTCCTCTTTGAAGCGTTTTTAATTGAAAGAACACAGCATTTCAGTAAAACATTTCGAAATGTATAACTTAATTTGTTCTATTAGCTTCTAGGCTAACTGCCTTTGCAAAACGGGAACTAGGTAACATCTACTTTAGACTACCAAGTCTAACATGATTCAGAAGAACCAACATGGGACTTAATGCTACTTCATGAACACATTGTCATTCGCAAATTCACTCATTCGGTATGGCAAGGAAAGTAATTCCACTGTTGAGTAAGGTGCTGGAAAGCTGACACCTAGAGCCTATGGCTAATACCTTGAAATCTGTTCATCCTCACACATTGGAAAAATACTTACCATTCTTACATCATTTCTTTATCTTTAAATGGATATAAACAAGAGATAAAATATATTCTTAATGGCATTTTTATAATATTTTGGTATGGTATAGATATTTTGATATGATATAGATTCAATAAAAATTAGTTCTTATAGTATTACAATGGAGTATTAAGCATAAAGCAACAGATCTTCAAAGGCTTGAAATATTTACCAAGAAGAATTCTAAGAAGGCTTTTCAATAGAAAAGTCTTAGCTTCAGAGAAAGAAAGACAAACACGCATTTATTAAACACGTACTATTTTTCAAATATTAGGTCAGTTCCTCGTGCTATTTAATTATATTCTCAAAGCAACCCTGCATATCAAATATGGCCCTACAGCCAAGAAAACAACCTAGGAGATTTTGTACCACTTTCATAAAACTACCTAGAGTGTGGGAGACAAATATAAGATTCTAAAACAGATTGTTCCAACTCCCAAAGTCATATTTTCATCAAAGCAGGATTCTGTCAAAACATTCAGTGAACACTGTCAACACTTACGTCTGTTCAAATGAATCAGCATGCATGGCATGAATAGAGGTCAGCTTGTGTTATCATGAAACACTCCTAGCAATTTCTCAGCTCCAACAAAGAATACACAGCTAACATCCCTAACCACAGAGGGATAAAGAGCTTCCCCATTTCATTTTTTCTAACTCCATTGTCTGCCTGATTTAATTATTCTGAACATTAATACTTATAAAAATACCCTTCCTAAGGTAATGTAAAAGCATTAAAGAAGAAAACCTCTGTAGTATCTTTTTCCTTTGTTTACAAAAAGAGGAAAGAAACCTTGTAGGTGTCAATAGATTTAGTATATGCCTTGAGGCACACATAAAAAAACAGGCCCACAGCAGCTGCTCTGGAGTTAATATTTCACGGTTAGATAGGAACTTCCCATCTGAGTGTTTCTAAGAACTTTATGATTTTACAAATAATCTGATGTCTCTGCAGTCACTATTCTTTCTTTACTAAATGAATTAAAAGCCTGCTTGAATACACCAGGGGAAGGCACAAGGATCACCCATGGCTTTAGTGCTAGCTTTGCCTACCATTACACTATACCTGTATTTTCTTATAGAACTGCGATGGCTCTTATCATGTCACAACACAATTATTAATTTATATATACATATATATATATGTATATACGTATATATATATATCTATATATATATATAGATATATATATATTTCTCCTTCCAAATAGTCAGTGGGCAAATGAATGGTGAAGACTGTGTCGTATCCACTTTGCTGTGGTTTCAATTCAGTAACCATCTAATGAGCACATACTCTATGTCAGGTCCCAAGACAGATGGCTAGACTATGAAGACAAATGAGACATAGCATTGATCCTGGAGGTCTGCAGACAAGTGGAGGAGGCAGGCACATCAATACTGTATGGGAGATAGTATGATGGATATTCAGACAGAGCCCCTTGAGAGAGTAAGCAGACCAAACTCATTCTTGGTGGTTCAAAGAGGAGGTAGAGGCAAGTGGTTCTCAATCTGTGGGATGAGACCCCTAACCCTTTCAAGGGTTGACAAAGACCATTGGAAAACACAAATAATTACATTAAAATCATATATAACAGTAGCAAAATTACAGTTATGAAGTAGCAACAAAAATAATTTTATGGTTTGGAGTCACCACAACATAAGGAACTATATTAAAGGGTCAGAGCATTAGAAAGGTTGAGAACCACTGGTGTAGGCCAATGTGTGTCCCTCAGTCCTTCTGAAGGACGTGTCAGTTAGTAAGCATTCAATCAATAGTCTATGAAGGGCAAGGAGATGGGGAAGAGGAAGAAATAAAGGTGCAAGGATAACATTGGTCTTATAAGCCCTTTTTATTTCCACTAAATGTCCATGTGTGTAGGATGAGGTTTCTGGCCTGGACTTTCAAGACTAGCTTCAAGGTTGGGACCTACAGACCCACATACCTGCAAAGACACACAGATGCTTACATTAATTTTAGGCTGATTGGGCTAAGGCCTTAATCTAACCTATGATTCTTATCCTGCTCAGCCACGTGTGGCTCTGTACCTTTTCTCAGAGCAGTATAGTTGTCCTCTGCTTCTTCTGTTTTGTCTGGCAACTTTGGAGTCTCTGTGGCATTTCTGCTCTGTTCTTCCTGTTTCCAGAGTTTTCTTAGTCTGGTAGCCCCGCCCACACTTTCTGTCTGCCTTTGGCTAATCAGCACTTTTTACTAGCGGGACAATTATTTACAATGTAATATCAGAAATCCACTACACATGCATGTACAGTTTCACCACTTTCCATTTGTGAGACTGTGATTCATGCTTTGTGCTTTAAGACCAAAAGAGCTCTCCCTACCCTTTTTCTGTGTCAGAGCTGTCCAGTTGCTTTAAAATCGTAAGTCACATGCAAAATATGTTTATAGTTGTCTATCTTAAAGCAATCTGTCAATCCCATCAGTGACTGAAATTCTGAAAGGATCAGTATATGAACAAAACATGAAGCCATATGTAACCTTTTAGTGTCGCCAGGTGGGAAGTATGTCTTAAACTAGCTCAACCCCTCCTAACCTTCATCCCATCATGTTTCTACACATGAATTACCCACTCTAGTATGACTTCCATCATGCAGACACCCTTACAAAAGGCAGCAGAATCTAAATGGAGTCTCTTACATCAACACTATCATGTGGCTTAATGCTTGAAGAAAAAAAAATCAAATGAGACAAGGAGACTACAAGATCGGTGACTACTATTTTAAATAAATAACTTCCTAAGACATCTTTTAAAAGGCATGTTTGAGTTTTTAAACATTCAGAGCAAGCCATGTGTATAAATAAAATATAATTCAAAAAAGAGATCTTAAATGGTCTTACATGTTAAAAATATATTTATATTTAACAGGTAGTCAATACAGCTGGAAGGAGGTGGGCAGGAAGAAAGTACTGGGAGATGGAAACTTGAGGTAGAAGTTACTATGCGCAGGCTTTCAGTGACATAGCAGGACTTTGAGTTGTGTTAATGTATGGTTGGAGGTCTGAGAGAGTAGAGAGATCATTTGCCTCAACATTTTAGAAATTTTTCTTTGAATTTTCTTTTCCTTTGAACTCTTTTCTTTGAAAAAGTCCTTTGAAATCTTTTGAATGCCTTGAAGAAGCCCCAGATACAGTGGCCCAGGTAAAAGATTGGTTACATTAGGGGGGTTGATCCAAAGAGGATGAAGATGCCAAGTTTGGGGATGTTAATACAAAGGTCTAGATTATGCTAAAGATTTGGATGTAGTGATATACAAGGTATCGTAGTAAAATATCAGTTAACTTTTTACTCTGAACAACTATATTAACCATCTATATGGAACACAAGGAACTGAGAACATATTCTACAGCAGAGCAGTGACAGCACACATAGGAGTTGGCAAGAGTGAGGTCATATGCCACAGGAGTCACAGCAGAGGACTTTCAACAAGGAGCCACAGATGACCTTCAAAAAGGAGCCACAGATGACCTTCAACAAGAAGCGACAGCACAGGTGTTACATGGAGTCCCTTCCATCTAAAAACATTGTCTTCCCATTTGTGCTGTTTCAGGGTAAGAGCTAGACTTATATTTTACTTCAGAACACCCTATACAAGCTGGGAGCTCAGTAAGTATGGTAAATCACATAGGATCAGCATGAAAAATTTAACTGTTTGAATATCTCCTTGAGATTCATTTCCCTGACTTCCACAGTAGAAACACCGTTGGCTGATCTCCATGCTTGCTCAGATTTCTCAACCTATCCTGCTCTAATTCTTGTTCTCCCTTATCGTGGTCATGAACCTTCCAGCCTGGATGGTTTTTCTATCTGTCACTCTATACCATTTGGAAACCTCTTTAGGATATAAATCTCAGTCACCACCCCACTCTTCAAAAGTAGCTTCTCACACAGCAGCCCTCCTCTATCAACACCCTGCACATGTTACTCAGCACTATTCATAGCCTTCCATGGATTAGAGTTTACACTGACAAACCCCAACACCACCTCAAATTATCATACCCAGGGCAGCAAGAACCTTTTATTTTTGCTCTCTTGGGCAGAAAATTTGTTAAACTTCTTTGAAGTTCTTCCACAAATTTTATGTAGATTCAACTAAAATGAATCTAAAATAGGAATTTTAATTAGACACAAGTATAATACTCTGTATTTTTAAATTTTTCTTAGAAAGAAATTGAAATCACCAACGACTTCCTTTTTTCTCTTTGACTTCCTAGGAATTGAACTTAATGCCTCACACATGCTAACTAAGTGCTCTTCCACTTAGTTTTAAATCATGATGCATCTCTGTGATGTGCTGAATATATGTGTCTCCTAGTATGTATATTAATTCCACCTCTCAATGCATAAGAATCAGGAGGTCAGACTTCTGGGAGGTGTTTCATTCATGAGCTTTATATCTATAATGGATCCAGGATCTGTAAGAAGGCTCACTGGTAAAGAGTAAAGATGCTTGCTCTCAAAAGTGATGATCTAAGTTTGATTTCCAGAAACCACATAGTGGAAGACAAGAATGGACTTTCATAAGTTGTATGTACATGTCCACACACACACACACATACACGCACACACACACACTAAAAAACAACCAAAGCCAGAGATAGTGAAAAAGAGAAGCAAGCTATCTTTTTTCTATGCTTGCTACTACATTGATATTGTAGACAATGTCATGTTACATGTCACACAACCATATTGACAACCTGAACTGTAAGAAACAATTCTTATTGCTTACTCTACTACTAGTTTTCAACATTTGGTTATAGAAGCCCAAATGACTAAGATAGTATTCAAAAGCTGTATGTATAACTTTTCTCCAAATGCCTCTGAATTCCATCATACTCACCCACAGATTTATGCATATAATCTTTGCAACTCTGCACAACTTTTCCCTCTCATTAGAACACCCATCTCCATCTTTACTCTTAAAAAGTCTCAATTGAACTTTTATAACTCAAGAGACACTTCCATAACTTTTGTATGAGATTCCCTCTGTCTGTGTTGAGAACATTTGAGCATGAAACCCACTGCTTCTTAGATGCCTTCTACCCTCATCTAATGCTCACCTATCCTGACAGACTGTCATTGTGAGTACTCACTATTATTGTGAGTACTCTACAACAGGATTGATAACCAATGTTTTTACTATCACCCAGACTTAGAATTAGGTAGGAAAATTGTTTGTTTACACTATTGTTGAAGCAAATGAACTCTGAAAACCCAGCTTTCAACCCAAGAGCTCTATAAGGCAATTTTCCTGTGATTTGTTACAGTCTCTAGTTTCACAGATAAGCTGTGGTTAATTATTGAGGATGGAGGCAGAGGCAAGTAGAGACTCCACCATGTTTATACAGCCCAGTTGCAATGAGCTTCCTTTTCCCCAGTAATTGTATTTGGTTTCTCTTTTTTAGTTTTTTGATACAGTTTGTGTTGTGTTTGGTTATGTTGGGTTGGGTTGGGTTTGGTTGGGTTGGGTTTGGTTGGGTTGGGTTTGGTTGGGTTGGGTTGGGTTTGGGTTGGGTTGCTTTGGTTTGGGTTGGATTGAATTGGATTGTGTTGTATTGGGTTGGGTTGGGTTGGGTTGGGTTGTGTTAGGTTGGTTTGGGTTTTATTTCCTCCAGCCCTTTCAGTTCCTGGTTGTATAATCAGTTTGAATGATAGTCATCAGTTATCACTTAGTATTTTTTGTTTTGTTTTGTTTTTCAAGACTAGGGTTTCTCTATATAGCTTTGGAGAGCTTTCTGGAATTCCCTCTGTAGACCAGGTTGGTCTAGAACTTACAGGGTGCCTGCCTCTGCCTCCCAAATGCTGAGATTAAAGGCACATGCCACCACTGCCAGTATAGTTATATTTTTATGTAATTTATTTCTTCTATAAAGGTTGGTTTGTATGTTTTAGGGGTGGCACAAGATTAGGTGAAGAGTACTGCTGTGAAGATCAAAGATTTGGGAGCACTCCTTCAAATCTTACACACAAGTATCCCTGTATGCTGAAAGAAATTACTAAAACCTTCCTAACTTGATTATGGTGGGAGGATAAGAGCATTGTTCAGTCTAGATTCTATTGACTCTATAATATGCTTCTGACCATATCCTCACAATTACAACCACCTACTCTGGGGGTTCTGTTTATTTAAAAAAAATAACTTTTTACAAGTATAAAAAAACAACTCAGGACTATGGAAAACCAAACAGGGAGCTAGAACTTTGGCTCTTTAATACCAGTCTTTCTCAGCTTTTTCCAAAATATACTCATAAAACAAAAGTAAAAGTGTGGTTATTACATATTCTTATAAAACAAGAAAATTCTGCTTTAAAGATTCTAATCTAAAGGCAAAGATATGTAAAAGGATAATTTTCCTCTGCAAAGGAAATGCCCCAGTTAATTATTAATATTTTATAATAGGCTCAAAGTGAGGATTTCTTATCTACAGGAAAGAGGAAGTGAGATACAGAATACTGAAACTAGAGCCCAGATCAGCCAGTGTTTACTATACCAGGATAACCACAGAGGAAATGTCTACAAATGAACAGCAGTGTTGAAATATAATTATTCTGGTGATTTTTGCAGGTTTTCCCCATTTAAGACTCTAGTTGTAACCAAGTACTCAAATGTTTAATTGAATTAAGGAAATAATTAAAATTAATTAAAACAAAACAAACTCTGAGCAGCTCAGATATTTGGTAGTAAATATTTACTTCATTTCAAAAACGCTCATGCATTTCTGAAAGTAATGTATTGTTATCTCTAAATTATAGTTGAGGAACTAAGTCTAAATAATGTGATCTGAATCATATATTTCCTAGTGTATTCAAATATGTGAATGATTCTTTGTTCTGACTGGGTCCAAAGGCCATGCCCTTATAACCTGACCAAGAGGATTGTTTTATTTTCAAGCAGCTACATATGTCAGTACTGTGATGAACCAGTCTGCCTCCATCTTGGGCTTGAAAGCCATCTTACAATAAAGACAAACTAGGTTCATTCCTGTTTATAATTAAATCTCTTTCTCAAAGAGTGTGCTATCCTCCACCTACAACTTTTACTACAAATGATTCTATGATGCCTGTCCCAGGAAACACCAACCATGCCTTTGCTTCTAACAGTTATTATGATCATCTGTTGGTACAATAATCACTTTGTTATGACTACCCAGTTATTTATAACTACTTTGTTATAACTACCTTGCAACTATGTGATGTGGGAATGCTTTTATGTATGCTGTGAATCTCAATCTTTAAATAAAGGAGCTGTTTTGGGCCATGGCGGGCACCATAGAATAAGTAGGAGGAGAAATCAGAGCTTAGGTAGGAGAAGCAGGGCGGAGTCAGAGCAGACCGAGCCAGCCGCCCAAGGAGCAACATGTAAGGAGCACGGGTGAGCTACGGGCCACGTGGCCAACAGATTAATAGAAATGGGTTGATTTAAGATATAAGAGCTAGCTAGCAATGTGCCTGAGCCATAGGCCAAACAGCATGAAGTTAATATAAGCGTCTGAGTCGTTTCTGGGGACCCGGGCGGCTGGGCGGCTAAGCGGTCTCAGGCGGCAGGTCTGTGGGTCTCTGGACCTCTGGCGCCCGGGACCCGAGAACCTCACTACTACAACTATGTCTTTGTTTCAGGTTTTTTGAACAATCTACTACCTTGTGCTTGTGTTCTGCTTCCTTTTCTATTTTGCCCATTTTTCTATTTTGCCTCCATTTGGAAACCACCTACTCCTGAGTTATTAAAAAGAAAAAAACTTGTCTTGCCCATGTCCAACTCTAATCTCATGAACCCCACCTTTAGGGGAGACATCTCTATACATGAATAAGAAAGCTTGCTTTAATTATTTTGGCCAGGATAATTTCGGTTAGTTGTCTTTCTTCTCATATCTACAGAATTTTCCTTTGGAAAAATATTTCCTATAGTTAATCATGATTCCAAGCATATGAACATCTTTGTATGCTAGAAAACATAAAGACTGGACATCCAGGAGAGAACAAGATTGTGATCGAAAAAACATTTTACATCAGGTGTTAGAAATGGGTATAAGTGTTACACAACAGGGCATAGTTTATGAGTGGGTGACTTAAATGCTTACAGGTTATTGTTTTACACATAGTCCTATAAACTATTTTATAGATCTATATTTTATAGACTAGCTATTGGTGAGGCAGAGATGCTTGGGGGTCTATGAATGGATGTGTCTAATCTTTTCAAGTCTCAAACTATGAGTGTTACATGCTTCTCAGGTCACATAAAGATGGAACACTCAAAGCAAGCAAGGTTTCTTCCCATATCTATCCCCCAGAGCCCTTACCTACTGGGTGGTCAGCCTCAAACTGTTATTTTCATATGAGATGAAATTATCAAATGTAAAAATTCATTTTATTTAATAAGCAAGCATCCATGCTAAGGGAAGAAACATCAAATAGGTACCTTTGAGAATATCTGCACTCAAGATGTTCTATCCTAAAACCCTTCCTGTGGAGGGGAGGAAAAAGGGGTGTAAGCTTATATTAATACATAGATAGATGTATATAGTGGTTCTACTAAACAGAGAAAAGTGAACAAAAATTTTAGAGAGAAATCCTGAGTAACAGTATGAAGGAAGCTGCCAGAAGACTGAGAAAGCCCTTTGTTTTTCTCCCAGTCCTGACACTCAAAGTTATATGAATGTTAAAGCAGGAAAGTAAATTTAACATAAAAATTCAGTACATTATTGCAGCACTGCCTAATGGATAAGGTATACATACAAACTGAGAAGTAACCAAGGTACCGCCCAAACAACAATAACCCTCTGAGGTACAAACTCCCCTAGAGGGCTGGTGTAACAGTCAACTTAGTAGATAAAATATGCAGCCAAAAAATATGATTCTGCTGCTTTTCTGTTATGCAATGACAGGCCCCCAAGTTAGTATCTTGGAGCAGCCTCCTGTCTGTCTGTGAAAAGAGAATGAATTTGTAGCATTATGCCCATTGATGTTAAATATATAAAAGACTCATAGAAAAGAACTATGAAGAAACTATTAACTGGTTCAAACTATTATAAACATACCATAATCATAATTTAACAATAAAGTAAAAGAGTATTCTAGTTATTCACATATTGCGTAGACTTTTTATTCAGATAATTATAAATCAGATCTTATAGTCAACCCCACAGATAATCCAACATGTTGTGTAGTCAAAACAAACCTATCTCCCCAGGAAAATCACCCTATACAGTACAGGTGAGAAGAAGCACGTGTACCATCATGCTACTGGAGCTGGTGTTCTTGGGAGATCCAGCATGTTACTCTCCTGTGACGCAACAGCCTTAAATGATTGGTAAAGAGCCATCTTAAAACATTCCTGTAAAGCTCATCTTTAAAATCCTCCAGGATTCTCTTGTGGAGACATAAATTTCAATCAAGCCATTAGGGATTCATTACATATGTGTGAAAGGTATGAAGGCAGTTTGCCTTTAGTGTTCTGGTCAAGATGGCAACCTCATTAAAGGATAAAATATGTAATCTAAATAAAATATGCATTTTATCTAAATAAAATGCATTTTATTTTATCTAAATAAAATGCATTTTATTTTATCTAAATAAAATGCATTTTATTTTATCTAAATAAAATGTCCCCAGATCATTGCTTCTATTTCAGAAATTCATCTCTACAACATGCCCTTCTTCTTAGCAAGAGTTAATGTGTCCTCACTTCTTATATTTCATCTCATCACTCAAGAAAACCCTATTATAATACATTGTTCTTAAAATTGGTTTCTTTTTAAAAGAGACGCACAACAATCCAGGCTGAAACAAAATGTTCTTTTCCATATTTCCAGCAGACACTCAGAATATTCCAGAACCAGACAAGATATCTCCCAAAAATGTTTCTAGGCTGCTTGCTCCTCTGTGATGCTGAGATAATTTTCTAGAATTCTGCCTTAAAGAATCCATACTTTGAACATAGTTGACCAGGTGTCCTTATAATATAATTGAGCATCCTTTGAGTATATGTCAAAGAATGGTATAGCTTGGTCTTAAAGTAGATTGATTCCAAATTTTCTGAGAAACCATCATAATGATTTTCAAAGTGGCTGTACAAGTTTGCACTCTCACCAGCAATGGGGAAGTGTTTCTCTTGCTCCACATCCTCTCTAGAATAAGCTGTTACAAGTGTAAGACGAAATCTCAGAGTCTTTTTGATTTGCATTTCCCTGATGGCTAAAAATGTTGAACATTTTCCTGTTTCTTGGTAATTTGAGATTCCTCTTTTGAAATTTTTCTGCTTAGATCTGTACCCCATTTCTTACTTGGACTACTTGGGTTTTTTAGTTGTTTTTGTTTTGATGTCTGCTTTCTTGGGTTCTTTTTATATTGTGAAGATCAGCCCTCTGTCAGTTTTGGGATTAGAGATCTTTTTCCATTCTGTAGGCTGCCATTTTTGTTCTACAGAGGGTGTCCTTTGCCTTACAGAAACTTGAGTTTCATATGAAGTGTTGATCCAAGCAACCTAATGTGTAATAGCCAGAACCTGTAAATAACCTAGATGCCTTTGACTAAGGAATAATTTTTTAAAGTGGTATATGTACACAACATCATGAAATTTGCAGATGGAACTAGAAAAAAAGTCATCCTGAGTGAAGTAACCCAGAAAGACAAAATGGCAGGTACTCATTCATAAGTAAATATTGATTGTAATAATCCATGGACATAGAGACTAGGTAACAAGGAGAGTTTGAGGGAAGATACCAAGATCTCTCTGGGAAGGGGAAATAGAAGAGATTTCATGAGTGGACTGCAGGCAGCTAGGAGTGGAAAGGTGAGGGACAATATTGGGGGAGAATGGGGAAGAGTATTGAAAGACAGGGCAGCATTTCAGGATCAGGTAAAAACCTAGTGCAAGAAAATCACCCAGGAATCCACAAGGAACTCCAGCTAAGACTCCTAGCAATAGCTCATACATAGCCTGAAATGGCCATCTCCTGTGACCAGGTAAGATGTCAAATGAAGGAAATGGGAAACCAACCAATCACATAACCTCTGTCTTACAGTCTGTCCTGCCTATGTGATGTGCTGGGGTAAGGGTAGCCTAGAAATTAATGGAGAGGCCTATCCATATCTGTTCTAGCCTAAAAACCAATGGCAGGAGAAAAAGCCCATTCCTGACACTACCTGGGGCACCAGGACCCACAGACTGGATGATCCAAAGACCTAGGACAGAACCAAACAGAACCAGAGAGGGGAAATGTTGACATAATGATAACTAATGATATTCTGCTGTGCGCATAGATCAGTCCCTAGTTCAGTTACCATTAAAGAGGCTTCAACAACTGATGGGGACAGATGCAGACCCACAGACACATGTTAGAAGGAGCTCAAAAAACATGCAAAAGTATGGGAGAAGGATTGTAGGAGCCAGAGTTGTCAAGGACACCACAAGAAACCCCATGGAATCAATTAACCTGGGCTCATAGGGACTCACAGATACTGAACCAACAACCAGGGAGCCTGCATGGGACTTACCTAGGCACTCTGCATATATGTTACAGTTGTGTAGCTTGGTCCTTTTATGGAACTCCTAACAGTGGAAGCAGGGACTGTCTCTGATTCTTTTTCTGGCTTTTGGGACACTACTCATCATACTGGGTTGCCTTGTCTAGTCTTAGTCTTACTAGGGTGCTTAGTCTTAACTGCAACTTGATATGCCATGTGTTGCTGATATCCATAGGAGACCTGACTTTTCCTAAACAGAAATCGAGGAAGACTAGATTGAGGGGAAAGGACAGAGTGAGTAGTGGAGGGGCTGGGAGGAGAGGAGGGAGGAGAAACTACAGCCAGGATATAAAATAAATAGATAAATACTCACTGAGCATCTCTGTCAAGGCAAGTACAAAGCAATGTTTTTACTCCCATATAAAGTATATTGGTAAAATATGACACCTCCTTTATAAATCCCAAGTGAATAGTTAAATATCCTTTAAGGCTTCAAGATATAATTGTGCAAAAGCACCTGCTGTGTGAATGAAAACAGAAGTGATACTTGCAGAATGTCAAAGGATAAGTTTCCAACAGCTGTGCAAGAGGCACTAACCAAAGACACGTGAAGAAATAAAATTCCATTCCATTTTCCAATATGAGCTAATAAATAAGTATAGTTCAGCAAAGTAAAAGGATCTTCATGACGTAAGTTGATAAAGATACTGAAAAGCTTCAGAATTGGATGATGCTGAAATCAGATTTTTGAACGTTTTAGTGTATTTCCTCCAACCTCCACTAAGAATGTGACCTGAACCATCAGATGCAAAAGTAACACATTAGAAAAAAAAAATTACCTGGAGTTTCTCTTTTTAGTGGCACACCATTAAAGAGATCTAAAGTTCTGTGCCCCAGGGAAAGCACTCATCCAAAAAGACTAAATCAAAAGGTGTTAGCATTATGGATGTGTCTGGTGGCCACTTAATAAAATGATCCTTGGGGGAATGAAATATAATTCATCTAGTTATAAATGTTAGCCAAAATACAATATATAAAAATGTGTCTCCCAGAAGCAGTGACAGTTGGCTAATTCTGCTTCTTCCATATGAAGGCTATTGAACAGCTGGAGATGCAGTGGCAATCTCGGGAAAGTGAAGAACTTTCCAAGTGTGAAAAATGAATTAATGAGTGATGGGAAAGATTCCCATCTATCCAATTCTGCCCTCCCAAACATTGACATTGAACCCATACAGAGGTTCCCAGACCGTGTATAACTGCAATGTGTCACCTGTTTAATGGTGCTGAAGGTTCCCAGAGATGAGAGATTTAACTATTTGTGATCTGAGATGTACTAGGAAATGATACCCTCATTCCATTTGTTTTGAAAACCATGCCGGCACAAAAACTAGAACACTTATACATGAGGTCACTTCCTTTACCTAAAGTGTAGCCTTGAAACTTCATCTAATTAAACCATTATTAACAGGTAATATGCACTTACATTCTCTAGCAGAGTGTTGATGAATCCATATTTCTGCTATAGAAAGAGATGGATTGCTGAAGGGATGAAACGATGCATTGCAGAGATCTGGGAAGAAAGGTTGCAAAGAGCTAAAGAGAAAATAGCTGGGGAAGGGAGGTGTGAGATGTTCCTAATATATTTGGGAAAGGCAGTACCAGGCTTTCAGTTATTGTGCTGAAAAGGAGCATATGCATGAGAGGAAAGAATTGGACCTTTTCTGCCCATTTTTTCCTTTTTCCCAGGTCATGGTAGTCAAATTACATAATTTAGTGAGCTTGACTGCCAGTCCCAACTGCCACTTCTCTGCTCTGCTTTGTCTTCTCCAATGAAAGCCATGTTGCTTCCCGCCATGGTATTTATAATGTAGCCTATGTGGTGACTCTTACCTAGTCCCAGGAGCTGTTCAGAATATTGTACTCACTTCATTATGCATGGGCACTCCAAGAAGTTGCCATATTTAAGAATGAAATAATAAAATAAATTGTATTTGGCAGATTTAAAAAGTTTTAAAAGCATATTATGTACTTCAGAAGTTTCATATGTAGATTAAACAAGGTGAATTATGAAGATCCTTAGTGGGTGTGTCTTTTCCTGTTGGCTTCTCCTTCAATGCTGCAGCTGGTTTGGGGGGAATGGGAAAGTCAGCATTTTACTACTATTAACCAAATCAAACCAAATCCCAGAGGGCACAAACCATATCCATTATTTTAACTGTCAGACCTTTAATGTCACATCCTGTTGATAATATTTGCTACTGCTTGTAGCAGGCTTTCTTTTGGGCCACCAACCAGCTCCCAAATCATGAAACACAGACATATTATTAGTTATGAATGTTTAGCCTTATCTTAGCTCTTAATCTGTTTATCTTTATCTATATTTGGCATTGGGGCTTTTTACCTTTTCTTCTTTCTGTATATTTATTCCATGTCTGGCTGGTGGCTGCCTGGCTTCTCTTTGAGGGTGTATTCGACTCTCTGCCCCTCAATCTTCTGGGTCTTTTCAAGCCTAGATTTCTCCTCCTATTCATTCTCTCTGCCGCACAGGCCCACCTATCCCTCTCCTGCCTATATATTGGTCATTCAGCTTTTTATTTGACCAATGAGGTGCCTTAGGCAGGCAAGGTAAACAGCAACATATCTTTACATAATTAAACAAATGCAGCATCAAGTTGGTTATTTTTTTTTATGCGTTGACCTCTTTACTATTTTGAGAGTCCCTGTTGTGCGAATAAAGGAAACTCAGGTGTAGGGGATTGTGTAGCTTCATTGTAAATAATTGTCCCACCCACTGGTTTAATAAAAAACGCTGATTGGCCAAAGGCAGACAGGAAGTGTGGGCGGGGCTATCAGACTAAGAAAAACTCTGAGAACAGGAAGCACAGAGCAGAACACTGGAGAGAAGCCGGAAGAAGCAGAGGACAACTATGCTGCTCTAAGAAAAGGTACCGAGCCACATGGCTGAACAGGATAGGAGTCATGGGTTAGATGAAGGGTAGAGAGCTAGCAAGTTATATGCCTGGGCCTTAGACCGATCAGCCTAAAACTATTGAAAGCATCTGTGTGTCTCTGTGGGACTGTGGGACTGCAGGTCTGCGGGTCTGCAGGTCTGTGGGCCTAACCCTTGAGGCAAGGCCCAAATGTCCGGGCCAGAAACCTCATACTACACTCAGGGACAGATCTCTGGGAAAGTCGGAGATATTAGAGAGAGTAGACACCACAGTCAGATCTTACCCAGCTGTCTTCCAGCTTCCTCAGCTTAGCTTCTCCTGGCTTCTCTTTCCTGGCTTTCTACACCTGCCTTAAATATTCAGTTAAGGCATGGCCCCACCACTGCCTGCCTAGGAGCCTGGAACTCTTTCTGTAACCTAAAATGACCTCATACTCAGTTTGGATTAAGGGCGTAGGTCACCATTCCCACTCCTGGGATACTCCCTGTGCTGGGATTAAAGGTGTGAATTACCTCTGTCTGATCTTCCTAGACTGACCGTGGATAGATCCCTCTGATATCTCCAAAATGTTTTTATTGTATTACAAAATATCCCCCAGGTCCCACTAACCAGCTCCCAAATAAATACACATGGAGGCTTATTATTACTTATAAATGCCAGGGTTGGCTGATTTCAAGCAAGCTTTCCTTATCTTAAATTACCCCATGTACCTATTGCATATGAACTTATATCTTTATCCTTTGTACCTTTCCTTTCTTCTTACTAAGTGGCCTTTTGTGTCACTTGTGGCTGCCCCTGGAGTCCTCCTCCTTCTCTCGCTCCTAGATGTGTTTACTCTCTTTCTTTCTTTCTTTCTAGTTATTCTCCCTGCCTGCCGGCCCCACATATCCTTTATCCTGCCTTGCTATTGGCTGTTCAGCTCCTTATTAGACCAATATGGTTTTAGGCAGAGTAACACCAGCTCACAGTTAAATGCAACAGAAAAGAACGCAATACATCTTTGTATTTTGTTAAACCAATGTTCCACAGCATAACTAATGTAACACACCTTAAAACAGTATTCAACGGCAGTAACTTAGGACTGGAGAGATGGTTCAAAGGTTAAAGGCACTAGCTGCTCTTCCAGAGGTCCCGAGTGCAATTCCTAGTAACTGCATGATGACTCACAATGATTTTCAATGAGATCTGTTGCCCTCTTCTGGCATGCAGGCATACCTGCAGGCAGAACACTGTATACATGATAAATAAATCTTTGAAAATAAAACAATATCACATCTTTACAATTGTTAATGGAATTTGTTAACTATCCTTACATAGTTAAGTATTCCACAGAAACTACTAAAAAATTATTTCCCAAAGAGATAATATAAAAGCATGCTTAGTCATCCTCTGTCCCTTTCACTTGAAACTTCACAAAAACATTCTTTATTTTAGGGTTCTGTTGCCACTATAAAACTATCACAGCTCCTGGTCCACAGCTAACTAAGAGTCCCCAGGCTCACAACTGTTTAAGAGCCGACAAATAGTGAAACAAGGAAGCAATGGGCAGATAACAGTGCAAGAATACATATATGTATATGAATATGAAGAACAGCATGACACCCCAGAAGCTGATGGCTCTACAATATCAAGATACGAGAGTAACAATGAAGAGGGAACAGAAGGAAACAACAGTAAAAACAACTTTATGAAGATAATAGAAGCTTTAAAAGAAGATATAAAAAAGTCCCTTAAAGAAATAGAAGAAAATACAAACAAAAAATTGGAAGAGATGAACAAATTCCTAAAAGAATATAAAGAAAACCAAGGAAAAGAAAAGAAGCCGGTGAAAGAAGGATTCCAGGAACTAAAAACTGAAATAGAAGCAATAAAGAAGGAACAAACTGAGGCAAAGCTTGAAATAGAAAACCTGAAGATACTAACAGGAACCACAGATGCAAGCATAACCAACAGAATGCATGAGATGGATGAGAGAATCTCTGGAGTGGAAGATTCAATAGTGGAAATAGATGTGTCAGTTAAAGAAAACACTAAAACCACAAAGTCATAACACAAGATGTCCAGGAAATCTGGGACACCATGAAAAGACCAAATCTGAGAATAATTGTAATCAAAGAAGGATAAGAATATCAGATCAAAGGCACAGAAAATATATTTAACAAAATCACAGAAGAAAACTTTTCCAACCTAAAGAAGGAAATGCCTATAAAGACACAAGAAACTTACAGACTAACAAAGAGACTAGACCTCAAAAAAATCTTCTTGCCACATAATAATTAAGCCACTAAACCTACAGAACAAAGGAAAAATACTAAGAGCTGCAAAGAAAAAAGACCAAATTACCTATAAAAGCAACAGAGCCATCAGAATAACCCTGACTACTCAATGGAAATTATGAAAGCAAGAAGATCCTGGTCAGATGTCAGACAGACACTAAAAGAGCATGGCTGCCATATGAGACTACTATGCCCAGCAAAACTGTAAATCACTATAAGTGGAGTAAACAAAATATTTCATGGCAAAACCAGATTTAAACAATACCTATCCACAAATCTGGCCCTACAGAAAGCACTAGAGGGAAAACTCCAACCTAGGGAAACCAGATACGCCCATGAAACCACAAACAATCAATAGTACCACAGAATAAAAACCCAAAGAAGGGAAATACACACAAGGTACCACCAAAAATAACAGGAAATAATGAACAATCATTGGTCGTTAATATCCCTTAATATCAATGAACTCAATTCACCAATAAAAAAGACACACTCTAACGAGATGGATACAAAAACATAAGCCATCCTTCTTCTGCATACAAGAAACACATCTTAACTTCAAGACAGACACAGGCTCAGAGTAAAGAGTTGTGAAAAGACTTTCCAATCAAATAGTCCTAAGAAACAAGCTGGTGTAGCCATCCTAATATCTGACGAAATAGACTTCAAACTAAAATCAATCAAAAGAGACCAGACATTACTTATTTATCTCAGGAAACATCTACCAAGATGATGTTTCAATCCTGAATATTTATGACCAAAACACAAGGGCACCTACATCTTTAAAGCTTAAACCTCACATCGAACCACATACACTAATAGTGGGAGACTTCAATACCCCACTTTCACCCTTGGATAGGTCAACCAGACAGAAACTATACAGAGAAATAAGGATTCTTACAGATGTTATGACCCCAATGGACTTAATGGATATATACAGAACCTTCCACCCAAACACAAAGGAATATACATATTTCTCAGCACCCCATGGAACTTTCTCTGAAATTGATCACATACTCAGACATAAAGCAAATATCAATAGATACCAAAAATGGGAATAACTCCTTATATCAGACCACCATGGTCTAAAGTTAGAGTTCAGCAACAACAAAAATCATACAAACTCATGGAAACTGAACATTTGTCAGTTGAACACCTATGGGTCAAGGAAGAAATTAAGAAAAAAATTAAAGACTTCCTAGAATTTAAAGAAAATAAATCCACAACATACCCAAACTTATGGGACACAATGCAAACAGTGCTAAGAGGAAAACTCATAGCACTAGATGCCTATATGAAAAACCTAGAGAAATCTCACACAAGAGACCTAACAGCACAGCTAAAGGCTTTATAAGAGTTAGAAGTAAACTCACCTAGAAGTAGATAGCAGGAAATAATCAAACTTAGGGCTGAAATCAATACAATAGAAACAAAGAGAACAATACAAAGAGTCAATGAATCAAAGAGTTGGTTCTTTGAGAAAGTCAACAAGATAGACAAACCCTTATCCAAACTAACCAAAAGGCAGAGAGAGAATATCCAAATTAACAGAGTCAGAAATGAGAATGGGACATAACAACAAACACCCCAAAAATCCAGAAAATTATCAGGTCATAATTTAAAAATCTATACTCTACTAAATGGAAACTCTAAAAGAAATGGACAGCTTTCTAGACAGGTACCACTTACCAAAATTAAATCAGGATCAGATTAAAGGCCTAAACAGACCTATAGCCACAAAGGAAATTGAAGCTGTTATTAAAAGTCTCCCAAGTAAAAAAAGCCTGAGACCAGATAGATTCAGTGCAGAATTCTACCAGACATTCAAAGAAGAACTAATACCAATATTCCTCAAACCGTTCCATAGAGGAAAAACTGAATGAACAATGCCAAATTTTTTTTATGAGTCCACAATCACTTTGAGTCCCAAGTAACTCAAAGATGCAACAAAGAAAGAGAATTGCAGACAAATCTCCCTCATGAACATTGATGCAAAAATACTCAATAAAATTCTGGTAAACCAAATCCAACAACATAACAATATATATATATATATATATATATATATATATATATATATATATATATATATATATATATATATATATATATATATAATTCACCACAATCAAGTAAGCTCCATCCCAGTGATGCAGGAATGGTTCAACATACGAAAAACTGTGAATGTCATCCATCATAAAAACAAACTGAAAGAAAAAAAACCACATGATCATCTCATTAGATGCTGAAAATGCCTTTGACAAAATCGAACACTCCATGACAAAAGTTCTGTAGAGATCAGGAGTACAGGGAAAATACCTAAGTATAATAAAGGTGATATACACAAGCTGACAGCCAACATCAAACTAAATGGAGAAACACTCAAATTAATCCCACTAAAATAAAAAACAAGACAAGGCTGTCCTCTCTATCCTTATCTGTTCAATATAGTTTTATTCTCAAAGTTTTAGTTGAAGCAAGACGAGAAAATAAAAGGAGATGCAAATTGAAAGGAAGAAGTCAAACTCTCTCTATTTGAACATATGATCATATACATAAGTGACCCCCAAAATTCTACTACAAAACTCTTACAGCTGGTAAACATCTTCAGTAAGATAGCAAAATACAAGATTAATTCAAAAAAAAATGAATAGCACTCCTATACACTAAGGATAAAGGGCTGAAAAAGAAATAAGGGAAACATCACCCTTTATAATAGCTGCAAATAACATTAAATATCATGGCATAACTCTAACCAGAGAAGTAGCAGACCTGTTTGACGAAAACTTGAAGTCACCAAAGAAAGAAATTGAAGAGGATATCAGAAAATGGAAAGATCCCCCATGCTCCTGGATAGGTAGGATCAACACAGTAAAAATGGCCATCTTACCAAAAACAATCTACAGATTCAATGCAATCCCCATCAAAATCCCAACATAATCTTTTACAGACCTTGAAAGAACAATACTCAACTTCATATGGAATAAGAGGAAACCCAGGATTGCCAAAAGAATTCTGCTCAATAAACGAACCTCAGGAAGGAACTACTCCTGACTTTAAGCTATACTATAGAGCCATAGTAGTAAAAAAAAAAAAAAAAAAAAAAAAAAAAAAAAAAAAAAAAAAGCCTGGTAGTGGCACAAAAACAGTCTTGTGGATCAATGAAATCAAATCAAAGACCCTGACATCAACTCACACACCTTTGAACACCTGAATTTTGACAAAGAGGCCAAAATATTCAATGGAAAAAAGATAGTATCTTCAACAAATGGTGTTAGCATAACTGGATGGTAGTATCCAGAAGAATGCAAATAGATCCAAACCTATCACGCTGCACAAAACTCAAATCCAAGTGTATCAAAGACCTTAACATAAACTCAGCTACACTGAACTTGATAGAAAAGAAAAGTGGGAAATACCCTCCAACGCATTGGACAGGTGACCACTTCCTAAATATAACACTAGTAACACAGACACTAAGAACAATAATCAATAAGTGGGACCTCCTGAAACTAAGAAGCTTCTGTAAGGCAAAGGACACAGTCAATAAAAGAAAACCACAGCCTACAGAATGAAAAAATGTCTTCACCCTCCCTACTAAGGGATTATGAGGAAGGTTCCCAGGGTGATAGCTGGCTGGAGCTCTGGGGAGCTCACTGAATCAGGAATTGCCACTGGAGATCCATTGGAAGGGGGAGCTGGGCCCTCCTGGGGTGGCGACTTTTGATTGGCATGACCAATGTGTGGAGCCACAAAGGGTGACTGTGTTCCTGGAAATGGGCTGGCACCTTGGAGCCCATTTCCTGTAGAGGAATAGCCAGCTCAGCATCGACTTTGGGATGAGTGAATTGGATTTGCCTGGAGTGGATGTGCCATGCTGAGCTAGCTCACCTTGGGACTCCTGGCCCTTTTGGGAGAGGGGATGGGTGGATGGGGAGGGACAATGCTGAGGGCAGGCTAGGAGGGATTGGGGGGGGGGAGCAAAGGGGGAGCAGAGAGATACATTGATAGAGATGACAATTTTTAAGGAAAAATAAATACATTTTAAAAAGAACTATCACAGAAAAATCTGTCATAAGAAATGATCCCAGTGTAACACAGAACCCTTTTTGCCCAACATTCAGCACAGATCTGCTATAACACAGACATTTCCCATCTCCTATTTTTGAAAGAATTAAATTTTCCTGCCACACTTTTAAGTCAATGAAATTACTTTCACATACATTGTGTCTATGATTCTGTTCAAATCCATTGCAGCTACTGTTATCTGTCTCTCATCTGGCACATACATTTCTATGAAGCATTTTTAGCACTCTGGGAAATCCCAGGAAGGGCCTTGTCACTGTGAGAGCTAATTTTTTGCCTAAGGTTTACTGTCATTAGGAAGATAATTTAGCTGAGATAATAACCTAAAGCCTTTAGTCTAACCTTTAGCCTTTCAATAAAATGGCCCTTCTTAAGGCTGGTTTTGTTCTCCAGGCTGAGGAAAACCCTTGGTCATCCCAGCACAGAAGTGTTTGGATGCACAGAGGCTGCCCTCATTTCACATTCATGGGAGACTGAAATAAATCTAGGTTATGCTGCCTAATTCTCCTGACAGATACCAGCTTCTGGCATGCATGAGATATTCCCCACTGTCATTTGCCCAAAGGGCATCAGAGAAGGGAGGGAAATGAACTTCCTCAGAGTAATTTACTCTAAGTTCTCACACAGTAAATGTTATTACAGTTTCTTGAGTTTGAGGCTCCAAGAATTGTGATGAATCAATTATAAAAGAGAGAGAGAGAGAGAAGAAAAACCTCTGTCAATCTTTCACCTCCACAGTTCATCAAACAGCAAAGTGAATCAGTTTAATGAAGTCAGCAAGGTCTTCTAACAGGATTCTGAATCCTAGATGCTCTGACATCTGATTGTGGGCTCTGTGTGGAAAATTCCAGCAAATACTGCCTCTCTATCTAATGCCATCTTGCTGGTGACACTGACAATGCACACATAACTACATGACTGAAGTGTTTCCCATTGCTTACCTGTACAGCAGGAGCTAGATCCATGCTCACATCATCAGGTTTCTCCTCAGTTGCTGGAAACTCATTCAAATCTTTCGTTTTCTATTAAGTGACTTAACCTAGTAGGCAGCCCATTCTAGCTCTTGGGGAAAAGAAAAAGCTATTATGACAAAGATTTTGTTAATCTGAACAAAAAAAAATCCTTTTCTTTGTAAAAATCAATCTTTCAAAATAACTGAACAATGATGGAGACAAGTGAGCTTGGAATATATATACAAGAATTCACTACTACTAAATCACCAAAATTTAATAATTCATTCTTTAAGTAGATGCTGACAATCAATTTCTTTTCATTATTCTTTTTAAAACTTGTATGAAAGTAAGGCACAAAAAATGCAAATGATGGGAAAGAGAGGATAGAGAGAGAGAAATAAGGATCCATCATAGAATAGTAAATTAGGTGAGGAAGATGGACAAGGGAAGATGTACAGAGAGAATTCATCACTGAGCAATTAATACATCAACAAATCTTGTTATTTATCCCTCCTCCCAGGGAATAGCCCATGAATATTTAAGGCTTATCTCAGGTTTTTTGAAAAGGATGGTGGCTGGGGGGAGGAAGAGGTTTTATTTATTCCTTCTGTGAATGCTTTCAGTAACATCTGCACATTCATATTTTGTGCTTTTTCAGGTACTTGATGCTTATTTTTTTAATTCATAAAAAGTATGAGTTAACCTATGAATAATGATCACCTACTGATTGACCTCCCAGAAAAAGTGTTAATCTCCTTGGAACTAAGGCATAAGCAATGTTTATGGAAATCAATCATAGTGAGCTTCAAGGTTAAGGACGCGGTTCTCTTTTAAAAAAATAAATAAATAAAGTAGGACCACTGTAATGCTTCTCTTCTCCATCCTTAAAACACAAATCAAATGAATGAACAAGGCTATTAGTTCATTGTATCGTTGCCACAACTGTAAGATTAAACCCCAATCCTCATAGTACATTAAGGAGACATCTGAAGCTTTCCTAACTAGAGATCTACACTCCAGGACAGGGTTGTAGCCATAATTCTGCTACAGTTTCTTGTAATTATATTCCAACCCTTGATCAGAACACTGACTGTTGCTTCCTTAATCATGTATCTTAAAAACTCTCAGGCCCAAGGATAATAACTCACATTCTAGAATCTGATACTCAGTTCCAACAAATTTCTTTATACATGTGGAGAATATGTGATTTGTGGATCCCTTAGTGTTTCATCAGATACTACCACACAAAACCCATTATATGCTTTGCTTGCTGTGAGACATTTTCAGGTAAAAGTCAGTGACTTCCCAAAAAGCATCTTCTGTTGAAAAATTTCCTCAGGGTTAATAAAATACACTGTTAAATCTGGTAAGCTATGTAAACTGAATACTCTACTGTTTGTTCTCCACACATAAATCACTAGGATTTGCAATTAATTTTAATGTCACTGATCTGAGGCACAGAATCTCTTGACTCATCTCACACCTTTTGGGAGATGGCTAGTCCATGGTTTTTGGTTTTTTGGTTTGTTTGTTTGTTTGTTTGTTTTTATGACTATCCTGTGCTCTACAGTTCAAAAGCACTTTTCAGATGGCTGGAGAAATGTTCTAAGAGGCTAGTCATGCATGTGGTCCCCAAATAAAAATGACTGAACCCATCCAGATACCAGATTTCAACATTTACTGCAACCAGTCACAGGTTACAAAAGAAGAGAACAAAGAGAAATTGACTCAAACCCTAGTAAGCCGATGGGAAAAAAACAAAGCAGATAATGCACATGAGTGACTGGATAATCAGCATGTGCGGTCTTTCTGTGGAACAATCAACATGCCATTATCACTGTTTGGGGATCAAGAAATGTACTAACAAATAAATGGGTTTCCATGCTAACAAAGTATTATGAGTTCTACTTCAGGAAGAAAATAACCAATTCCCACAATTATAACCCATTACTCTAATAGCCTCAGCGCTCCTAGCAAGAGAGCCTAGGTTGTGATGATGCATCATCAAATAAGTAGTCTTTTCACGTCTGAACAACTTGGAAAAAAAATAAATGATGACTGAATTAAATGCATTCGTGAGTTTGGAAAAACAAAGGCTCATAAAAAAGTGCATGCTCTATACTTGACTAACTAAAGATGGAATTGAAAATGCTGGCTGTGGTACTTGTTAAATTGGATGGTTCTTCCCAGTTGCATTTTCAAGCAATTTCTTGTTTTGCTCAATAAATGGATATTTTTTCCTATTCATTTATGAGACTTTTCTTTCAAACAAAATTTTTTTCTAAACTTAAAAAAAAATACATTGGTCCCTTGTCCAGTCATCATTAAAGCAGTTTGCTCTTGTAGCAGATGGGAGCTGATGCAGAGACTCACAGTCAGACATTTTGCAAGAAGAGTCTACATCGAAGGTCTTTATTGGATCCTTCCTCTTGGTGCTCAAAGAAGCCCATGGAAGAAGTAATAGCTTGGACATTTTTGACTGCAATATGGATCTTAAACATCACATCAGACTCTGGGGTCCTTACTCCATTCTTTGTCCTCTCTGAAGACAGGAAGGGAAGACTATAGGAGTTAGAGAGGATGGCGGACACCAGGAGAACATGGGCCACTGAATCAACTAAGCAGGGCTCATATGGGCTCACAGAGACTGAAGAAGCAAGCACAGGGCCTGCAGGGGTCTGCACCAGCTCCTCTGCATATATGTTGTGGAAGTTAACTTGATGTTTTGGTAGCACTCCTAATTGTGGAAGCAGGTATGTCTTTGATTCTTTTGCCTGCTCTTGGAACTCTTTTCCTCCTGTTGAGTTGCCTTGTCTGGCCTTGAGGGGGGGGTGCCTTGTATTTTTGTTTTATCATGTTTGGTTGCTATCACTTGGAGGCCTTCTCTTTTCTGAATGAAGACAAAGAGGAAATGGATCTGGGGAAGAGGGAAGATGCGGAGGGGAAACTGGGAGGAACGGATGGAAGGGAAACTTAGTCAGGATGTATTGTATAAGAGAAGAATCTATTTTCAATTAGATTGAACTACTTATCTATAGATAGATAGATAGATAGATAGATAGATAGATAGATAGATAGATAGATAGATGATAGATAGATAGATAGATAGATAGATAGATAGATAGATAGATAGATGATAGTTAGATGATAAATAGATAGATGATAGATAGATAGATAGATAGATAGATAGATAGATAGATAGATAGATAGATAGATAGATAGATAGATAGATGATAGATAGATAGATGATAGACAGACAGAGATAGATAGATAGATAGATAGATAGATAGATAGATAGATAGATAGATAGATAGATAGATAGATAGAGTGCTTTCTATCATTTTTTATTACTTCCTTATTCCACTGTTAGTTCTCTCCATCCCAATTTGGAAGCAAAGTTGAAAATCTATGAGAGGCAGAAACTGAAAAATTAAAAACTGAGCAGCCTTGTCTCTAACAGTTAAGAAAAATTCAACCTTTTTCTTGGTACTTCTGTTTGTGGGATCTAACTTTCCCAGAACTGTTTTTATTTTGTTGGCTTGTTTTTTGTTTGTCTGGTTTGGTTTTGTTTGGGGGGTTATGTTGGTATTGGTGCTAGTGTAGATGATGTTATTGTTACTGTTTTCAGCTTAAGACATTCAAAGTCTGTATCAAGCGTTTTTCTTTGTGAGAAGGCTCAAAAAGTAAGAGCAGACCTCTTGTCCTCACGGGAGCTATTTCTGCTCTGACGCTGGTTCTCAGCGTGCTTCCGGAAGAGCTAGTGCCCCAAGAGACTTACTACACAGTGCAAAACTTGTCCCAAATAGGTAGTCAGCTTGAGATTGACCTCTTTTACAAAATCTAAATTTTATACCAGATAAAGACTAGCTTGATAAGTTTGTAGGTCAGTTTCTTTCTCAAAATGCTAAAGCTTTGTAGTATGTAGCTTAAACATCACATCAGATTCTGGGGTCCTTACTCCATTCTTTATTTGTACATCTTTGGGCAAGTTTTTTGAATATTTTTTGTCTTTGTTTCTCTACTTATGAACAGAAATGATATTGATGAAAGCTTTTGAAAGCCCAAGAACAAAGAATGAAGCCCCTTCCTGCTTCTCTTTACTCATCTCTTGATATTATTCCCTCAATAGATTCACCTATACAAGCTTAGGAAAAAGCGAGCCACAGAACACTCTGAAGGGTGCATTCTTGCCTTCATCTAACAGTAACTGCTAAAAAGCCAGAAATTGGCTCTATGTTTTAAACCAACACTTATTCTAGCCAGATCTATAGAAAAAAATATAATGAAAATATTGTGTCATATATCTATATTTTGTAAAACTTTTGCTTCAATCAATACATGTATATTCATGTGTGCATTTACACATGAGTTTACAAATAATCCATATCACAGAGTTGAATGCCTGTTTGCCATGGTTCACAGTCAAAAAATGTCCAAGATATTATTACTTTTCTGCAAATTGAAATTCTTATTTTCTTGTCTCCAAAGCCAAATCTCTCCAATGAACACCTACCCCTTATTTAAACTTGCTGCAATATTTTGCTTTTTAAAAAAAGCCAAGCATCCCTCTCAACACTCAGGCATAATGAGAATATGAACTCTATGACAACCATGGTTGATATCAAATAATAGACATGTTATCAAATGTTACCAAAAAATTTGTGATATTTTACTAAATAATATGAAGATGGAAATTGAGAAAAATCAGTGAGTCAAGAATTTCATTTCTTACATAAATAAAGTACTTATTTCAAGGATAGTGCATACTTTATATATGCAATACAAAGATAGCCTCGACCATGGGAGTGATGTTTGTAATGAGCATTCCCAGGGCTCCATATTTATCTTTGTATTCAGTAGCATCTTGGCACTGTGAGTTCACCTCCTAAGAGTCCATAATTCCTGCCCTGAAAGTTTGGGGTGGATATTATTTCTTTCATGACTGCTAGTGTCTCCATCTGTGGCATTGTCTCCAAATTCCCAATGAATATGAATTTATAGACATGTTTACAGACACCTTTCAAGTTCATTAATGCAACCTTTGATATAAAATACACAGAAAGGACAGCCATGCTTGTGGCTAGACAACTCACAGCTTTGCCTTCTGTCAAATGTGGTGAGGCTGTCATGAGAACTTGATGATAAGATGCTTTTGTTGAAGACACTATATCCACTGGTCACAGGACACAAAGCGATTAAGTCATTGCTGACCAGTAAGCATCCTATCTGTTGACTAGCTCTCACCACATTAGAAAGTACTATGTCAGCTGCACAGGAAAATGTCATCAACACAATTAGCAGTGGTGAACCCTGCAACTGTAATAAAGACCAATATGGCAAGATATGAAGGTCAAAGTTTTACTATTTCCATGTACAGTATTCTAACCAATGCATGCCAGGTCACACTCCTCAGGGCCTATGATTTCCACCTTCTTAATGAAATCTAGCCAGTGCCTCTATTTCTTCCTTGATTTCCGAACTGCATATGAGGATTCTCATTTCCATCCTCTTTCTTGCCTTAACATTTGTGCATCTAGAGCATATCTCCTTGAACCCTGAAGATGACAATGAGAAAGATTCAGTGATCGTGTAAAACTCCTTCTAATTTATCTTGGGAAGACACAAGCTTTCTGATGACTCTAGGAATCAGCTTTCCAAAGATATGGTTTTGCTTTTTGGGTTTTTTGTTTTTTGTTTTGTTTTGTTTTGTTTTTTTCAGAATCTGGAGTATTTCTTGATCAGGACCAAGGGGTTCATGGGAAAATCAGTGCTGAGAGTATCCAGGACAAGGGGTTCATGAGAAAAATCAGTGCTGAGAGTATCCAAGATGAGCACTGGCTTCATCATCCTGCCCTCACCCTGTTCACCAGGTCAGGCTTCCAGTAGCCGTTGGTAAGTAAAAACTTGAAATGATATGCTGCCAGCTAATTCCACTTCCAAGGACCAAAATTTTACTTTCCCAGTCTGGCAGACTATATATGTCTTTTTTTAAAGATTTATTTATATTTATTTTTATTTCATGTGTATCAATGTGTTTTTTTCTTCTGTTGAAAATACCTTTGTCACACAATATAACCTAATCATGGTTTTCCTACACTCTACTCCTCACAGCTTCTCCCTACTCATCCAGATCCATACATATTCTGTTTCTCATTAGAAAATAAAGGGAACTCTAAGGGAAAGTCATAAAATGAAATGTAATAAGATAAAACGAAAAAAAAAAAACCACATTGAAATAGGACAAAGCAAACAAAAGAGGGGGATGGAAACAGGCCCAAGAAAGGCACAGAAAACACATATAGACACTGAAACCCATACTTTCACATACTCAGGAATCCCTAAAAATGGAAAACCAGAAGCCGTAATATATACATAATCAACCTGTAGGGTACAAGTGTTTTGCCTGCATGAATGTAAGTTTATCATATGCACAGGGTACCCATATCAAATCATGTAGGGAACAGAAGCCTTATTGAATTGCATTGTGTGACCTGGGCATCACCATGTCAAGGACAAATGCCACATACCCATGGGAATATCAAGCCTTCTGTTCCCCATGACAAAATTGAGGGAGTACAAAGCCGACTTCTGATCCCAGGGAGAATGTTAACAGTGCCTGCAAATATAAGTGTTCAGGAAAGGTTGACCAGAGTGTACAAAAACTAGGAACAGAGCTGCCTTTCTGATGGTAATAACAGATTAGAGAATGATTCGTCTGGGCTATTAAGAGTACAGAAAGGAATCATAGACGACTAATATGGAAAATAAACAAGAAAAGGACTCTTGGTGGGCTCCTTGGTAATAGAGAAAAGGCAGAACCCTTGGATAATTCATTTTCAGCAGGCAGAAGGAAGTGTACTTCACAGAGTAAAACATGCAGCATGGAAAACAGAAAAGGCATTTATGGGTGTGACGTGTCTATAGGTGAAAGGCTGGATAAGTGGGAACTGGAGAGTTGGACCATGAGACGGAGTAAGTTGGGAAGGAAGATGGCACCAATGTTGGAAAATTCTTAAATACTTTCTCATTGTTTTAGATTTTTCATCGAACTCAGTGGTAACAGCTTATTCTACTGAGTAACAGCCTGCTGCTGCAGTCCTCTCACACTCCCTAGCCTCATCCTAGGACACGACGCTCACTGGGATGCATAAGCACTCCTCCACTGGAGCTACATCAGCCTCATCACCCCAGGATATAGGATTGAGTATGAGAGTGCCCATGGTACATAGCACTGAGAAGAACTGGGATCCTAACATTGGTTCCTGCTTCCATGATAATATGGAGATACAACTGTGTTGGGAAAAATCAAAGGTCTATGAGAGATCCACGTTTGGGGCATGGGAAGCATTCTAGAGCAAGAATTGGGAGGACTTGCAGAACACATTGCCACTGCAATTAAGGGCATTTTCCAAAGGTTTTGCGCCACGTTGTTATCATTGAGCAAGTAAGATATAATTAAAGAAGAGACAAATTTGTCCACTGTAACAACACCACGCACGAGAGAGGGAAATATAGGCAAATCTATTCATTATTTTAGTTTATATTTCTTAGTGTGTATGTATACACAGCACATGTGTGAAGGTCAGAGGACAATAAGTGGCGTCTGTTCTCTCTTTCTCCTATGTGGATTCTAGGGGCCAAAGTCAGGTGATTAAGCTTGGCAGCAAGTGTCCTTCCCCAATTAGCCCATCCTTTCCATTTAAATGCATACTTGTAGTTACATTTAAACTGTGATTTTCATAGGCATATATATATATATAGATATCAAATTTTTTTATAATCAAGGAATGCATTGTATTTTATAGAGACCATTCATAAGCACACATAGACTTGCTCAATTCAGAAACAGAGTTGAACTCAGATGATTGTTGGCTTCTGCATTGCAAAAAACCAGAGGCAAATATGGTAATGCTTTGTTTGTCAACAAGATTAGTTGTAGGGATTAAGGTGTTGCAATGGAGCTTCTGACCCCATCTGGTCAGAGGTCCAAACCCACAGACCTGCAGTCCCAGACCGCTTAGCCACCCACTGCTACATAGGCCCTCCAAAAATGACTCAGATGCTTATATTAAGTTCATGCTGTTTGGCCTATGGCTTAGGCACATGCTAGCTAGATCCTTTATCTTAACTCATCCATTTTCATTAATCTCTCTGCCACGTGACCATGGCTCACCTGTGTTCCTTACATGTTTCTTCTTTGGGTATCTTGCTTGATCTGTCTCTACTCTGTCATTCTTTTCCTACCTGTCCTGATTCCCCACCTACATCTTCTATGGTGCTCACCAAGGGTCAAAACAACTCCTTTATTTAAAGATTGATATTCACAACATACAGAAAGACATTCCCACATCATTAAGGTTTTGAAGATAATTGAAGATTAGGGAAATAACAGTGAACAGGGGTAACTATTTTACTCAACCATTCATGTAATGCAAGATATTTGTATAACATCCTCAAATATTAGCTCTCCTATTATGAGTGAGCAAGATGACTTCAAGGACAAGGAATATTATTTGCTTTCCAACCAGTTTCCATTTAAACTCCTTAATTTTTGGTCAGATTGGCTCTGTATTTAGCCAAAATCTGCTCCTTTGTAAGAGCTTATCTGTTGCTATGAATTATAGCCTTATTTTAGCTAAATTTGTTCTTTGATGATTTCCTGTGTGAATAGTGCATTCTGATTATATATATCATATATATATATATATATATATATATATATATATATATAAAACTTTCTATTATCTCCTCATTTTCTCTCTCTAACCAAAATAGATACCAACAATGCCTTAGTTACTTTTGTATGGCTGTAATAAGACACCATGATGAAGACAATTTATAGAAGAAAGAGCTTGTTAGGATTTACAGTTTCAGGGGGTTGGTTTGGTCCATGAACATCTTGGTGAGGAGCAGTAGGCAGGAAGGCATGGCAATAGAGCAGAAGATGACAGTTTACATATTGAAACATCAACCAAGTGACTAACTAGGAATGGGTGAGGGCTTTTGTAACCTCACATCTCACTGCAAGCGATGTACTGCTTCCAACAAGGTCATACCAACTAAATCCTTCCCAAACATTTCCACCAGCATGGGACTAAGCATTCAAATATATGTCTATGTCAGCTATTCTCATCTGAACTGCCACATCAAGAAATCAAATCAATCAAAAGCTGGTATAGCTGTGTAAAAAGTCAAACCCTTATTTGCTGTTGATGGAAGTATAACCTTGTACAGTCACTATGCAAAACAACATGAAGGTTCCTCAAAAATCTAGAAATAGAATTTCTTCTTGACCAAGCTGTACCACTCTTACTTAGCACATACTCCAGAGACACTATATACTACCACAGAGATACTCATTCATACATGCTCAATGCCTTTCTATGCAAAATAGCAAAGAAGTGGAAACAGTCTAAATTGCTACCAACTGATTAATAGACAATGAAAATACAGTATTTATACATGATGGAACTTTATTTGACTGTAAAGAAAAATAAAATTATGAATTTTACATATGGGTGGAACTGAAAAATTATAGTTTGGTAACCCAGATTTAGAAAACCAAACGCTACATGTTCTTCTTCATAGGTCCATCCCCTTACCTTCGATTTTCTAGTTTTGTGTATGTAATTTGGAGTACCTATGGAACTCAAAAAACTATAAAGAGAGCATTGGAAAAGATGGCTTAAGAGAGGGAGCCCAGCAGAGTGTGTGTAATATGGAAGTAGAGATGGTGAATGCTGGAGACATCGTTCCTAGTAATTAGGTAAATGATAATCAAAACAATGTTGAGGTTTCATCTTACCCTCAGCTGGAAGTTCAGAATTGATATTGATCTTTCCGAGGCCAAGCTTCATAACTAAATATTTTATAAATATTAATGATCCACAGACAGGACTGTTATTATAGGTATAGAGTTATATTTGGTCTAGTGTTCTTCTGATAGCATATAGAATTTTTTAATTTTTTAACAAGGGTCCTACATCTTCATTTTGAACTGAGATCACAAATTCTGTGGTCGGTGTACTGTTTATCATATGTAAAGGGAGATATGTAGAACAGAGTTTGTCTGGGTGCCATACCACAGTGTTCATCCAGGCATTTTATTCCCTTCTAAATATTTTAAATGAATAAATTTCTATCTAATGTTCAGACTTAACAATAATTCTCTGGTAAAATGTTCCATAGGCTGTTGAACACTAGTGAGACTCTCCTTTTTTGAAATATTAACAGAAATGTCAAGAAATAGTCCATTTTAGTTTCATAAAAGAAAAATGTGCATGTGAAAAAAATTAAAGACAAGAAAACACACAAAGATTTTTGAGAGAAAATAAATGGCTCAGAAGTCAGATGACTTTATCAGAGGCAGACAAGAAAACTGCATTAGCACACTTTTGCTTTCCTCTGAGCTGCAGTACTCTGTCTCCTGAGAATACTCAGGGAATTTTTACAGGGTAAGGACTTCCCACTCCACCATGGTATACACTTCTGTCTGCTCCTTACAATGAAGTTCAAGAAAATCAGTATTTTTTGCATTCAATTCCAGAGACTCTGGAGCTACTTGAAAGTCCCAAGTGGTATTTTCTTCCTGCTCCAAGTTCATCTTCATTTCTGCTAATGAGTTCAGTGTACTGGACCTACCAAGGAGACCGAGAAATAGCTATGTCAATGCACGTGAGTCAAACTACTCCCTGTTATCCAGCTTCCTGAACCCTTTAGTTCTGGTCTCCAAAGTGTGGAGTAATGTATGATGATACCAATATGGGATGGGGTTTCCTAAAGAGTCTCCTCCCTAGTCACCAAATATTACTAAAGAGAACATATACATTTGCAGTTCTTTCATCATAAACGCTGAGCAATTTTTTATAATGAGATTCCAGTATCAAACACCAAATATGCAAAGACGGATCTTTCTTCTATGAGCATGTTTTCCTAGCTATGCAGAGTCTGCTTGCTCTTTATATCATTTTTATTCTGAATCTTATCTGGCATTAAAACTCAGAAATTAACCTATAAGTTATATATAACTACTGCTACCCAAAATACTGATACTGGTAATACATAATATAATCATTATTTAGTTATCGTGGAAAGTGGTGTTCATCTGGTCACTGGAGGTTAGCAAATTGAAAAAAAAAAAGCGAGTCCTAGATTTATACTCAAGATATATATCACAGCCTCACCTCCTTCTGACCTGAGGTGTGCTATTCATATTTACTTTATTTTCCTTGATCCTCTATGTGGATAACACATAACTTGCTTTAAATAGTAGATACAGTCCTGGGACGATTATATAGACCATGGTGAAATTTAAAGGTCTAAGTTATATTATTGACAAGAAACACTTTTTTCCACAACTTTGGTGATTTAATCCTTAACACCCTCTTCCAATAATTTAGTCATTTTGTCTTCTCTTTCCAGAATTATAGCCTTGATTTGAATATTCCTATGATGAAAACACTAAAAGTCAAATTCTGCTTTTTCTTTCCCTTAAAAGTATAATAAATAATTGAAGATTATGCTTTACTTGGTTTGGGAAAGAGTGTTTTCCTTCAAGTGCCAAAAATTATTTTCAAGTTCATTTCATATATCCTCGGTACCAGCAATCTGGTCATCTTGGATTTTGATAATGGCTACTTTAGGACTTTGACACCAACAGAAATTTAGAACATGAGTAGAGAAAAACTTTATAATACCAATCATGCTAGTGTCAAAACTGTCGTCTTGAAATAAACTGAATAAAGAGGATGATTTGCACAGTGATAACTTTAAAATACTGAAAGAATAGATTGTATAATAACCTGAAAGGTGGAAAGACTTCCAATGTTCCTAAATTAGTGAGATTAATATTATGCAAATGGCCATCCTACCAAAGGAAATCCAGCATTAACACAATTTTCACTGAAATTTCAATACAATATTTTTTACAGAAAAAAAATCTAAGTTCTATATTGAAATACAAAAGACCCAGGATAGCAAAAAATCCTAAACAATAACAACATTTTAGATTTCAAGTTATTCTTAAGATATAACCAGCAAAAGAAATACAACACACTGGTCTAAAGGGTTAAAGTGGACTAATGAAATGGAAGGGTTAAATTGAAGTGGGAGGGGAGGTCATCATACAGGAGGGAATATGGGAGAGGTAAATAAAATAAAGACTTTTTTAAAAGTTATATGGAAAACGGCTACTGTAGAATGCCCACATATACACACATATGCATACAAGCCTACAAAGAGACAGACATTCAAGCACAAAAGGACTTAAAATGAGGATCTGTACAACTGGGTAGCAATTTCTCTAATAGATACTATAGCCTAACAGAAGCCCAGTGCCAGGAATGAGTTATTTATTTTGTAGCTGTTTACCAATGAACCCCGCTCTCAGATAATACAAGATATTGCCATTGCTCTTGGTTACCCTCCAGAACTTGACTCATAGACTCTATTGCCAAAAACACCACATACTTCCTCTTAGAACATGAAGGAATCAAGCTGATATTGACTTGAAAACTTTATGCCTACTGCCTAGCTTTCATATCTATGGAAGGTTCTATGCATACTACCAGAAAAGAAAAGTAACCCTCAATCACACTCAGCTGTGAGACCTTCAAGCTGCAAAGATGAACGGGCTGCCAAGATGTGCCCATTGGTGTAACAGTAGAACAAATATTATGGGAGTAACCAACCACTTCTGACTGGATTTAAATCATGTTTTACAGGATAAAACCCATACCTTGTACTATAGTCTATCCAAGAACCAACAGATCATAGCCAGAGAGGAGTACCCAATACTCTTATATTGATAAAAGGAAAAGAAAAAAACAAAAACCAAACCTGACTCCAAGTAACTTACCCTATACCCATAGATTAGTGCATTGGTCAACTGCTCAGAGTTCATAATACATCTATCTTGCTGTGTTCAGAGGACACTATTTCTTTGTAATCCCCTACCACCTACAGCTCTTACATTCTTTTCACCAACATTTTTGTGATGATCTCTAACCTTAGAAAGAATGGATATGGTATGCATGTTTCATGTAGAACTAAGAATTCTGTAGTCTCTTACTTTCTGTGTCTTAACTACTTGTCAGGTTCTCTGTTAATTACCACCCATTACAAAGGAAAGTTTCACTGATGAGAGTGTTCTTTCCCTATGCCTGGTGACCTTTTATATAGGTCAAGTTTCCCCAAAATTTATTGATCAGACAACTGACATACATAATCCTTTAATTAAATCTTTCTGAAGACTCATACAACAGTGGCCAAACATCTGATAGAGTGATAGAGTTGTAACATCTACCTTTTGTTATTTACAAAGGGATTCTCTGAGTCAATTTTATGTCACTGTGACAAAGTGCCTGACATACACCACTTAAGAGGTTAAAAAGAGAAGTAGTTCTGGGCTCTGTCTCTGAAGGTTTCAGCTTCTACCAGGCAGAAAGGAATTCAGCTGCTTATTCAATGATGGTAATAAAGCAGAAAAAGAGAAAGAGGGGAGCATGAAAGAAAACATAAGTCTCCAGGGACCAACTTTCTCTAACTGGGCCTCATCTCCAAAGGTTTTCATTCCCCATCCTCATTAACACCATCTAATTATGAGTCATCAGTGAGTTAACCACTGGCTATGTCAGAGATCCAACAATCCAATCACCTGTCACTAGTTGAAGGATTGGAATCCCTCTCATATTTTTGGAGGACATTTAATACCCACAACATAACACCAGGGTGAAATGATAGATCAGTCCAGAGCTTCAGGAAAGTCACATGATAGTATCTTTCACATTTGTCCAGAAAAAAAGGGGGGAGGTATTACCATACCATTTCACCAAGTAGTTTTAAAAGTTAAAATAGATAATCTATATGAAAACTCTGAAGGATTAATCATTATATGTATCCAGAGTTTTCTGACCTATCCAGGCCAGGGTCTGGGGAATCTCCCACACCTGCAGTCCCATAGCTGCTTATAAAATAATTACTCAGAAGGTTATATTAATTACAAACTGTTTCGTCTATGGCTCGGGCTCATTACCAGCTAGCTCTTACAACTTAACTCAACCCGTTTTATTAATTTATGTATTGCCGCATGGCTCTGTGGCTTTACTTATGTTCCATTGCATCTTACTTTCTGGGTTGCAGCCTGCAGTATCTCTGACTCTTGCCCTATATCATCTTTTATCTCTGCTGGGATTTCGTTCCTGACTCTAAGCTGCCTTGCCATAGGCCAAAACAGCTTCTTTATTAGCTAATGGTAATAAAGTACATTCACAGTATACAAAAAGACATCCCACAACAATTATATTTTCCAACTACCAAACTTTTTTGAGCACTGTTGCTGTTTGGGAACTTTCTGGTCTTTTGCCCACATCTACTGAAAAAAGAAGCCAAGATCCTTAGCTCTCTGTATATACTAGGTGCTTAAATTTGTCCAGGATTTCTCACTAATCCAAAGCCTCTACTTGTGGGCATGCTCAGACTGAGTATCATGATCTAGAGCCTGTACCCTGCAGTAGTGTATATAGGATTTTGCTGGAATGGTTCAGCAATGTTAATTTCAACTAAAATAATCTCATAAATTAATATAAGATGTTGGCAGAACTGCTGATGTTATTTTTGTTACTAGCAACCAAGAAACTCTGACTTCAGCAGTATCTGTTCATGAATGTGGCATAAAATATATTTCCAAAAAAGTATACTTCTACATTGCCCCTCTGTGTAAACTTTACCATTTAAAAGACAACAACCTAAAATAAGTAATTTTTATTGACTCCCTGCTATGAGCCACAAATGTGAGTCAAAACTTATTGATTATATTAGTTTTATAAGTTTAAATAGCAGTAAACAGTATTGTAAGATATTTAGGTAAAGAACTAGAACTCAGAAAGGTAGAACATGGAGGTCATGAGCAAGGTAGCCAGGATTATCTAAGACTGATTTGCTTTCCTCTGTTTGCAGTTATATGGCAGTGAGGCCATATGTTAAATAGTAATTTTGAAACCACAAAAGCAATTTAAGTCTTGATTCCTAGATGAATCCTCTTTGACCTCATTAAAGGGGGGAATAATAAATGTTCGCATGCTAGTTACCATGAATAGAATCCTTTTATAATCTTGAAGCTGTCCTCAAAATGTGTTTATACTTTGTGGTATTTTTATGTATCTGAAGAGTGAACAGCAAAGATTCGTGGGTCCTTGGTTCATCCCGATGCTCTACTGTCTTCCTCTCTAGACTTAGTCAACAAATCTCAGTGTTCATAACATTTCCAGTCTTTGAACATTATATATTTTATTGTGCTTCTATTGAATATATAACTATTTAAATTTTCCCATTCCCTTTAGAGGAACACCCAATCCAGCACTGACTTTGGGATGAGTGAGTCGGACTTGCCTGGAGTGGATGTGATACGCTGGGCTGGCACAGCTTGGGACTTCTTGCCCTTTTGAGGGAGGGGATGGGGGACAGAGAGGGGGAAACTGAGGGCTGATTGGGAGGGTTTGGGAGGGAGAAGGGGAGGGGGAGCAGGGGGATACGTTCATGGAGATGACATTTTTAATGAAAATTGAAAATAATAATAATAAAATAAGTTGTCTAAATTGTACCAACATGTAAAAATAATACTATTTATGGCATGTATCTTTACTACTGAAAAATGGAATTATCTTTGCCAATATAACAACTCTATTTAACCCATTAAATGTGCCTTTTGGACCAAGGACACTAAAGTCACTAGTATTCTCTCAAAGTTAGTAAATGGACACTATTCCAGGAATGCTAGATTTCCAGCAGTTGTCAGCTGGAATTTCTTTGGAAGATAAATACTTACAATCCTTGGACATTATAGTTGATATTATATTGAACACAATGCATACATTGCATGTGTGGATAGACTTTTTTAATAAGGATGACAAAAATTTAGTTTTGAGCATCCCAAGTTAGATAGTTAGATTCTTGGCCCAATTTTATCAACTTTATTTTGTTGGTTTGTCATATCCTTGTAACTACAATACACAGAAACACTAAGACCCAGAGACACAGAAGCCAACAGCTCCTGCATTGTTCTTGTTTACATTAGAAACAGTAAGGCTTAAAATCTGGGAGAAAAAGTAGCTCATTTCAACTAGACCCAAGTCTGAACAACCTAAGAGATTACTTGGCTACCTGTAATTCCTTGATGCTCACTTGAAACAGACTTCTCTTGGCATCCTCAGCATGTAAATGATGGAACTGAGCATCATATAGAATCCAAATTCAAAACCTGGAAACAATCTCAACATTTTAGGAAAAGAAGTTTTTACTCTTTCATTCTTTTTATATTTGTTATTTTTAATTTATTTATTGTATTTAATCATGTGCTTTGGATTCATTGAGTTACAGCTTTTTTATCCTATGTAGTAAGTTCCAAGCTATACAGGGCTGCAGAGTAAGACTCAGCCTCAAAACTAATGTTAACAATAATAAAATATGAGAGAAAAATAGCAAAATTTTAATATGCCATTATAAAAAATAAAATCTATAAAAATTATTATGTTTGATTGTGCAATATGATATATTTTCTAAGGTTTTAGTTATTATTATTTTGTCAATTTTATGACAATTGTGTAATGTTTTCTATTACAAGCTGAATTAAAAGGATAGTTTAATTTTATGCAAAAGTTGCTGATAATTCATTTTATTATTAATTTCATAATGTTTTGTTTTGAGCCATCCAATAGCAGGCAGAAGATGTGATCACATGTTATCATGAATCTGGATAAGCTTTTCTAGGAGTTGTTTCTAAACCAAAATAACTAACTATGGTTTACGTATGTTTACCAGTGACCTAAAACTATGTATGTCCTAACAACACTGTAGTACGAGGTTTCTGGCCCGGACTTTCAGGCCTAACCTCAAGGTCTAGGCCCATAGACCCACAGACCTGCAGACCCGCAGACCCGCAGAGACACACAGATACTTTCAATAGTTTTGGGGGCTGATCGGCCTCAGGCCCAGACATATAGCTTGCTAGCTCTCTACCCTTCATCTAACCCATGACTCTTCCTGTTCAGCCATGGGGCTCGGTACCTTTCTTTAGAGCATAGTTGTCCTCTGCTTCTTTTGGCTTCTCTCTGGCATTGTGCTCTGTGCTTCCTGTTCTCAGAGTTTTTAGTCTGGTAGCTCCACCCACACTTCCTGCCTGCCTTTGGCCAATCAGCGATTTTTATTAAATCAATGGGTGGGACAATTATTTACCTTGAAACAACACAATACCCCTACACAACACCAAACTAACTCATGGTTCATTGCCCTAGCTGCCATCTTCTTATTCAGTTCCCAAAACTATTCGCAATAACTTCCAGCCCATCTCAAAGATCAAAAACAAGAAAGAGGTGGGAAGTGGGATAGGAAAATATATCAGACTGACCATGATTAAAGTGCCTTGCTCTGCGGATTTTCTGAGAGCATGTAATCATATAAAAGCATTGATAGGCTCTCTCTTAGGATCTCAGAAGATACTCTTGCCAGTGAAGAGCCCACAAATGTCAGCTTTATGGGATCAACAATAAAACCCATCTTCCCATGATGGATAACATGATCAGGGAGCTGGAAAGAAGATGAGTGAGTGGCCAAAGCAGTTATTTCCACAGAGTCCACAGCCACAAGTCAACAGGTATCCTGATAAAATAAATAAATAAAATATAGAAGTAAATATATGAAGCCATAGCCACAATTTTTCTAACTGTAAACACAGTAACATTAAAGAGTGTACCCATTTGTAACAAGAAGTTCATATGTAAATGAAAATCAAAGTCACAAACTTTTTCCAGTAGCCTACAGAACCAACTTATTAAATCTCTTTGTTAAATGTATTGGTTTACATCATTTTATTGTTGTTCTTTGCAAACTAGCATGTCATAGTTTTAATATATTATACAATAGTATTTAACATTCTGACCATAAATCATTTAGGAATTTTCCTAAGCAAAGCTGCAAAAGTAAAATTGAAGCTCAGATAACAATAAAGTCAGTATTACGATAATGTGAACATAGGTGGGAGAAGGGAGTCTTAGAAAGTGTGACGTGATGGGCACAGTCAATGATGCTCTGGTCAAAGTTTTCCCAGTATGTGTCAATGTAAAAGTCTTAATAGTTCATTGTTTTCTGAAAATGTATTTTACCTATTTACCTGTTTATTAGTCTATCCACTTATTTGGTCTTTAAAGATGGGTCTTGTCATGTCATACCAAGACTGGTTTCAAAAGAGTCATAATCCTTCTGCCTCTCTCAAGTGTTTGAATTCCATAAATATGCTCCAACACCTGGCAAGAAATTTATTTTTAATAAAAGGTTTGAATAAAATGTGCATACAGATTATCATATGAAAAGTACAGTGATTTTCCCTCTTGCAGAAACTTTCTTTTTTCCCTATATTTCTCTATTGAAAAATGGATTTTTCTCATGCAGTGATTTTTATAATGTAAAGCATCAGCAAGCTCAAGTAATAGAATATTGCCATCACCCTAAACTCCTCCTGCCCTTGGGATTTGATAAAAGTGTATTTCCATCTTTCCAAAGTTATTTCATTGCTTTATCTCTATCATCATCTTCTAGTTTTCAAATTTGAAACAAATGTACTTGTGTAGAACAATTTCCTTCCTTCAGTGAAATTTATATTTCTGGGATTCAACCTGCTGTTGTATCAAAATGATGCTATTCACCCACTGTCCTGCCAGCAGTGCATGAAGTTTCCCATCTATCAGTATGTGTGTCAGATCCTGGCATCGCCATCTATAACCATTAAAGGGGGTGTATAGGGTTTCCTGTTGTAATTTAAATTTTTATTGCATTGATAAATAGTAATGCCAACTGCTACTTAATGGTCTTCAAATTTTCTCTTTTGTAAAGAGAAAAATGACTCTATTGAAGTCTTTCTCATGTTCTTCTGCTGAGTTTTCTTTTTCCCAAAAGTTCTAAAGACTGTCTAATATGTACACAAGTCCTTTACTTGGTGTGTCTCAGTATATGACTAAATCATATCTCCTAAATATTCAAATGTTGAAGCTTCAATCTCCAGCCTGTTAGAATATGGTCTTATTAAGAAATAATATTTAAATAGTAATTAATAGTACTTCAAGATACAGCATGGGAAAAGAGTTTCTAAGTCAGATTCCAATCAAGAAACAAAGCCAATAAAGGATAAATGGGGGCTCATGATTAAAGTGCTTATGTATAGGAAAGTTAATCAAGTAAGAAGACCACCTACAAAACAGGAAAAACTCTTTGCTAACTATCTGACAGAAACAAGAAAACTAAACAGTAAGAAAGGAAACACTCCAGTCTAGAATACTCTACTCAACTTCACGGTTTTCAAAAGAAAAAATACAAATGGCCGCTAAATCAGTATCTATTCCATCAGAAAAATATGCACTATATTGAGATCTTAACTCATTCCAGTCAAAATATCTACAATCACTAAAACAAACACAACAAATTTTAGTAAGGAGATGAGCAAAACGGATACCTTACTCATTGCTAAAGAGACAATAATCTGGTATAAACTCTGTAGGAATCAGTGTAGAAGTCCATCAAAACCCCTGAAAATAAAAGCAACAATGTGTCAGTTATGGTATCCAGGGTATCTGCCAAAGTATTCTGTATCTTACTACAGAAATACTGCTCATTCATGTTTAGCATCTCTATTCATAATAGCAAGAAAATGAACAAGCCTAGATGTCTATCAACTGATAAACAGAAAATGAATGTGTAGTACATGCACAATGAAATTGATTGTCATAAAGAAAAATGAAATATTAAAATTCAGAAACATTGATGTAACTCTAAAATAATATATTAGGTGGTGTAACCCAAACTCAGAAAGACAAATAATCCATGATCTTGACATATGTGAGTTCCACTCCAATTGTATTAGATAAATACTTTTATGTCAGAGTTTTATGGAATCCAGAAGAGTAAAAAAGAGTCCACAAGAATGGAAAAAGGAGGCTTTAAGGAAGGAGTATGATGAAACTTTGTAGATGTAACATCTGACATTGCTAGGAGACACAATCTCACAGCAAATTCCATGATCCTCTGGATCTTGTAATCGTTCTACCCTCTGTAATAATGTTATTGAGCTTTAGGTGAGGGAGTATTCTGTAGGTATATCTGTAATAGCAGGGTTTCTAGGTCTCAGGCTGCCAGAGGACAGACCTGCTGCCCGAGACTGCCTAGGAACCCGCTGCATGCTCAGGCCGCAGAAATGACTCAGACGCTTATATTAACTTTATGCTGTTTGGCCCATGGCTCAGGCACATTGCTAGCTAGCTCTTACATCTTAAATCAACCCATTTTTATTAATCTGTCTGCCACGTGGCCCGTGGCCTGTGGCTCACCTGTGTTTCTTACATGTTGCTCCTTGGGTGACTTGCTCGATCTGCCTCTGACTCCGCCCTGCTTCTCCTACCTATGCTTTGATTTCTCCTCCTATGGTGCCTGCCATGGCCCAAAACAGCTCCTTTATTTAAAGATTGAGATACACAGCATACATAAACGCATTTCCACATCATATATCCATTCAGATTGGGCTCCACAACTCAGCGTTTTAGCTGGCTATAATTTTCTGCAGTGGTCATCTGTTGCAGAGAGAAGTGGGTTGGATGAGGGTGACTATTACATTTACCTGTACATATAAAGATAAATGTTTATAGACTATTGTTAAGGATCATGTTGATTTAGTAAATTAGAGGTTATAGATCCTTTTCTAATAAATGTGACTATGCTAGCATTGAGTAATTATCCAGTTTCCAGTGCCTGGCATGGTCTCCTTATTGTTGACTGGATCTTAAGTCCAATTAGAGTGCTATTGCTACTGCTACATCTTTAGAGCTTATAGAGGCATGCTCCTCATTGATGTGGTTCATATGCATCATAGCTAGATAGGACCACTACTTAGCTTACCCCTTTGGAAGCTTGCATGGAAGCTTCTGGTACCATGAAAGCACATTTTCAGGAACGGGACATGCCAGGTCAGTTTCAGCTGTCTGGTCTCTGGGCTGTTTCTGAAGTTCATGAAGACCTCAGCTATAGGAAATTACCTTCCACTTATGGACAGAAACCAAAGGTAACAGCAATGTGGTGTATCCCTTTTCCTTGTGATCTGTTGAGTCTATGATGAGTCTATAAGGAAGCTAAGAAAAAGACAGAAAAACTAGCGTGATGGGTACACAAGGGAGAGAGAGTCAGAACTGGAGACTTGATGGTGGTGATGGGTGAGAGAGCGCTGAGGTCCACATGCTGTCATTGCCCAGTAGGAATTGTAGGATGGTGTGCAACAGCCTGGTGTTCATACAGATGCAGACTCAGCCCCAGAACCTGCTGCTGATGGCCACCAGATCCTCCTGGCTGTGAGCAATGATGAAGGCCCAAGATAAGGTGCTGGAAGCTATAGAAATATGTAATAGGAGGTTACTTGGCACCAACAAGGCTGACCCATCAGAGCCAAGGAGTGTCCATGGTGGAAATAAAGCCAAAACTCAAGGAGTTTGGGTGTTAATTGCCTTTCAAATGTGTTATCTGTTTCCTGCAATAAATTTCTTCTGTGTAATTATAGCTTTCTCATTTGTTATTTCCTTGGGATTCATTTCCCAGGACTGATCATTTACCAGGCACAATTGCCCCATCTAGAGGATAAAGATAACTTACCCAACTATGTGTGAAAACAGTCACACAGACAAGACCTCTTTCTCACAAATCGTCTTTGTTCCTTTTCCCACAGCAGACTCAGAGTCTGCCTTCCTGCAATTATCTTTATTAGTAGAGACCTGGACAGAGTCAGCCCTTAGACAGAGTATTTCATTTTAGACATTTCTCAGACATCCAAGAACAGCTACCGATAGATGAAATGCTGGTATACCCTAAACTCACCTCCCCTTCAGATAAAAGAACTATCCTGAGCTAACACCACTAATTCTAAACCGTTAACTCCCTATATTTAGTTACACCTGATTCATTAACACAAGATCTTAGCTTAAAGATTTGTTTGTGATAGACTGAAAGGTAATCAACAACTCCTAGTTGTAGGTGTAAAATCAAACATTTGCTCTGAAGATCAGCACCACAGCAACTGGAGCGGCTAGACAATAACAGGTTCTACTGTCCCACCATTTAAATGTAACCTTTAGATCTAAAGATCCCACAAAAGCTGCATGCTTTCCTTCCATTGTTTACACTGGTCACCTGGGCAACCAAGGACACTGACCCATGCCAGCTGCCCAGAGGACTTAATGGAAACAGCACAGAAATTTTACCTTGCTCATGGTGTTTTGCTGATCAATAAACTTTTAACCTTATACCTAGCCACATTTAGAAATGTAGTTGGAACACACAATTTTCCCCCTTTAGTCTGCTTTGCTGAATTTATCTTTAGTAACTCCACCAGAGAACTTCTACTAGCCACTCCCACCTTGTGTCATAAATGAAAACTGGCAGTAACTTTGTGCTGCCCCATGTGTAAATCTTGTCACCCCTTTCTGTGACCCTGAAAAATTCAAGCCCCACATTGCCTTGCCAAAGAAATTACTGCTTGCGTCAGTATATTAGCCTATGCTTTCACTGTTGCAGTCACCAAGGCAAGAAAGACGAGGAACTAAAGAAAATAGTGTGGATATATCCACTGATATTCTAGTAAATCTTTCTGTAAGTGGTTGTGTCTTTCTTGTGGACCCTGAGAGAAGTCTTTGGGAGCTAGTATCTACTGGCTTTCATTAATAAAGAAAGCTTCACTGTGTAGACTGAGCCTTCTCAAAGGACCACCATGGGCTGAAATGCCACTGGAGACCATGTTGATGACTGTGGTCCGTGCTGCTGCCCCAGGCCACAATGAAGCCTGAGATCTATGTGAATGTACACAGTCTGGGCCTCTACTTGATGTCTTGGTGATTTCCTCCGGCTTCAATGCCTCAGGGGTCCATCCTGATGGGAGTGGTATGTGTAGCCACCTGAGGCCATGTTGAGACCTGTGACCTATGCAGCCAATGAGGACCATGAGTGGCTTAGTGGTCCTGATATGGCCAAGGGCCATGTTGATGTCTGTGGCCTTTGTTACCACAAAAGCAAATGTGGATGTCCTGGTCTGGGCCTTGTTTATTTGCCTATATCTGTGCCAGGATCACATCTTCATTATTTAAAATAAGTCATTTCTGAAAATAAATGGTAAGGCTGATAGGAAAAATAAATCCTTAAAATAGCCAGTAAGCACATAAACATATAGAAATATATCTAGACATTTCTCAAAACAAAAATTAGAACTACAATGTAACCCAGCTGTCCTACATAGCTAAAGGGCTCCAAACCCTACAATAGATATACTTGTATATCCGTGTGCATTGCTGCTCTATTCACAATTGCTAGGAAATGGATCCATCCTAGATATCCATGCACAGATTAAAAAAATTTTAATGTGGTATGTATACACAATAGACTTGTATTCTGCCATAAATAAAAATGAAACTATTCTATATGTAAGAAAATGAATGAAATTTAAGTTATTATATTAAGCAACATAACCCAGGTTCTGAAAAACATCCGAAAGAAAGATATGAGGACCATAGATTGGAATTTTTATGTATGTGGGTAGAAGTAACTATGCCATGAAATTGCAGAGGACACTATGAGATAGAAAAAGGGGTCTTAAGAAATACAGGGAATGGCAGCAAAATTTGGGCCCCAGTTTACAGTCTGCTGGCTAACCAATTCAGATCTCAGATCCAGTACTTTGAGAAAGTCCACCCCAACATCTACCCTATCTTCCCATTTAGGAGCTGGTGGAGTATGTGAAGAATCTGGTCCTACAGAACCAGAGCTGCAGGGTCACCATGACTCTGGCTACAGCAGAATATCAGAGATGAGTTTTTGCAGTCGTCCAGTATTTATGGTTCTTCAGAAAGCAGAAACCTCAAAGAAGATCAAGGACTCATCAAAGTAAATGTTTGCATGCAAAGCTGTCTGAACAATATACATATATATATGTATATATATGTAATATGACACACTGCAGTTTCCAATGTCACTATGATAAATGAATATTCAATAGAGAGGTTGAAAAGATAGAGGAACAGAGCCCGAGTGAGAGACACAACAGTGGTGACAGATGTGAAAGAAGCCTGCAGTGGACAGGGGAGCATATCCTTGCTGAGTAGGGCTGACGGGATTGTATGCAGCATCCTGGAACCTGTACTCTGACTCAGACTCCAAACATGCTGTCCAGCCATACAATCACCCTGGTCCTAAGCAACAACAGGATGTCCAAGATAAAGCACAGTTTATTTTATGGATTGGATCTCCTAGAAAGACTATGATTCATGCTGCAGCTGGAGACCACTTTGATATCTATGGTCTGCTGCCTCAGGTGGTGTTGAAGCCCAGGTTCATGTGGCTGTCCATGTCCTATAGTAACCAGGAACCGAGTTGATGTCCCTGGCCTGAGTTATCACTGAAGGACATACAGGTATCCTTGGTCTGGGCCACTGCCTAAAGCCATGTTGATGTTAATGAACTGGGATGCTGCTGGGGCCATATTGATGTGAATGGCCCACACTTCCCCCCTGAAGCCATGGTGATATCCGGATTCTTGCTGCCACCAGGGGCCATGTCTGAGACAGACCTACTACAGTCTGGTCTATATTGATGGCTATGGAATGAGTTACCACCAAAGGCCATGAGGATGTCCATAGTCTGTTCTGCAGCCTTAAGTCACGTTGATATCTACGGGCTGTTGCCACCAAGGGCCATGTTGATACTGACTGACCTTCACTGCCACCTGAGGCCATGGTAATGTCCTTGGCCCATGCTCCCATCAAGGGCTACAATGGTGTCCAAGGCCTATAAAGTGGCAGAGGGGCATGCTGAGGTCCACTGTCTGTGTTGCCACTGGAGTCCATGCTGCTTCTTATGCCAGAGACCATATATATGACTGTGGTCTTGTGCTGTCTCCAGAAACTATGTGAAAGTCCTGCTGTGTTCCTGTTGACTGTAAAGGACAAGGAAGCTTCTTTTGTAGTGGTAACAATGACTGCAGACTCACAGCTGAGAAAGGGGGACATAGAAGGCTTCTGTGACAATACCTACACACACACACACACACACACACACACACACACACACACACACACACACACTCAGAAAAGTAACAACCGAGGCAGAAAGTCACTGAAGAGAACTCTTTAAAATTGTGATATGGATGCTGAAATGTTTCTCTCCACCACTGATGGCTTCTGACAGGAGAGTGGGTGTAGACAGACTCAGTTCTCTTTAGGGGGCTGGCCAACGGGAGTTTGATCATGCTCCAGTGAGCATACAGGCAATACAATACAAATTAGACTTGTTATTTTTTCACCTCTTCTTCTTCCTTCTTCCTCCTCCTCCTCCTCCTCCTTCTTCTACCACAACAATTGGGGGGACAGACCTGAGAGTGGATGTGCTCAGGGATCATGATATGAAATTCACAAATAATCAATAAAAATATTATGAAAAAGTGAAATAGAGGGGAGGCGAGTGATAGATTTTATATGACTGGAAGGTGGGGAGAAACAACTGTGAGTGTCAGGGGAGAAAGTGAAGACCAGGAGGCATGCTCACAGAGGACATGGAATTAGAATCAGCACAATGTGTGTACAAAAGTGTGGTAATGAATTAACCTTGATTGCCATTTTTAGAAGAGAAACTCAAAATTAAAATAACATAGTCAATTCTGTTAGGAAAATCTACTTTGTTTGTTTTATTATATATTAAGGTAATACTACACACTATCCAGTTAATATTTACCTTACTCTAATTTATTATTACACAGTAATACTTCATGATACGTTGAAACTTATCACTGTAGAGGCTTCTAAGGGCCCAGAGACCAGCCAGGCCTCAGCCAGTACAAACTGGTGATAACTAGTGCCTTAAGACATGTGTTCCTAAGCACTTCCGCATAAGCCAACCTGGGGTCTTCCAGGGGCCTTGACAAGGGCAGAGTCTGAACACAAGGTGACCTAGGCCAGCAAGACATGATTCCCACAGTCACAGACACCAGAAAATCAATGTTCTTTCCCCTGGATGGAAGGAGGGCCTGGGGGGGGAGAGTATTTAAGATTTTACCCTCTGTAATAAAATTGGACTTGTTTGTTTCAACTTGCCCCCAGAGGCTGTGTCATTGTCCTCTGAGCTGTCCTTCCCCCTCCCTGAGCATAGCAGCAACACTAAGACCTGACCACAAACCTTGGTCGCCCCGATGTACTACTATACTGTAGGTTATATAGTGCAATAAGGTGCTGGTGAAAATGGTAAAGTAAGAAACCCTGGAAGTTTGCCCCTCTCTAAAAGCAATGAATCCAAAAAGTTCTACACTTTTAATATGCAAAGGAAAGTTATTCAAAACTGTTAACTGGGCTAGGCAAATGACTTGGGTAGTAACGTTCTTGCTGTATAAGCATGAAGACTCAATTTTGAACCTTCAGAATCCACATAAATAACATGGTGCCCACATCTGTAACTCTAGAACTTGGGAATGGAGAAAACAGGCTCCCTAATGCTCATTACTCCTGGAAGAATCAGTGGGCTCCAGGTTCATTGAAAAGCCCTGTTTCCTGGTGCTAGGGAAATTCCTGGGAAACCACTAGGATGACCCCAGCTAAGACTCCAAGCAATTGTGGAGAAGGTGCCTGAGCTGGCCTTTCCCTGCAATCAGATTGATGGTCACCCAGTTGTCATCACAGAACCTTCATCCAACAACTGGTGAAAGCAGATGCAGAGATCCACAGTAAGCACTGGCTCAACCTCCCAGTTCAGTCAAAGAGAGGGAAGAAGGATTATATGAGCAAAGGGGTCAAGATCGTGATGGGTAAACCCACAGAGACAGCTGACCCGAGCTAGTGGGAGCTCACTGACTCTGGACTAACAGCTGGGGAACCTTCATGAGACCGAACTAGACTCTCTGAATGTGGATGACAGTTGTAGGGTTTTAGCAATTGGTTGGGCCCCTGGCAGTGAGACCAGAATTTATCCCTAGTAGATGACTGTTTTTTTGGAGTTCATTCCCTATAGAGGGATACCTTTCTCAGCCTGAATACAGCAGGAAGGGGGCTTGTCCTGCTTCAACTTGAAATTCCATACTTTGCTGATACCCTATGGGAGGCCTGATTTTCTTTGAGGAGTGAATAGGTGGAGCTGGGGGTGAGTGGGAGGAGTGGAGGGGAACTGTGGATGCTATATAAAAATAACTTTTAAATAAAAAAAATTCTCAAAAAAGAAAAACCCTGTTTCAAAAATTAAGGTGAGAAGTCAAAGAAAAAAGTAGTTATGACTACTGCACCTCCAATACACTTACTCAAGTATGTACACGCACATGTGTACATACACACACATACACTAACAGAGAGAGAGAATGATAGTTGCAAACAAATTTTATAGTATTTTAAGTTACTTGGCTCCCATTCTTTGCTCTCTAGCTCAGCAGAATCCTTGACTTAAAATTTTCTAGAAGGTTCACCATCCATCAGGGAAGATGGAAATTACTCAGTCAGAGGAGTGTAAGAAAGATAATGAAGGAAATGAAGACAGATAGAAGAACAATTGTCTGTTCTCAAGACAAACAGCACAATATATCAATATATGGATGCAAATGAAAATGAACCCTTATCACAGCATGTCCAAGAGTCAGCCCAAAACTAATTAAATATTTCAATAAAGACCTCAAACTATAAGGTCACTGGAAAAAAGCATGAGGAGGAACCATGCAACAGATCTACACAATAAATGTTTTATATATGACCTCTACGCTACATAGCAAATGCAAAGCAGACAAATAGAATTACAGAACTAAAACTTTTTTGCAAGACACAAAATCAAAGATCCAGCCTACTGAGGGGAAGGAACAGTTATGAATTACAGAGCTAACAAAAGTTTAAGAGTGAGCAAGATTGCTCAGTGGTTACAAGCACTTGTGCACAGGACTGATGATTTGAGTGCCATCTCTAGGTTCTACGAGGTGACCTTAGAGGAATGACTCCCAAAAGTATGTGCCTGCGTATACACATACATATAATATGTAATAATCACAAAACAAGTTTTAAACATTTTACATCCAAAATATATAAACATCTCAACTCACTAGCAAGAAAATAACAACCATTTTAAATGCCAAATGACCCAAAGAAACATTTTATAAAAGATAGCATAAAATGACAAGTACATCAGAAAATGTACAACATCATTAATCAAGAAAATGCAAATTAAAACCACAATGAGATATCACCTCCTGTCAGAATGAATATTAACAAAACTGTGAAATATAAACAATGACAAGGCAGGAAAAGGGGGAACCTTCGCATGCTGTTGGTGAGTATGCACTTTTAGCATATGCATTATAGAAAACTATCTAAAAATATTTCTGTAGAAATTAAATGATGTGCTCCACCACCACCAGATGTGTATGCAAAGAAATGCAACTAGTTTTGAAGAGACAAGCCACACTCTGGTTTCATTTCTCAGACAAATCCTATCAAGAGTTTTAAAAACAAATCAATGCTAATCGTTTTCAACTTCTTTCCCAAAATTCAAAAACTGAAAATACATCAGACTCTTTTAGAAAAGCCAGCATTATCTTGATACCAAAGCCAGACAAATACTTTATCAAACTGTAGCTATAGTTAAAAACCTCAGCTGACCATAGATGCAAAATTTTTCCACAAAACACTAATATCTTAGCTGTGGCTACTATTGCTATAATGAAACACCATGACCAAAACAACTTGGGGAGGAGAAGGTTTGTGTGGCTCACCCTTCTATATCATTGTTCATCACTGAAAGATGTCAGGACAAGAACTAAAACAAGGCAGCCTACCTAGTCTATAGTGCGAGTTCCAGGATGGCCAGGGCTACAAAGAGAAACCCTGTCTGTAAAAAACAAAAAAGAAGAAAGGGAGGGAGGGAGGGAGGGAGGGAGGGAGGGAGAGAGGGAGGGAGGGAGGGAGGGAGGGAGGAGAAAGAGGAAAAAGAGAAAAGAAAAAATATTTTTAAGGCAACCAAGTTGAAAAGAAATAAGCCAAATGATCCTTGTTCACATATATTCTGAATAAACATAAAGCTTTCACACAATAAAAAATACCTATAAAACTAATTTTTAAAGCTCATTAAATGTGCAGAATACATAGTAAGCATTTTTAAAAATCAGTTGCATTTCTATGTGAATATTGATAAAAAGGAATTGAGAAGACAATCCTATCCACAGCCATATGGAAAAGAATGAAATATCCAAACAGAAACAGAGTCCATTTGAGCAAAAAGGCATGAACAATGAGAATTATGAAACATTGCTGAAATATAGGAAACATTAATAACTGAAAAGATGCCCCATGCTTTGAGATTCTAAGACTTAATATTGAGAAAACATCCATCCTACCAAGAGCAATCTACAAATGAGATATAATTTGTATCAAAATACCACGGCATATTTAAAGATAAAAATGATTCTAAAATTTGTACAGGACCACAAAGTTCCTCAAATAGTAAAAAGAAAAATCAGGAGAAAAATAAATCAATCAATCCCAAAGCATTAAACTACCTAACATATTCCAATGCTACAACAGCCAAAACAGCTTAGGAGCACTCCCCCCATGAGGCATATACGACCAAAACCCCAGTTCCAGGCATTAAAAGTACTGTTTTAAGGCTGTCAGTCAGAAGAGTCCAGGAGACTCCCAAAACAGTAAAAGCTATCAATGATTCTCCTTCCAGAAGTTGAAGTTAAGTCCCTATTGCTAAGGACACCATGCATTTTCTAACAAGGACTAAGAAGATTTAAGCTGAAACTGACACCAAAACGTGCTTCCTGAGGATTACCTTTCACACCATTGGAAGGTGACATGCAAGCTGTTAAGAGAAGAGCATCCATTAGTCCTACACACCTGAGATGTCTATGAAGCGCAGTGATCAGCGTGGTAAGATACTGCTAACGGCGCAATAGCAGCACTTACGTCTTGGTAGGAACCTCAGCTGTCTAACCGTGATCGAGCTTTTTAACAGAAGGGAAATCAGGCCTGCTACTATAAACCGAGCCAAAGCTAACTGCATGTGGCTAGTGAGCCATGGATCTCAGGAGAGAACCCACTATAGCCACTTTACTAAACCAACATAATCTCTAGCTGCATTCTAAATGTATACTCTTATATGCACAGATAACAATAGAACCCACCCCTCATCAAAGAAACCTCTTTTGCCCTAGTAGGAGATCATTGCAGAAATTCATAATTTTTGAAAATGCAGAGAACAACTAACCATGGAATGAATGCCCATCCCCACCTGATGCATCTCCAACATAACTACTGCTGAGAAACCATCTCCTAGACAGGGCTGAATGATGGTAAGAATTGAGATTGTGCCTTCTATCTATTAAAGGCAAGCTATACACATGAAATCACAGTAACATGGCTGTCTAAACAAGACCCAGCCAAGTCTAGCACCAGCTAACATTTCAGTATAGGTGTAGAAAGCTCACAAAGCCCAGTCCCTAGTTATTAATAACTTCTAAGACAAGGAAAATTAGTCTTCTCCAGAGAGGAGTTACCTAAGTGGTAATCTACTACCAAGTGGTCAGTCCTAGAAACATATATACAGGCAACAGTGAATGGACTCAGTATGTCATTCTTAGATGTTTATTCATTCACATGTATATAAAATAACAATGGTTAAAAAATAGGCCATGAATCTTGGAGAGGACTGGAGAGGAAGGAGGGAGTGAAGGATGGGGAAATGATGTAATTATATTTTCACTTAATTTTTCAAGATTATAAATGCCACTTTTTATGGCATTTCTCACTATATTAAGTCATTTTTACTGCCAATTTGATAAAAATGTCTCTATTTGTACTAGTGAGCAACAATCTAAAATTTCTATATGCCCATTATTTTTAAAAGAAAATCTCTTCTGTTGAAATTAGGTATTCATATCTTCTGCTCACTTAAAGGGTTATATCCCAAAATAAATCGATAGGAAGAACAACTATGTTATTATGCATATATAGAAATAGTTGTACTGAAAAATTCCTTTCAAAACTGTGCTAAGAAATTCGCTTAAATTATTTCTTAGGTGCAAAACTATTTACCATACCACATGCTGAATTGCATTAAGAATTATTCTTTGGTTAGAAAACTTTACAAGGTTCTGAAATATAACAAATTATTCACTGTCATAGTTTGGAGAATGGATTGCTTATGTTCAGGTGTATGTGCTACAACACTGTAGTGGAAATGCCATTTCTGCCATTTCTTCACGGTAATCTCATCTTCTCTTTCTCAGGGTGCCTCGTTAATGCCAATAAAAGTGGCTTCTAAGGCATGAGTGGAAGCTAAAGACTGGCTAATCATGGGAAGCAAAGCATCAGGAGAGACAAAGTGACAAACACGCACAAAATGATCATCTACAAATAATTTAGAACCAAATAATATCAAGCCAATGAATAGTTCTTGAAACGAACCAACTTTCCCTTACAGGCATCCCATGTTTATCCTCACTGTAGATAGACAGTCAGCAACCTTCCCTCAGGATGATAACCTCTAATATGTTCTCAGTGCTATCTTCAGGATTGCCTACTGCTGTTTGGTGTCAGCCATATAAAACTGTGTAAAGTCCTGCTTTATAGAGAAGCAAAAGGCAACGCCTTCTTGGCTGGCATTTCAGTGCAGCAGAATTCAGTACATCAGAGACACTAATACCAATTTTATTTCTAGTGTAAAAATCCATAAGGAACCTTGATTTCTCACAGGACCTGGGAAGCATTTAATAAATCCTCTATGCTTTGAAAAATGTTAACAGGATAATTTTACTTACTCTCATTTTACAAATTATGCATTATAGGTAAAAACAAAGACAAGAAACAACAATATCACTTAATTGGTTTTTTATCATATGTGCTATTGAGATACATCATTTAATTACATTAGAAATTCAGTTCTAAATATGAGTCAGAGAAAAGATGAATAAAGGTATACAACGTGCTACCAGACTATCAGAGTTCAGATTCTATATCTATGCTCTCAGTACATAGCCTTGGCATATTTCTTAGCACTCACATGCTGCATTTTCTTTGTCTAAAATGAGAATGATAGTAGTTGCCTCCTGGTGCGGTTGCCAAGATCTGTATAAATTAGATTGTGCTGGCTATTATTATGATTATTATGAAGTAAGAGTCACACTTCAACAACTAGAGACCCCAAAGCCTCCCTCCTGGTCCACAGCTGACTGAGAAGTGAGCGGCACCCTTATCCTCAGACCAAGGAGAGACCATGGTATCTGAACCCCAGCCCAGGACACAGCCCTCAGCACCCCAACCATACCCAACTCTGCCTTAAACCAAAAAAAACTGAGAGAGCCCTCCCCCAAGCCCAATCCCCAGCAAAACACAGCTGGAGGGACATCCCATGAGCCAAACCCCACCCAAACCACAATCTGCATCATTCCATACCAACAACTGGAGATCCAAAAGCCTCATGGTCCACAGCTGACTAAGAACCAACTGAGAGCCAACTAAGAGATAACTAAGACCCGTGACAACTGGGGACACACAGCTCCTTGGCCTACAGCTAGCTAAGAACTGACTAAGAGCAGCCCCTGCAATTACTGGAGACAGCCCCTGGGCCCACAACTGACTAAGAGCTGACCAAGAGCTGACTAAGAGTGAACCAAGGAAGCAATGTGCAGATGTCAGTGCAAGAATAAATATAACAATATAAAGAGCAACAAAACACCACCAGAGGAAGCTGGAGGTTCTACAACAAAAAGACATGAGCATAACAATGAAGAGGAAACCAAAGGAAACGACATTAAAAACAACTTTATGAAGAAAATAGAAGCTTTAAAACAAGATATAAAAAAAACTCCCTTAAAAAAATAGAAGAAAATACAAACAAAAATTAGAAAAGATTAACAAACTCCTGAAAGAAAATAAAGAAAAGCAAGAAAAAGAAAACAAACAGGTAAAAGAAACAATCCAGGAATTAAAAAATGAAATAGAAGCAATAAAGAAGGAACAAACCAAGGCAAAGCTAGAAATAGAAAACCTGATGAAACAAACCGGAACCACAGATGCAAGCATAACCAACACAATGCAAGAGATGGAAGAGAGAATCTCTGGAGTGGAAGATTCAATAGTGAAAATAGATATGTCACTTAAATAAAACACCAAAACCACAAAGTCGCAACACAAAATGTCCAGGAAATATGGGATACCATGAAGAAATCAAACCTAAGAATAATTGGAATTGAAGAAGAAACTAGCTCAAAGGCACAGAAAATATATTCAACAAAATAAGAGAAGAAAACTTTCCCAACCTAACAAAGTATAAAGATACAAGAAGCTTATAGGACACCAAATAGACAGGAACCCCCCCAAAAAATTCTGCTCACTACATGATAGTCAAGCTATTAAACCAACAGAACAAAGAAAAATACGAAGAGCTGCAAAGGGAAAAGGCCAAATTACCTATAAAGGTAGACCCATCACAATAACACCTGACTGACTGTTCAGTGGAAACAATGAAAGCAAGAAGGTCCTGGTCAGATCTTATACAAACACTAAAAAAGCATGGCTGCCAGCTGAGACTACTATACCCAGCAAAACTATCCATCAGCATAGATGGACTACTCAAGATATTTCACAACAAAACCAGACTTAAACAATATCTCTCCACAAATCATGCCCTACAGAAAGCACTAGAGGGAAAATTCCAACCTAAGGAAACCAGATATAACCATGAAACCACAATCAATCAATAATCCCACAGAAGAAAAACCCAAAAGAGAAAATACACACAAGCTATCACCAAAAATAACAGGAAATAACAATCATTGGTAATTAATATCCCTTAATATCAATGGACTCAATTCACCTATAAAAAAGACACACCCTAACATGAAGAATACAAAAAAAAGGAGCCATCATTCTGCTGCATACAAGAAACAGACCTCAACTTCAAAGGCTCAGAGTAAAGGGTTGGGAAAAGATTTTCCAATCAAATGGTCCTAAGAAACAAACTGGTGTAGCCATCCTAATATCTAACAAAATAGACTTCAAACTAAAATCAATCAAAAGAGACCAGGACAAATATTACTTATTTATATCAGGAAAAATCTACCAAGATAAAGTCTCAATCCTTAATATTTATGCCCCAACACAAGGGTATCTACATATATTTAAAAAAAAAAAAAACACTACTAAAGCTTAAACTTCACATCAAACTCCACACACTAATAATGGGAGACTTTAGTGCCCCACTTACACCCTTGGATATGTCAACCAGACAGAAACTCAATGGAGAAATAAGAAATCTAACAGATGTTATGACCCAAATAGACTTACTAGATATATACAGAGCCTTCCACCCAAACACAAAGGAATATACATATATTTCTCAGCACCCCATGGAAATTTCTCTAAAATTGACCACATACTCGGTAATAAAGCAAATATCAACAGATACAAAAAAAATAGGAATAACTTTTGTGTCATATCAGACCACCATGGTCTAGAGCCAGAGTTCAACGACAACAAAAATCATAGAAGCCTACAAACTGATGGAAACTGAACATCTCACAGTTGAACCACCTCTGGATCAAGGAAGAAGTTAAGAAAGAAATCAAAGACTTTTTGGAATTCAATGAAAATAAATCCACAACATACCCAAACTTACGGGACACAATGCAAGCAGTGCTAAGAGGAAAATCATAGCACTAGTTGCCTATATGAAAAAACCTAGAGAAATCTCACACAAGAGACCTAATAGCACAGCTGAAAGCTTTAGAACAATTAGAAGCAAACTCACCTAGAAGGAGTAGACAGCAGGAAATAATCAAACTTAGGGCTGAAATCAATACAATAGAAACAAAGAGAACAATACAAAGAATCAATGAATCAAAGAGTTGGTTCTTTGAGAAAGTCAACAAAATAGATAAACCCTTATCCAAACTAACCAAGGAGCAGAGAGAGAATATCCAAATCAACAGAATCAGAAATGAAAAGGGGGAGGTAACAACAGACACCCAGGAAATCCAGAGAATTACTAGGTCATACTTTGAAAATGTATGACACTAAAATGGAAAACCTAAAAGCAATAGACAGCTTTCTGTACAGGAACCACTTACCAAAATTAAATCAAGATCAGACTAAAGACCTAAACAGACTTATAACCACAAAGGAAATTGAAGTTGTTATTAAGTCTCCCAAGTAAAAAAGGCCCAGGACCAAATGTTTTCAGTGCATGATTCTACCAGACATTCAAAGAAGAACTAATATCAATACTCCTCAAACTGTTCCATAGAGAAGAAACTGAAAGAACATTGCCAAACTCTTTATATGAGGCCACAATCACCTTGATTCCAAAGCCACTCAAAGATGCAACAAAGGTAAACTGAATCTAACATATCAAAAAAAAAAAAAAAATCATCCACCATGACCAAATAGGCTTCATCCCAGAGATGCAGGGATGGTTCAACATATGAAAAACTGTGAATGTCATCCATCATATAAACAAATTGAAAGAAAAAAAAAACACATGATCATCTCATTAGATGCTGAAAAAACCTTTGACAAAATCCAACACTCCATGATAAGAGTCCTGGAGAGATCAGTAATACAGGTAAAATACCGAAATATAATAAAAGCGATATACAGCAAGCTGACAGCCAACATTAAACTAAATGGAGAAACACTCAAAGCAAATTCATTAAAATCAGGAACATGACAAAACTGTCCTCTATCCCCTTATCTATTAAACATAGTTCTCAAAGTTTTAGCTAAAGCAATAAGGGAACAAAAAAAAAAGATCTAGGGAATAAAATTTGGAAAAGAAGAAGTCAAATTATCCCTATTTGCAGATGATATACATATACATAAATGACCCACAAAATTCTACCAGAGAAGTCCTTCGGCTGATAAACACCTTCAGCAAGGTAGTAGAATACAAGATTAATTCAAAAAATCAATAGCCCTCCTATACACTGAGGATAAAAGTATGAAAAGGAAAAAATGGAAATATCACGCTTTATAATAGCTGAAAATATCATAAAATTCCTTGGCATAACTCTAACCAAAGAAGTAGCAGACCTGTATGATAAAAACTTCAAACCACTGAAGAAAGAAATTGAAGAGGATATCAAAAAATGGAAAGATCTCCCATGCTCCCGGATAGGTAGGATCAACATAGTAAAAATGGCAATTTTACCAAAAGCCATCTACAGATTCAATGCAATTGCCATCCAAATACCAACACAATTTTTTTTTACAGAATTTGAAAGAACAATATTCAACTTCATATGGACTAATGGGAAACCCAGGATTGTCAAAACAATCCTGCTCAATAAAAGAATTTCAGGAGGCATCACCATCACTGACTTCAAGCAATACTATAGAGCTACAGTAATAAAAACAGCCTAGTACTGGCTGTGGATCAATGGAATTGAATTGAACACCTCAACATTAATCCACACACCTATGAACACCTGCTTTTGGCAAATAAGTTGAAAATATTCAGTAGAAAAAAGATAGTATCTTCAACAAATGGTGTTTGCATGACTGGATGGTAGTATATAGAATAATGCAAATAGATCCAAACCTATCACCCTGCACAAAATTCAAATCCAAGTGGATCAAAGACCTCAATACAAACTCAGCTACACTGAACTTGGTAGAAAAGAAAGTCAGAAATATTCTCCAACACATTGGCACAGGTGACCACTTCTTAAATATAACACCAGTAGCACAGACACTAAGAACAACAATCAATAAGTGGTACCCCCGAAACTTAGAAGTTTCTGTAAGGCAAAGGACATGGTCAATAAGATAAAATGACAGCCTACAAAATGGAAAAAGATCAACACCAACCCTACATCTGACAGAGGACTGATTGATCTTGAAAATCTATAGAGAACTCAAGAAACTAGAGCCCAAAAACCTAAATAACCCAATTAAAAACTGGACTACAGAGCTAAAAAGGGAATTCTCAACACAATTACAAATAGCTGAAAGGCACTTAAAAAATTGCTCAACATCTTTAGCCATCAGAGAAATGCAAATTAAAACAACTTTAAGATACTACCGTACACCTGTCAGAATGGCTAAGATCGAAAACACAGATGGAGAGGATGTGGAGCAAGGGGAACCCTCCTCCATTGTTGGTAGGAGTGTAAATTTGTACAGCCACTCTGGAATGAAGTATGGTGGTCCCTCAGAAAACTGGGAATCAGTCTCCCCAAGAATCCAGCAATATGCGCAAAGGATGCACATTTGTATCCCAAAAGCATTATCTCAACTATTTTCATAGCAGCATTATTCATAATAGCAAGAATCTAGAAGCAACCTAGATGCCCCTCAACTGAAGAATGGATTAACAAACTGTGGTACATCTACACATAAATTACTATTCAGCATTAAAAAGAAAAAAAAATGACACCCTAAAATTTGCAGAATGGATTTGGTGAATATCCTCCTGAGTAAGGTATCACAAGCCCAGAAAGATAGACATGGGGTGTACTCACTCATAAATTGATTTTAGACAAAAAGCCAAGTATACCCAGCTACAAACCACAAGAACAGTTTCAGATCAGAATGAACTTAAGAGAAATACCCAGGGATTCCCCTAGGAAGAGAAAATAGAGAAGATCACTTTAGCAAATTGGGATCATAACGGGTTGCAACCAAGAAGAGGTGGGAACAAATCATGAGAGAAGGAGTTGGTTGAGAGAGGAGCAACAAAGAAAGAGAAAAAAAAAGAGATGGATATCATGATAGAGGAAGCCAATGTGGGGTTGGAAAGAGATTTGGTGCTTGGGAAACCTCCAAGAACTCACAGGATGTCCCTGGCTAGGTCTCCAATCAATAGTGGAGGGGGTGCCTAAACAGGACTTCCCCTATAATCAAATGAATAACTACCCTAAGGGTCATCACAGAACCTACACCCAACATTGAAGAGAGGTGGAGGCAGAGATCCATGGCTGAGCACTGGGCCGAACTCTTGGTGCAGTTGAGAGCAGGGGTGGATAGTCTATATGAGCAAGGGGATAGGGATTATGAGGAAAATTCCTACACAGATGGCTGGCTGGAGCTCTGGGGAGCTCACTAAATCAAGAACAGCTGCTGGAGATCCATCAGGAAAAGGAGCTGGGCCCTTCAAGGGTAGGCAACTGTCAATTGACATAGGTAGTATGTGGAGCCTCAAGGGGTGGGATCAGACTGTGTTCCTGTGCGTGGGCTGGCACCTTAGAACACATTTCCTGCAGAGCAACACCTTGATTTTGGGATGAGGAAATCAGACTTGCCTGGAGTGGATGTTCCACAATGAGCTGACCCACCTTTGTACTTCTTACCTTTTCAGAGGAGAGGATGGCTTCATAGGGACAGAGGAGGCTGAAGGCTGACTGGGAGGGATTGGGAGGAGGGAAGGGAGGGGGAGCAGCGTGATACATGGATTAAAAAGATTTTTTTATGAAAAATACAATAAAATGAACATTAAAAAAATAAATGAGTCTTTTTATGAGCCCTCAGGGGAAACATGATGATTAGCAGGCATCAGATTCTCTCATGGGGCTAAGCAGATGGCTCAGCACTTAAAGTACTCACCAGAATAACAACAGGAACAAGTTCAGACCCCCAGAACTCACTAAGTGCCCAACAGGCTCAGCCGGTCATCTGTAACTCCAGCCTCAGAGGCAGGGAAGGGAGCCGCTCAAGCACACTGCCTGGCTACACTCACAGGACTGGTGAGCTCTAGGTTTGATTGAGAGAACTTACCTCAAAGAAAAAGGTGGAATAACAGTCTAGGAAGATTCCCCATATCAACCTCACTTACATACATGCAAATACACTTACATGTATACCACACCCACACACCCACACACCCCCCCCACACACACACAGAAAAGCTTTTTCCACTATAAATTCTCTTTCTTTCATACAAATGCTGATGTGAAAAAAATAAAATGCCAGACATCTTTTGTTTTTGAAGTTCTAAGTTTTACTTATGGAAAACGAATTAACAAAGGATAATATTTCCATATCTCAAGAGATGTTTAAAGGGTAAAAGCGATACGGTATGCATTCAATATTTTAAATTCATAATGTCTTTTAACCATAAAGAAGACTGTTTCTTGCTTATCTTCTATCATATTATATAAGTTACAAGAGCAATCAGGCTAGAAAAAAATTTAAATATTAAAAATATGAAATCTATTAAAAATACCTTCATGTCTCAGAGCCCAGACCCCTCCCAGACTCTGGGTGAAAATTAAGAACACATTAGCAATGGCCCAATGTAATAAACGGTAATTATCAATAGTTAGACAATTCTAAAGGGAAGTGATAACAACCTGAAAAGACAAAATCATTTGGCTTCTTTGCTTGCTGTCTGTTTGACCTTTCTTGTAATCCCTGGGTTTATCCATGTGCCAAACCCACACAGTTATATCACTCTAATGTCTAAATTAAAAATGCTGGTGCATGTGTAAGGTTTCAACAAAACAGATTTTCCTGACTCCTCAATTCTTTTCTTTAAATTCTTTATTTTCAAGAACCATCCTTTTAAAAAACACTGGTGTCCAGTGCCACTAGCGGTAGCTACCCGCTTTTAATTAAGTCACAGGCTGTTGAAATAGATGCATCTCTAAAGGGAAATGAGTACCATTCGGTGTGGCATTGGGTCTGAAAACATCAGTCATTCTTGTGCTGTTGAAAAAGTAATAAGGAGAAAAAGTTCCCTGAGACTCATGAAACTTTCTTTCAATTGTTTATGGGAATTTTAATCTTTCCTGTCCCTCTTGTCCGGGGCTTTGATTGTGGCTGCCATTTCCTTTTATAGCATATTACCTCTCAAAAATGACTTCACATATAGCCAGCTCTGTTTTCAAACGACAAAGGGGGAATGGGTTTTGCATGGGTTTCATTAGGGATTTCATGATTAGGCAGTGAACTTCATGTGAACACGTTCTCCTAGATCTTAGCTTTTTAAAAATATTTTCAAAAAAAAAAAATAAGCTATTCAGTTCCACCTCTCCTTTGTGGTTCTAGCCACCAAATACCTATTAGTCTGTGTTTCTGTGTCAAAATCCTGCTAGTAGAACTAGATTTCCAAACATATTTTATACATCCTTTATGAAGGAGGGAAAATGGTCCCAAGTGATAATCAGATTTTTTACCTCTTTCACAGAGTCTTAATTTATGCTCTTAACATTGGCTGTAAACCCAAGGACTCAGCAGGCTAGGCAGAATGACTGATCAGGACAAGGCTAGCCTGGACTGGTCTCAATTTAATAAAGCCAATCACTGAAATGGAATGATAGGTTTATGCCTCTTCCCTTTCACTTTTTCCTTCTAAGCAAGCTTATTTACCCTGGACTCACCACTTAGCACAAACAATTATCTATAAGCAAGATTAGACCGTGTTCTATGATGTCTACATCTGCCAAAGAAAATTGCAAAGCCAATTTAATGACTATCACTTGCAGACTTTGCTAATAAATACCCTACTTTGTTACCCAGAAAATGTTGGTATGAGCACAGCTCAGTATATATAGCCAGTAAAGCCTTGTTTAAAATGAAATTGTGGAACCTTTGTTCAAAATGCTTACAGAACAGTGTCATTAAGGTTCCTAAATTATGAAATATTTTCCTTTCTTCTATGGTAACCTTCCTGGCAGGTTGTGGGGCTTTTTTGTACTCTCAACTCAATGACCTTGTAGGAAAAGATAACAAAATATAAAATTATTAGCACACTGGTTAAAGTATTTTTCGTTACCTGGATCATTTGAGGCAGGAAGACTCAGCTTAAGTCCAGATTGCTTGAAGTACATATAAAATCTGGGCTTCCCCTTCTCACAACAGTCTTTACAAATGACAAAGAGAAAGCTTCGGCTCCTGCCCGCTTGCCCTCACCTCACCAGCAAGTCCATTCCTTCGCTGGTATTAGAACCTACTTCTTTGGGATTCCAATGTATACTCCAGACCAGCTGAGACATTCAACCCCATAGGCTGAAAACCTACTGGATTTTTGAACTTTACATCAGAAGATAGCCATTGTTGAAATAGCTGGACCACAGCCTATAAGCCACTCAAATAAATCCCTTCATGCACATATAAATTCATTCTATAAGTTCTGTTACTCAGAAAACCCTGACTAATACAGCTTTATTTCACCTAATAACATACAGACAGTCCATCGTAAACAGAATCTGGTACAGAAGCTCAAGACAAAGGACCTAGAGGCAGGAACTAAAGCAGACACATGAAAAATAGCTATGTAGTCAGAAATTTCTGTTCTGCCAACAACAAGTTTCTTCCCAAATAATTTACTTAATATCATATTAATTTCTGGGCCAACAGTTCAAGCATATTATTACTAACTAGCTCTTACAATTAAATTAACCCATAATTCTTATCTATTTTTAGCCATGTGGCTTAGTTCCTCTGCTCAGTATGCATTCTCACCTTGCTTCCCCTGCATTTGGCTGGTGACTGCTTCTCTGCCTTTTCTCCTCCCCGAATCCTTTAAATCGGGTCCCCCCACCACTATTTCCTGCCTGACTATTGGCCAGTCAGTGTTTTATCAAACCAGTACCATAATATATCTTTACAGTGTGCAAGAGCATTATTTCACAGGCTTATTCATGATGGCTTTCAAAACTGTCCTTCTATAACAGCCTAGGACCACCTGCACCACACATAGTGGACTAGGCATTCCAACATCAATTGTTAATCATAAAAATACCCCCACAGACTTACCTACAAGCCAATATGATGGAAGTATTTTCTCAAATGAGGTTCCTTCTTCCCAAATAATGCTAGTTCATATCAATTTTTAAAATAAGAAAAGCTAACCAGTGTAGGGGTATTGTGTTGTTTCATGGTAAATAATTGTCCCACCCACTGGTTTAATAAAAAGCACTGATTGGCCAAAGGCAGGCAAGAAGTGTGGGCAGGGCTACCAGACTAAAAAAAACTCTGAGAACAGGAAGCACAGAGCAGAATGCCAGAGAGAAGCCAGAAGAAGCAGAGGACAACCATGCTGCTCTAAGAAAAGGTACCCAGCCCCATGGCTGAACAAGAGACATGGGTTAGATGAAGAATAGAGAGCTAGCAAATGATATGCCTGGGCCTGAGGCCGATCAGCCTAAAACTATCATATGTATCTGTGTGTCTCTTCGGGTCTGCGGGTCTGTGGGTACTAAACCTTGAGGTTAGGCCCGAAAGTCCAGGCCAGAAACCTCGTACTACAAACCAGCACAGTTTGTTTGTTTGTTTGTTTGTTTGTTTGTTTGTTTGTTTGTTTGTTTGTTTGAGACAAGACACCATCATCTCCTATCTTAGCCTCACAATTGCTGTACCACCCCACCTGGTATACCCGTATTTAGTGTGCCCCACCATAATGCACTTATATAACAAATTCAAAAACAAAATTTTGAATGCATTAAAGACAATATTAGTATGATATTAAACAAGCACAGGGCCCATCTGAGCACAGGGTCCTTTGTGACCAGATGAACAGCTGGATTGACTGACCTGGCAGGCCATCAGATTCCATATTTCCTATTTCTTCATAATAAATTTACTTCAGCTTTTGAATTACAAGTTTTAATTTTTACTTCAAGAAACACAACATGTAATCATTATCTATATGCTAATAAAATACAGTATGAATTAATAAAACAGCACAATGCATATACTAACAAAAAATTCACTCATCTAGGTGTTTGTTCACTTAACATGGCAGAGCACACATTTATCCCCTTTTGGACTGGGGCTTTATTAACATAATAATATTAATATTATTTTTATTAGCTTATAACATGCCAACTACAAATAATCAAGTGTAGAAGCTGTATGTAAGTAAGCAAATTTGGTAAATCAATAGAAACAACTCACGAACACTTAGAGCACAAATTTATTCATGAAGTTCAAACCAGAAAAAAGCAAAACATGGCAAAAGAAACCCAAGGGCTTCCTGGCTACAGGGACAGGTATAACATATATTATATATATACATTTATAGTATGTGTATATATGTAATAATATTCCATGATCATATGACCTACTTCCTCTGTAAAGGAATAATTGTCAGATACTGCATCCATAAAATAAACATAACCCACTATCTTAAGCTACCCTCCACCCATACCCCTAATACTGGTGCCCCAAGGTCATGGATGATTTCCAGATCTATGCCAGCAAAAAGGCCATGCATCTGGGTCAGGGTACCTGCTCCCCGCTACATCAGAGTACTTTCAGATAAATAAAATAGCTTTTGGATATTAAAATATTATTGTCAACTGTAATAGAAAACATGTTGAATATAGCTAAGAAATATCAGTTTCAGAAAAGGAGAGTAATGTAGATTTAAAAAGTTGAAGATTCAAATGAAAGAAATGAAAGAAAGTCTATTCTAGGAAGTGCATGTAGTCAGGACAACTACCACAGCTCTGAGAATGCAGAGGGCATCCAACTGACTGACGAAAAGACAGCTCACCTGCAAAGAAGTAAAAGCCAAAGGCATTCACCCTCTTGTTAGGCCACAGGAAGTGGAAAATCGGTGAATAAAAGCCTTCCGGGTTCCAAAGTTATTTTTAACCCAGATTCCCATAGGCACCCTTAGAAGCACCGATGGAATTCTAATACAGATATTTTCAAACATGTGAGGACTCAAGTTTACCTTGATTCAAGTTTACCATTTCTGAGGGATGAAAATGTTTTGCAAGAACAAGGGATAATGTTTTATGCGAACAAGGAGTGAAAGTGTTAGGTCCCTAAACAGTGATTCCAATCCCAAAGTGAAATGAATTGAAATCCCTGAGTAACAGCTGCATCCTTGGACTAGAGAGTGCTCTTAACGACTGGAATCAGAAGATAGGCAGTAACATTCTCATTGTCATGATGGATGAAAACAAACACAAGCAAAAATTCTCCAATGAATGATGCAGGCTTGACATATTGTACCTCACCAAAAAGGAACAGCTGCGTTGTTGGCATGTGTCATGGTTTCAATGAGGAGTACAAATGTGTGCCTGTGTGAGTTCAGATTATCAGGAAATAGTAGTTCAGGAAGTCTTCGATGGGTGCAAGATGTACTGGGTAAATCTATCACATGAAAGCCAGGAAGACAGAGTGCATGGAGACCAGGAACCCATGCATCATCGCTAGCTAATAGAGATAATTACAAGCTCTTAGATTTCTTACAATATGGACCAATGTCCTTTGCTAATTGAATACCTTCCAGTGTGGTTCTCTTTCCCTCCTGACCACCTGTGACAGAAAAGGCGGGAAGGAAGCTTGGGTATGAGGAATCCATATTATGGTATTGCTAGGAAGACAACCTCAGACAGTGACAGAGTAAAAAGTGTCTTTTGTTTAGCCTCATAATGTCCATCAGTGGCTGGGAGCTCAGATCTCAGTCACACTTAGTCCTTGGTTAAAGATATCCAGAGGGAGTACCGCAAGCCCTCTGTTCAATGCTTTAACAGAGGGCTCTGCAGCTCATGTTGCCAGCTGCCTGCACTCTGTGCTGGAGAGGCACTCTCAGTTAGATTTTTTTTTTATCACAATTCTTCCAATATATACAACACAGGACCCTAAGGACAGGACCATAAGACTATCCATACACCAGATTAAAAAGAAAAAAACAAAAAAAGACAGGCCGCTTACCCAACATATCCAATAGGAAGGAGCAAGGATAAGAACGAACACAGTAAAGCCACTAAGTCTCCAATGGTTTCACATTGTAAGAGCTCCAAGGGCTCACAGCTGTCTATTAGAGAATCTTGAGGACCTTGGTTGCAGTCTAAATGTCCGTTTTCTTCCAGTGCTTCATGTTTTGCCTGCACGAATGGAAGATATTTTTTGACCACTATCATCCTTGGAAACACTGAAAATGGGACCTCACAACTTTAACAGCTTACTTCCCATCAATGTATCTTTGCAGATTTACAGGGTATTTTCAAGATTAAAGCCTCATAGGCGATTGCTGATGTGTGGCGTACGTGTCACGTTCACTTGAAAGTTCGGAGTGTAAGGGTAAAGCACAGCAGATTTCTTCAACACATTGTTTCTAAACATTTCAGTTGCAGTGCTCTGTGCCCTTCCTAGAACAGTTCTCTCTTGGGAAGTTTTTCAAAAGAAGCAACAGGCAGCCACTAAACACCTTTCCCCCTGGAGTCCTTAGATCACTTAGTTCATAATCTGCCTGTAATCAGAGACATGCTTGCCACCCTTTGCCCAAAATTTAAGACTACTATCTTCTTTTTGCAACAGATTGAGACCACTACAGAAAACCATAACCAATTAATACTCAGAGTTGTGGAGCCCAGTCCTAACGCATCTACAAAACACATCTACACCTAAGGCACAGGGAACGCTGCAGAAGAGGGGTCGCCAAAAAAACTGAAAGTCGGAGGATCAGGGGCTTGGCTGTGAGATTATATCTCCTAGTAACATCAGAAGCTACATCGGCAAAGTCTTTACCACCTCAATGGGAGATAAGCAAGAAGGACACCAACAAACATGCCAGAATGCATGAGGAAAAGCCCACGAGGCCTTAACCCTGCACAAAGACTAGAGGCAACTGAGAAAAGCTGGGAGTGGGTGAAGGAACCCTCCCTGGAAAAAAACGTACCGATTAGCTGTCCAGTGGTCAGCCATGAAAACATTATATGGACTGAACAGGTTATATTTAGAAATACATATGTATATACAAATGCATATATGCATGCAGTAATAATTGATGAAAAAAGCTATGAATTTGAAGGTGAGCAAGGAGGGGTAGTTGGGAGGGTTTGGAGAGGGGAAAGGGAAACAGGAAATGTAACTAAAATACAATCTCAAAAACAAACTAATAATACGCTACCACCATTATATTACTACAATGTTGCTTCCATGAAACAATCAAACAAATTCACCTGCTTTAGTATCCCAGATGTATAGTTCTCGCCATTCTTCATAAATCAATCTGTATTATTAATAATAGAATGGGTTTAGCTGAACGGAACAGAAACCTGAGCTAATGTGTTCTTTCTTTTTCTTACAAAGCTCAGGGAGAATCAGTAGAAAAGCTCTTTCCTTTAAGGATATATAGACAGCTTTCCTCAGACCTGCCTTGGTTAAAACCTAATGCCATAATACATAAAAACAGAATACTATGTTGGCTATGCCCGCTAAGGAAAGCAGGAAAAAGACGGACCACTTAAGCCACCAAAAATCTCAGCAGAAGGAAGGAGGTAAATGAGGAACAGCCTTCTCTACCAGACCCGCACTCTCTTCACTCTCCTAAGAGAGTAACTCAATCAGAACTGATATGAATCCCTAGCACCTCAAACATAAAATAATCAGTTTCTTCTGCGTCCTAGATATCGAGACTCTTTAACCATACCTCTTTCAAAGCCAAGCTCATCTCAGCTTTCTGTAAAATCTCACACTGCTTCAACTGGTTGCTGTGTTCTATGAAGTGTTAGTGATGCACCTGTATTTAATTGTTAGGTATTTGCTTATGTCTGAGGTTGTGCTGATCACAAGAATGTTTCATGGAGCTTTTGTTTGCTCCACAAGATGCATTAAGTGTTAATCTCATACTTTGAATATATAATTACTAAGACAGTTATGTAACAGCATAGCAACTAAAATTTCACACTATCATTTGATAAGTATACTATTTGTCTTGGAGTCCTCTTAAAATTTTTAAGGCTAAAAATATAGAAAAAAACTGTCTATAATTTCCACAAAAATAAATTAACACTATTAATTCTTTGGTACATACTCTTCAATGAAAAATAATTTCAAAACTTTTGATTGAAAATTACAAGTTTTTCACTTGTCATAAACTAGTGGTTATTAATGATTATTCTTATTCACAACTATTAGGACTCCATCAAATATGCTAGCAATCTGATCTTTGTACCACTTTCTTCAAGGCATATATTTAGGCTGCTCTTATGCTTTCAATTTTTAGACAAAAACAGAAAGATGCTTGACTTTCAGAGTTATGGTGATATATCATACCATCTATAGCCATAAAACTAAGCACAAAGTATTTTTATGTGTTTCATTTTTTTCATCCCAGGGGTTATAAGCATTGATATATAAATTTTCAAGAAGAAAAATTTCCTGCAGTATAAATTTATATGTATGAATATCTTTTACAATTCTGGAAAGATACAATAAGATATAGTCTTTCAACTTTCAAATAAATTTTCTAAAAATTTTTGTAATGTGAATCGTTACATCATATCTCCCCTTCTTATCTGCATCACAGAGGTATGATGAAAATAAATGAAGAAATAAATTTCAGAGAAGTTTGAGCTCTTGGAAGGAAGAACAGTATTCAAAGGTAAACTATTATTTTGTCTACAAATTAAAGACTAATTTTGAAATAAAGTGTTACATTGTATTAAATATAGATATTTCCCCCAAGTCATTAGCACCCATAACAATAAATTTAAATCACTGGTTACTTGATTATTATCTTTTATCTGTAATGTGTTCTCAAATCCAAAGTACTTTATGAAAATTATCTCTTTTATGCTGAAAAACAATGCATACTGCTGGTAGTAAATGGCCATTCACTTATAAAGGGAGAAATTACAGAGATGAATGCTATTCATGTAAAATCCTAAGGGGTATCTGCCCACGGTGGGCAACAGAATTGTAAAACTCAAATCAGGAAGAACAGTTTCTTCCTTTATGTTTTGCTTATTAAGCCATTGTTGAAAGCCATTGGCTTTTGGAATTGCTTGAAAACCAAAGGAAAAACTGACACCTATACAAAACATAAGCAGTACTAGATAAAGAGAAAAAATACCTGGATGATTATAATATCGCTCGCCTTTTCTATATCTTTTAAATGATTATTATAAAAATATTTTATTTCAAGATTTTAAATTACTTGTATTTTAAAATCTAATAACTAGTGCCAGCAAAGTATTTTGCTTTATTGCTTTCTATGCCTTTTAAAAGTAAATCATTACAATAAGGTATGATTTTAACAAACTAAGCCAACTATAGATGCCCACAAGAGAGTCCTGCATTCATTATCTCTTGCCTTTGTACAATTTCTGTGATTTATCTCAAGAATGTATTACATAAGTTGTTTGCCCTGTATCTTCTAATACTCTCCAATACTATCATTTATGTCTATTCCCCTAAAGGATTATCTGCCTACTTCTTTCATAGCATCATAGATTTTCATATCATTATACCTTATTGTCATAAGTATTATTTCTTCTTATCTGCAAGACCTTTCTTGAAATCTGTAGTAAAGGAAAGAGACAGCTAAACATATATGTTACCAAATTAGTTCAATTAGCCACTCCTAAAGTGCACTAAACATCATATAGACCTCAGAAATTATTGTAAGTAACACTTATATTTACTTATTACTCACCATTTTCCTAGTCTTAAGCTCAGCACTCTAGATTCTTGTCTCTGAAAGAAATTCAGAGATTCACCATCTTTTGAAATGGTTAGGAGTTTACAGAGGTGTCAGCCCAAGTCTCCAGATCTCTGAGGACTTTTTTGCACATTCATTATCTTTTCTTTCTATTTCACCTTTGTGTGTACTGATCTGAGCTTTGTGACAACTCTCTCATGTCTGTGTCTCTCTTGTGACATGTTGCCAGGCTCCTACCTCTTGCTGTAAAATTGCTTATGCCTCTGGAAACTCTGTATACATTTGTTAAAGCTGAATAATCACCCTCCACATACATCTGAAGTATTGTTTATTTAATAAATTATGCATTTTTCCAACAAATTCTCCCAGCTTTGGTACAGTAACCTAGGTTGCACAGGCATAGCAAGGATCTCACAACACTTTGCAGTTGTGACCTCCTTAGCCCTATTTTGCTTCATTATTCTATCTAATATTTTGCTGACATTAACTTGGGGCAGTAAATCAACCACTTTGACTCATCCATCCATCATCTCTACTCAAAGCAGAACACTTAATGTGTATGTGTAGCAGATAAAGCCAGGATCTGCATTAAATCCTAAAGTCATAGTCAGAACTTAGACAGCTAACAAACTCATAACCAAGTGAAGCCATGTTAGGAGAAGAATAGCCCTAAAAGGCTGTCAGTGAGTCCGTGCAGCAGGGTTAGTCTATCCTGGCCTCACCAGACAGTGAGGAAACAGCATGAAAAAGAACTCATTTCATTGCAACTATCTTCTCTGTTTCCTTCTCCTGCTAGAAATAGACAATTATGCTCTGACCCATTCATAAAATTTAGCTTTGTTTTTAGTTCCCAGCCTTAAATTTTTTTTCAAAACAAACGGCACATAATTTTTTTCTAGGCCCTAGTCTCTAAAATTCCTATATATGGAAAAACTCTTTTCCATTATATCAACATCACTTACTCACTAAGCCCTTTGGAGCCCACTGTAATCTCCTCATGCCTCCTCGGGTCCAAACCCATTCTGCTAACTTCAGAGGCTATATTTTTCAGTATTAACCCTCAACAGTTCTAACCCATCCAGCTATAAAGCCTGTTAAATTGATGTGGTGAGAATGTAGAGAGAGATCTGTGCTTTCCCTCATCTCCCCGGGGTTTGCCTTATTTGCTCATGCTAGCTGTAGAATCTAGTTGAGCACCTAGAGCCTACAATGCCCACCTTTATTAAATTTCTTGATTTCAATTTAGACAAGGATTGAAAAATAAGAAATAACAACAACCATGTTGACAGAAACATTCACTTAGCAGTGGCATGTAGACATTAAAAAAGAAACTATATAGCTGAAGTTAATTTATTAAAGAGGAAATGTAAAATAAGTAAATAGTATGAATGTTATATCATGTTTCTGGCCCAGACTTTTTGGCCTTTTTCCAACCAAATAAGTGGAAGACCTGTATGACAAGAATTTAACTCTTTGAAGAAAGAAATTGAAGAAATTTCAGAAATGAAAAGGTCTCCCATGCTCTTGGAGAGGCAGAATCAACAGAGTAAAAAAAATGGCAATCTCACCAAAATCAATCTTCAGATTTAATGCAATGACCATCAAAAATCCCAACACAATCCTTCATAAACCTCAAAAGAATAAGACTCGACTTCATATGCAAAAGCAAAAAACCCAGAATAGCTAAAACAATCTTGGATGATAAAGGAACTTCTGAAGGCATCACCCACCATTCCTGACTTCAAGCTCTACTGTATAGCTATAGTAATAAAAACAGCTTGATATTGGCATAAAATAGACGTGGACCAATAGAATCAAAGTGAAGACTCTGACATTAATCTACACACCTATGAACACCTGATTTTTTTTCAAAGAAACCAAACTGTACAATGGAAAAAGAAAACATCTTAAACAAATGGTGCTGGCATAACTGGATGTCAACATGTAAAGGAACGCAAATAGATCCATATCTATCATCCTGCACAAAACTCAAGTCTAAGTGGATCAAAGACCTCACCATAGTAACTTTAAACATATTGACACAGGAGGCCACTTCCTAAATATAATAACAACAGTCCTCCTGAAACTGCAAAGCTCCTGTAAGGCAAAGGACATGGTAAATAAGATAAAAGAGCAGCCTACAGAAAGGAAAAAGATCTTCACCAACTTCACATCTGACAGAGGGTTGATCTCCAAAATATTTTGTAAAAACTCAAGAAACTAGACATCAAAATACCAAACAACTTAACTTAAAAATGGGCTACAGATCTAAACAAAGAATTCTCAACAGAAGAATTTGAATGGCCAAAAGACATTTAAAGAACTGCTCAACATCTTTATCCATCAAAGAAATGCACATCAAAACAACTCTGAGATATCATCTTAACACCTGTCAGAATGGCTAAGGTCAAAAACACTGATGACAGCTTATGTTGGAGAGAACGTGGAGCAAGGGGAACATTTGTCCACTGTTCAAGGGAATGCAAACTTGTGCAGCCACACTGGAAATCAGTATGATGACTTTTCAGAAAATTGGGAATAAATCTACCTCAAGATCCAATCATACCACTCTTGAGCATATATCCAAGAGATGCTGAATCTTACCATAAGGACTCTTGCTCAACTATGCTCATAGAACCATGATTTATAATAGCCAGAACCTTGAAACAACTTAGATTTCCCCCTCAAAGAATGGATAAAGAGAATGTGGTACATTTACACAATGGAATATTACTCAGCAGAAAAAAATGACATCATGAAATTTTCAGGCAAATGGATGGAACTAGAAATATCATCTTGTGCACAGTTGTATCAGAAGGATATTTGCTCAACTATGTTCATAGCAGCATTATTCATAATAGCCAGGACCTAGAAACAACCTAAATGCCCCTCAACTGAAGAATGTATTAAAACATTGTGATACATTTACATAGTGGAGTACTACTCAGCAGTTAAAAAAATTACATCCTGAATTTGCAAATGATTGGCACTAGAAAAACAACCTGAGTGAGGTAACCCAGACCCAAAAAACAAACATAGTATGTACTCACTCATACGTGACAAAAAGACATAAAGCAAAGGATGACCAGACTACAATACACAAGCCCAGAGAAGCTAGGTAACAAGGAGGATGCTAACAGAGACATCCATATATTTCCCCTACCCAGAAAGGGGAAATAGATAAAATATCCTGAATAAATTGGAGGAGGGTCAGAACATGGGAGTACTGGATGTTGGTTTGGGGGAGGCTCAGAGACAGAGAGCAATAAAATTGGTATCTTGATAGAGGGAGCCATTTGGGGGCTAGGGAGAAACCGAGTGCTAGGGAAATTCTCAAGAATCCATTCAGATGACGCCAGCTAGGACTCTAAGCAGTAGTAGAGAGGGCTCCTAACTTGCCTTTTCCTGTAATCAAATTGATGACCACCCTAACTGTCATCAAAGAATCTTCATCTAGCAACTGATGGAAGCAGATGCAGAGATCTACAGCTAAGCACTTGGCTGAGCTCCCAATTGTGCCAAAGAGAGGGAAGAGAGATTATATGAGCAAAGGGTCAAGATCATGTTGAAGAAACCCACAGAGACAGCTGACTGAGCTACTAGGAACTCACCTACTCTGAATTAAAAGTTGGGGAGCCTGCATGGGACTAAATAGGTCCTCTGAATGTCATGTGGCTTAGGCAGTTTGAAGGGCCTCTAGCAGTGGGAGCAGAGAAGGACACATGGTTGGAATGTAAAATGAATTTTAAAACTTTCTTAAGTAAAAAAATTAAAAAGAAAAACCATATAGAAACTTACTCCTATAGAAATTTCTGAAAATATAGACAATACATGAAAAAAAATTAAATTGAATCAAAATATAATGGGAGAGACAATGTACGCCATCAACTAGGCATCTTATGCCACCAAGTAAAATGCAGTGCTAAGAATGGGCTACACCTAAAGTAAAAGTCAAATGGATTTTATAGACCTCTCCCCTAAACATCACAGAGCGTGGTCAAGGTGATTGCTCTCTACAACCTGGTGGTAAGGTCCTATTGCTGAGGGTACACTTACTATGTGATCATTCATCAAACTTGGAGAAGTTGGGCTGGTGTCTAAAAGCGTCACTCCTTATTGACTAGTATTTATAGTATTGAAAAGTACTCTGATTGCTACTAGAAGAGAAAGGTACTCTTGAGTATCATCCAGATACAAACACTAACCACTTTTTCATTGGATGTAAGGCCCACTCCAGGAGATGGAATCCTTACCCAACACTGATAAGGAGTCCAAGAATCTGAGACTAGCTAGATAGGCCATGGCCTAGAGGAAAACCTGCTACTATTGTGCTAAAGAAACATACCAATAAAATAACTCCTAATGAAATACGCTATGTATATAGATCTGTGTATCATTCAACCCTCATCAGAGAAGCTTCTCCTTACAGAAGCTGAGAATTCACATAGATATCCACAACTGGACAGCGTGCAAAGAGTAAGAGACTCTTAGCACTTAGTCTTAAATGGGTTGTTGTTATCAAAGCCTTCTTCTAAAGGCTCAGGGATCTCTGGAGAAGACAAAGAGGTGTTTCAATGAGGTTTCCAGCCCCCTGCCATAAGTCCAGACCCATAGACCTGTCTTCCCAGAGCACCTAGCCACTTGCCACTGCTTAGGCCCCAGAAATGACTCAAACACTTATATTAACTTCATGCTGTTTGGCCTATGACTTAGGCACATTGCTAGCTCTTTCATCTTAACTCAACCCATTTCCATTAATCTGTCTGCCCCGTGGCTGGTGGCTCACCTCTGTTCCTTACATGTTTCTTCTTCTGGCATCTGGCTTGATCTCTGTGTGGCTATGCCCTCCTCCTACCTATCCTCTGATTTCCCCGCCTACTTTTTCTAGGATGTCTGCCATGGCCAAAACAGCTCCTTTATTTAAAGAACGATATTCACAGCATACATAAAGACATTCCCACATCACAGAGGAAACATGGAAAGAGTCGGAGGTAGTGTGTGATGATTCCATAGAACACCATAGTACTCATGTACACACGAACTTACAGAGACTGTGACAGCACACTCAACATCTGTACAAGATCAGACCACACAAAACTTCAATGTTAAAAGAGGGAAATGGGCGTTAAGTCTCACCCCTAATCAAGAAGTTATTAACAATTGATACCTACTAGGAAATAGATCATCAGCTTTCTCCAGTAGCGTGCCACTGTGTTTATCAACCACACTCCAAGACAGGTCAGATTTCTAGGAGTAGATGGACAACAAAAAACAAACTCTATCTTTTTTGTTTTGTTTTGTTGGCCTTTTTGTCTCACTAGTTTTTTGTTTTGATTTCATTTGGGGGTTGTTTGTTTTTTGAGAGAGAAAATAAATTTGGGTGTGTAGAGAAGTAGACAGGACCTGAGAAGAGCTGGGAGAGGGGGAAACAGGATCAAAATATACCGATGAAAATTATTTTAAATAAAAAGAACAGATAAAAAAAATCCCCAACAAATTCATAGCAAAAAAGCCTTCTGCCAGAAATATAAGATTGATTAAATGTAGATAAATCTAATTATAAATGTAATTTTTAATGTTAGCATAATCAAGAAAATTTTAAATCTGGGTAATTTTCTCCTAAGAACAGAAACATAAATGTGTATATGTGCTTGCCATTATTATTTAAATGTATATAGAGATTCTGACAAGTTCAGAAGACAACTTACACAACAGACAGACAGACAGACAGGTGGGGAGTGCTTTATGGTGGATTGATGTGGGAATGCCTTTCTGTATGCTGCGAATATCAATCTTTAACTAAAGGAGCTGTTTTGGGCCATGACAGGCACCATAGAAGAAGTAGGAGGAGAATCAGAGCATAGGTAGGAGAAGCAGGGCAGAGTCAGGCAGATTGAGCAAGCTGCCCAAGGAACAACATGTAAGGAACACAGGTGAGCCACGGGCCATGTGGCAGACAGATTAATGGAAATGGGTTGATTTAAGATGTAAGAGCTAGCTAGCAATGTGCCTGAACCCATAGGCCAAAACAGCACAAAGTTAATATAAGCATCTGAGTCATTTCTGGGGGCCTGAGCAGCGGGCGGCAGGCTGCTAAGGGGTCTGGCACAGCAGGTCTGTGGGTCTGGGCCTCTGGCCGCCCGGGACCAAGAAACACCAATGCAATAGATGGCACCCAATGTGAGGCGAATATCCACTGAAAGCCTGAGAAAGATTAGAAAGGGTTCTAGACCACAGAAACTGAGCCAAGGCAGCTTCCAAATTATGTATACAAAGCGGCTTATTGTACAAAGAAAGTGTGGCATCCAGGTCACATTTAAAATGGCGCAGGCGGACTGGTGGCAGGCAGTATAAGCTGCAGTCAGGACTGTTCCTAAAATCTCACTGAAGACTCAGTAGCATGTGATTGATTTTAGATTTCTGTTTATTTTGAACAAAAAGGAAACAAAGACGGTTTCTTAGTAGCAGCATTTACTTGGGTCTGCTCTGTTTGCTGGCCATGAGTAGAGGCGCGGTCCCTTTAAGATAACTTACTGAGTCAGCTGAATCTGCAAAAACTATGTGGCAAGAAAGTGAGAATATTTTAAAAAGCTCTTCTAGTTAAAAGATGATTAAGATTCACAATAAAACAGATTCAGATGAAAAGAAAAACCAGTAAAAGGGTTAAAATGTGTGTAAAAGGTACATAGTCATCAGAGAGAAAAGAGAGAAGGTAGAGAAAGTCTTTAAAAAGAGAAATAGAGTAATAAAAACATGATAAGCCACGTAAAGATGGAAAATAGACACAAAATCTGGATTTTGGTTGTTATTGTGTTTTCTTTTAATTTTTTAACTGTTAATGAGCTAAATGCAGAAAGACAATGGATTGCAGATGCAAAGGCTACTAAGTTAAACAAGAATATATATTTTAAAGGAATTTTGATTTTGAAATTTGTGTCTAAGGATTTATTGCTTCGGAAGAGTTCTGCTTTTGTTTCCACAGAAGATGAGAACCTGTGGATTGCTTCCAGGCAAATATGGTTTCATCAAACAAGACCCCCTGAAAAAAACCTCTGATGGCCAGATCAGCTTCAGGGCTGCAGATTATGGTCCAGTCTCAAGAATTCGTGAGATTTTCAATGCCCCTTAATCAGCAGGAAGTAGTAATGGAAAACTACGCCCAAATTCCCAAAATATTGTTTATAAATGTTTGTTTTCATTATAAATGGTTAATGGTCATAGTCAATCTCTTTCTAAGAAGAAAAAGGGGATATGGTATATCAATGATTTTTTTAAAAAATTAGATTATTAAATTTACTTAGATCAAAAAATCAGCTGTTAATCTCAAAATGTTTTACATTGGTATAGATTTTGGTTTATTGATACAAATTTAAGGTCAATTCTCTTATGCTATATGTACTTTTATACTCTTGTTTAAGATATGATGTTTATGTAACTGATTTAAAATTATAATGTATAATTAAGAAATGCATGTTAGTTAGATTTTTAGGTATAAAAAGGTATAATTCAATTAGATAGGTAATCTTCAAACACTTCTAAGACCTACAGAATATGACATTTAAAATGTTTTAAGACTTTTCTGGACAGTGAGACAGGTCTGCTCCTGGCAGCACTAATTTACTACAAGAGAAAAATGGGCATCGAAGAAACTCCATATGGAGTCTACTCTCTTTGTGGCAATGCTTAGCCACTGGAAACTAACCTGTTCTTATATTGACTGCTTGACAGTATGCTGTTTAAACTGGACATGCAGGATCCATAGAAAGATGACCTCTGAACTTTGGCAGAACAAGCCGAGATGGTCATTCAGGTTTCTGCTTTACAGAGAAAACTGTCAGACATTCTTCAGGACTCGAGGAGAAGCAATTGATGAACTGTGCCAGAATGGGCAGAGCAGATTTCCTGCTTCACTAAAATGAAAAGAGACTCTGGGCTTGTAGGCTGAAGATGGACGCCCCAACTTTATAAAGGAACTTTGGGTGACTGTCCAGGCAGATAGGTGTCATCTCTGTCCTTTCTAGATTTTAGAAGTCACTTACACTAATGGTTTACTTGGGTAAATATATCCTTCTTTGGTCTTTAATGTAGTTGAAGATTAGATAGTTATAGGTACAGTTTTTCTTAGTCATTTGAAAGTTATATTGGATATGAAACTTTAGATTCATAAAGATAAGATAGATGATAAGAGTATTTTCTTTAATTTTGCTAAATACAAATAGACTAGATATTATAACTGTAATTCTTGCTCAGTGGCTATTTTGTTATATGTACATTTGCTATGTTAAAATTGAAACCTTCCTTTTTGATTAGACAGAAAGGGGGAAGTGATGTGGGAATGCCTTTCTGTATGCTGTGAATATCAATCTTTAACTAAAGGAGCTGTTTTGGGCCATGACAGGCTCCATAGAAGAAGTAGGAGGAGAAATCAGAGCATAGGTAGGAGAATCAGGGCGGAGTCAGGCAGATTGAGCAAGCTACCCAAGGAGTAGTATGTAAGGAACACAGGTGAGCCACAGGCCATGTGGCAGCAGAATAATGGAAATGGGTTGATTTAAGATGTAAGAGCTAGCTAGCAATGTGCCTGCACCATAGGCCAAACAGCATGAAGTTAATATAAAAGTCTGAGTCATTTCTGGGGGCCTGAGCCACAGGCGGCGGGCGGCTGGGTGGCTAAGAGGTCTGGCGCGGCAGGTCTGTGGGTCTGGACCTCTGGCAGCCTGGGACCAAGAAACCCCACTGCAACAGAGGATCTTCCTAAAGGATCATGTGGTTAAAAGTTTGGTCCTAAGTGCAAAGCAAGGTTTGGGTTGAAGGCAGTGATCGGATCACATCTAACCTTACCAATGTATTATTACAATCCTTTAATTGAGTCATGAATCAATGGGTACTCAGAAGTAGTAAGAACAAAGGTAAGGACTTAGAGGAAGTGCACTGCCATGATAAGCCAATGAAGGGTCTATTTTATCCTTGGCCTCTCCTTCTCTGATGCTCTTCCCAGCAACATGAGATAAGTGGCTCTGCTCCACTATGAACTCTTCACCGTGCCATCTCACCTTCACAGGGCCCACAGCAAGAATCTCAAGCTACCATGGACCTAAATCTCTGAAACTATGAACCAAAAAGGCCATTCCTCACTTATATGATATTTTGTTTGTGTTCTGACAAATAAAGGTTTCCTGTAGCTCAAAGGGTGGAGCCAGCCAGTAGTTAACCATAGAAGCCAGGCAGTGATGGCTCACACCTTTAATCACCTGGGAGGCCCATGCCTTTGATCCCAGCACTAGAGAAGTAGAGACAGGAATATAAGGCAGGTGAAGATAAAATCTTGCCCTGTCCCCCAATTCATTCTGATGATTCGTAGAAGCTTCTAGTGACTGGCTGCTTTGCTTCTCTGGTCTTTCAGCTTTCACCCTTGATATCTAGATCTGAGTTCTTTTTTCTTTTTTTGATAGGACTTATTAGATTCGGGCTTTACTGCCTTGAACTATTTATAACAAGCTTTAGCCACAGTGTCATCTAAAGTAAACACCAACTGTGGAAATTTCTCATATAACTCCTGACCCTTCACACATGAACCTTCTCCCACAACTAATAGCTTCAATAAATGTCATGCATTTATTACAATAAGAGCGATATTGCTACATTTATTAATATGAATTACAGCTCACAGCTTACATTAACAATAACAACCTTTAAAACATGTCTTAAAGAAATTTAAAGAAGATCAAAATGATTGGAGACATCTGCCATTATCACCTATCAGAAGAATTATCAGTATTGAGAAATCATACCTCCCAAACTTCTCTCTATATATCCAGTTCAAAGCAAATCAAAATATCAGGAGGTCTTGTTTTAAGAACTGTCTAACTCATTTTAGAATCTAAAAGACTCAAGAACATCAGGGAGCCGTGGCCCACAGAATCAACTAAGCAGGGCTCATAGGGGGCCTGTGTATTTCTGTGCTGGGTGCTCTGTATAAATATTATGTTTGTTAGCTTGATGTTTTTGTGGGATTCCTAACAGTGAAAAGGGGGAGGGGATCCCCCTGACTCTTTCACTGGCTCTTGGGGCCCTTTGCACCCAGCCTTGATATGAGGGGGTTGCCTGGTCATATTGTATCGTTATGCCATGTCCGGTTGCTATCCCTGGGAAGCCTGCTACTTCCTAAAGGGAAGCAAAGGAGGAGTGGATCTGGGGGAGGGTGAAGGTGGTGGAGCCAAGAAGAATGGGGAGAAGGGGAAGTACAGTCAGAGTGTATTAACAACAAAAAAAGAAGAAAATAAAATTGAATAAATCAGATTTATTGTTAATTTTTTATGTAATTTTAAAGGATCCAGGGTACCAAAATTGTTTTGAAAAAGAACATTATTTCCTGTCCTAAACTGGTGTATTGACAGACAAGTAAATCAGCTGAAGAGAACAGAGACCAGAAGCAAGCTCATCAACATACGGAGAGATACGGAGAGACCATCAACATGAGACCATCAACATAGATACTAAGCTAGTTCAATGAAGAAAGATGGATCATTCAAGTAAATTCTCTCAACCCAACTGAACCTTTACAGAAATAAAAAAAAAGAAGAAGAAGACTGTTCCTGGCCACTTCCTCTTACTCTTTCCTGTACTTTAATACATGATTAGGAGATAGAATAGATAGACAGAATAGAATAAAATAGAATAGAATAGAATAGAATAGATAGATAGATAGATAGATAGATAGATAGATAGATAGATAGATAGATAGATAGATTATAGATAGCTAGATCAGTAGATAGAATCTTGATGACTAGAACAAAAATTTCCTAGACCAGATCAGATCCAAAAAGTACAAACTATAATCATAAAAGCATCAATAAAAGGGCTAGAGAGATGGCTCAGCAGTTGAGAACACTGGCTGATCTTCCAGAGGACCCAGGTTCAATTCCCAGCACCCACAAGGCAGTTCACTACTGTGACTCCTGTTCTAGGGAATCTAATGCCCTTATACAGACAGACATACAAGCGGATAAAACACCAATGTATACATAAAATAAAAAGAAATAAATAAAAAGAAAAAATCAATAAATATTATAAACTTAAAAATTACTGCTACTCAAAAATATTATTATAAACATTTAAAGGAAATCCCAGGATTAGTGGAAAGGGCCTTTGAAAATATATATCTAAGGAATCATATATATACACACACCTAAGTATATATAAGTATACATACAGAAAGAGATAAGGGTCCAGGGACTGCAGAAGACTATGTGAAGCTATTTGGCTCTGCATACAATACTAGAATTTGGGTCAGCCAAAAAAGGAGTCTGAAAGCCAGATGTGAAACAAGAGAGACAAAGGCAGAGGAACCTGTAGAAGTAAGCAGAAGTCTCCAAAAACTGGCTAGAGTCTCTCAATCTCTTACAACCTTCAACCTTGCAAGCAAGTCTTGTGACTACAGTCACAAAAGCATCTACGGCAACAAAGTGCTAAGATGGATATCTTACAACAGGTTCACCCATTATTTCTGGGAACAAGAAGTCTGAGCATAAAGCACAGACAAGCTGATTCTGTCCCAAGGGCCACAGAGGAGAATCTGTTCCATGTTCCTAACTAGCTTCTGAAGGTTCTCTAGGCATCTTCAGCATTTGGTAGCTTCTGCTGCCTTTTCCTAATCTCCCTTACCTTTGCGTATGTTCTAAATGCAGGTCTGTTATCTAAGTCCAGACTACCCTTTTTTATAAGAACAAGCATTGTATTAAATTAGGACTCACTGTATCAGGTTGTAATGACCCAAGTGTCAGAAAGATGTCACACCAATGACTTTGAAGATAGAAACTGAGGTCAAAGTCAATGGGCACAAAGGTTACTGTAATTTGAGCAACCATACTGGGGCTCTGATCTATGAACTATAGGCTGATACATTTGTGACTGTAAGCCAGTAAGTCTAAAGCAATATGCCTCATCTGCCATCAAAACTAATACAAACAGATATTCTCATGCTGTCTTCACAGATCAGAAAGTAAAGCAGAGAAACGAGGTCTAGGCAAGCACTAGCTAGTAACACTGCCCTTCCATACACTAGGGACTGGGTTCAGCCCAGGGCTGAAAGTGTAGGCAGCTTTCTGCATATGACCAGTTCATGTCAGTAAAAGACTCAAAGAAACCCTAAGCACAGAACCTTAAAAGAGACCTTCATTTTCTGAAAAAGCAGTGGTGAGCACTTTTACTCTCAATGCCTTGTGAACTTGAAATGAGAACACACAGCACTAGCATGTGTGGCATCATTTTGTTCTGCCCAAAGGTATGTCAGATATGTAACCTGCAGATTAAAACCAAAATTTCAATTTAAAGTACTTCATCCAGGATCTGGCCAAGAGCCAGGAGCCAAGCACATATAGCAATCATTTTAAGCAATTTTACATCAATTTATGTTAATGACCCTCCTCTAGCTTAGTGTTTGGAGTCTCAATTTGTAAGAAATCAAATAAATGACCCTGACCTTTTTCAAAAATTGAAAAATTATTCCAAAAAGTAATTTGCTTTATTTGGACAGTAGGTTAAGTGTCAAAGTTAATACATCTCTTAGAAAAACTGACTTAACATACTAAATTATAAAGCAATTTAAAGTGTCTCTGGGGCCTTCATATCTTTGACAACATTCATGTTTTTGAAGTAAACAAATGTTTAAACAGACCTCAGCAGCTACAGATTTCTTATCCCATGCAGCCATCATTCATGTTAAGGATATGTAGCCAATGACCCCCAATAAGTGTGTCTCACAGTACCCCTAAAGTTTAAGACTTTTCAGTACTATATATTAGTCAGGCACATTCATAAAAATCTGTCCTTGCTCATATGTGGGAAAAATAGCCACTTCAGTATAGTTTTTAGAAATAAGAAGTGTCTTTCTTGATAATTTTTCTACTCATATGTCAGAAAGCATAAAATTAGATTAAAAATTAAAGTTTTCCTTTTAAATTAGGTTCCATTTTTGTATTACTTATATTATTGTATACACTTCTACAAATTATGCCTCTTTGTTAAAGAAATACTTAAAAACACAAAGGAAGGTGATGGAGAGATGGCTCAATGGTTAAGAGCACTGGCTACACTTTAAAAATCAGTATGGCATGTTCTTAAAAAACTGAGAATCAATCTACCACATGATCAAGCAATACCGCAATTGGGCATATACCCAGAGGATGAACATACATACAACAAGGACATTTGCCCAACTATGTTCTTAGCAACATTATTTGTAATAGCCAGAACCTGAAAACTACCTAGATGCCCCTCAACTGAAGAATGGATTTTTTTAATGTGATACATTTACACAATGGAGTATTATGGAGCATTAAAAAATGACATCTTGAAATTTGCAGGCAAGTACATGGAACTAGAAAAAAAATCATTCTGAATGAAGTAACCCATATCCAGAAAGACAAACATGGTATGTACTCACTCATATCAATATTAGACATTAAGCAAAGGATAACCAGGCTACAATCTACCAGAGAAGCTAAGTGACAAGGAGGACCCTAAGAGAAGCATCCATGGATTCCCCATGGGAAGGGGAAATAGATAAGATCTCCTGAGTAAATTGGGAGCACGAGGTTGGGGAAGCTAGGAAGAGAACATGAGGAAACAGGATGGTAGAGTTGGGGAAGGACAGAGAGGGAGAACAAAAGAGATATCTTGACAGAGGAGACCATTTAGAGGCTAGGGAGAGACTGGGTGCTAGGGAAACTCCCAGAAATCCACAGGGATGACCCCAGCTAAGACTCCAAGGAATTGTAGAGAGGCTACCTGAGGAGGCCTTCACCTGTAATCAAATTGATGACCACCCTAATTGTTATCTTAAAACCTTCATTTAGCAACTGATGGAAGCAAAAGCAGAGATCCACAGCTAAGCAATGGGCTGAGATCCTGAAGACCAGTAGAAGAGAGAGAGGAGGAATTATAGCAGCAAAGAATCATGTCAAGTCAAGATCATGTTAGGAAAGCCCATAGAGACAGCTTACCAGCTACTGGGAGCTCACAGACTCTGGATTAACAGCCGGGAACCTGCGTGGAACCAAACTGAATATGGAAGAGAGTTGTGTGGCTTGAGCAGTTGGTGGGGTCTCTGGAAGTGGGGCTAGAATTTATCCCTAGTGTATGAACTGGCTTTTTGGAGCCCATTCCTTATAGAGGGAGGCCTTCCTCAGCCTTGATACGGGAAAAGGGGTTTGGTCCTGCCTCAACCTGATATACCAGACTCTATTGACTCCCCATGGAAGGCTTTATACTCTCTGAGGAGTGGATGGTACGGTGGGGTGGGGAAAGTTGGGAGATGATGGGAGGGGAGAAGGGAAGGGAAACTATGATTGGTTAAAAAAAAAAAAAAAAAAAAAAAGGATCACTGGACCAGAGTTTAATCCCCAGCCCTCATATGGCAGCTCACAACTGTCTGTAACTCCAGTTCCAGGAGATCCGACACCATCGGACAGAATGCACATATGTGTATGTGTAAATCACCAGTGTATATTAAATAAATGAATTAATTTTTTAAAGAATAAAGAAAATCCTGTAATTCTATGATTTAAAGAGATTACTTCCAGTCTTCTTAGAACATATGCCATCACCCACAGTTTATCTCTCCATTAGCAGGTGTGACCTCTGTAGCCACTGAGGTAAAGACAAGACATGCACCTTCAAAAAAAAAAAAAAAACCTTTTACAAGATAATATTTTCCAATCTTCTCAAGTTCTCTGCCTACTCCAGAAAGGTTGTATTTGTGTCTTTGAGTATCACCTTCAATCCTCTCTATTAGGATTAATCAGATGCTCATCATTGGGATTGGATATTTATCTTCTTAAAAACACAGAAGCCAGGTCTTAATAACAGTTCCCTGCTGTGGTGTTTCACATTCTTCACCATGGTCAGAATCAACACACCAAATGCAGAGATTAAATAAAGATCTCATACTGACCTGAACAGATGAAAGCCTTCCTAACCAACATGGAACTATAGGCTTTTCCCGGTTTGTCTGGTAATAGGTGGTTTAACATCACTTATTGCTGACTGGTGTGGAGCTTGAAGATGCGGTCGTCTGAAGAAAAAAAAAATAGTAAAGGAAGAAAGACAAAAATCTTACTGCCTCTTCTCCCCCGTATTGCCTGAGTCTCAGAAATGGTGTGTTGATGTCCTATTTACATCTGAGCACTGTCAGAAGAAGACACTTGCTACAAGGCATAGTCCTGTGTGTAGGCATGCCCCAAGCAGCTGAGAGAAGAGCTACTTGAAGGTGTGGTCAGAGTTGTCAGTGATAACCACTGGGTAGAAGGAAGAATAATGTCATAAGAAGTTACACTGACAAGAAGTCCAGCAGCCCCCTCCAATCTAATCCACCAACTTCCTCAGGGAATAAAAGGGAATGAGGGCTATAATAAGTTTCTGGCTCAGACTTTCTGGCCTAGCCCCGACGATCGGACCCACTCACGGCCCCATTGCTGCTTAGCCCCGAATATTCACACAAAGGCTTATATGAATTTCATGCTGATTGGCCTATGGCTCAGTCATATAACTTATTAACTATTAAGTCTTAAACTAAGTCACGATTCTTACCTTGTTTAGTCACTTGGCTCGGTACCTTTTCTCAGAGCAGCACAGCTGTCTTCTTTCCTCTGAGTCTGCTGGTGTCTCTCTTGGTGTCTCTCCCTTGCTCTCCCTGTTCCCAATGTTTTCTTGATCCGGTAGCCCCGCCCACACTTCCTGTCTGCCTTATGGCCAATCAGTGCTTTATTAAACCAGTAGGAGGGACAAATATTTACAATGTAATAGAATATAATCCCACTACGGAGAGCTAGAACCCAAAAAGAAGGGGTGCTCCTGACGCCATGTCAACAATCTCTCCAGGGTATTTCATACTCGAAGCTTAGCATGAAACCTGTAGTAATGAGGTTTTTTTGGTCTCAGGCAGCCAGAGGTTTAGACTTATAGACTTGTAGTCTTAGATATTTTAGCCGCTCACAGCTGATTAGGCCTTAGAAATGATTTAGACATTTATATTAAGTTTATGTTGTTTGGCCTATGACTCAGGCATATTGTTAACTAGTTTTTTCATCTTAACTTAATTTATTTTTATTAATCTGTTTGTCACGTGGCCAGGGGCTTATTTGTATTTTTTATATGTGTGTGGTTTTTTTTGTTTGGTTTTTTTTTTTTTTTTTTTTTTTGATGGCTGGGTCGATCTGTCTCTGACTCCACCCTGCTTCTCCTACCTATGTTGCGATTTCCCCTCCTACTTTTTCCCACATCAGAAACCTGCTGGTGAAGGAGAGATATTTGCAGGGTTTATAACTAGTGGCCTAGAGGACACAGAACAGAACACTAACGCTGAGAAAAAAATAATAGCTAGTATATAGATTCAATATTTTCTGAGTAACCAATCTCATTCAGTGATAAAAGGGGAGGGGGGACCCTAACATCTCTTAAGCTAAAAACACCAATAATCTTAGAGCTTTTGATACATGGAGTGCCTGGTAAGTACCCAATTGTCAACAGTGGCAAGTTGATTCTAAAGGACTCCCACATACCCTCCCTTTATTTGTCTCTCTAAAAGGACAGAGCTTGAGTGGACAGATGTAACAGGTGTGAAGCGAACCAGTTGGAGTTAATATTTCTGCCCCCAGTTCACATACTGCTGTTCCCATAAAAGCACATCCACGCTAACTTGCTGGAGGTCAAATGCCACATGGAATGAAGCCAAGCGATATAATGTGACAAGAATGTTTAGACTCTAGATAGAGATTCTCAACCTTCCTAATGCTATGACCCTTTAATACAGTTCCTCATATTATGGTGATTCCCCCACTATAAAATTACTTTCATTGCTACTTCATAACTCCACTTTTGCTATTATGAGTGTAATGTAAATATCTGTGTTTTCCAATGACCTTAGGTGACCTCTGGGAAAGGGGTCTAAAAAGGTCACAGCTCAAGGTTGAGAACCATTGCTGTAGGGTACTCAAAAGCCTGCTGAAATCTCCTCATAGAACAAGCCCAGCAAAGACTTAAAGGACCAACCAGTTGATCACAACATACGAGTAACCCCTGCAAATCTCAGACCAGAGTAGTGGACCAGACACCTGGATGTAGGAGTTTATTGGTGTCTCCTACTGAGACTTAAGGTGGTTTCCCCAGGATGTTCCTTTACATACAGTGATAAAAGAGAGCAGCATGATTTGTGCAGTACACAGACAAAATGGACAGCCAAAGTTTAGTGTACAAGTTAAGAACCATTCCTTATTTTCCCATATTAACAACATCAAGATTTTTTATTTGAAGTGGTAATCAGACACAGTGTAAGCTGAGTGAAAGTTTTTCTCTGGAATTGTTTCTTAATAAGAGTGAGAAAGCTGCTATAGAATATGCTGGCAGGTAAACAAAGAGGCTGGAGTATGGAGGCTGCAGGAGCCTTTAGTCCTTCCCATCACTCACTTACAGTAATTGAGGAAATACAGTCTAGCTCTTACCAGATCACCAGAGCAAATAACCATCTTTTTATCTTGAGAAGTTCTATCCTAATATGAAATACAGCAAAAGGACATTCTTTTAATTCTAGACTCCATTCCTACTAGACCATTTTGGTGATGTACCCTCAGAACAGCAGTCCTCCCAACACAGGTATCCAAGGTCTCATGCCATGCCCTTCCCCTTTGTCTTTCTACACTGTTGGTTTCTTTATCACGTATCAAATTTGCTTTCATCTGTGGCCACTGAGATGGTAAGGACTGGTAACTCAGGGTCACCAGATGCCTATCTGTGTGCACATGATAGAACAGCAGTCAGTCAGCACAAAGAAGACTAGGAAGCACAGCCAAGTGCAAGCACTGCTTCACAAAAAAACTCCCAAACTCCCAGAGCTCCATGGTACCCTGGACCCAGAGAATCCCATATTATCGTATTGCTCTACTGTCAACATCTTAAAATTCACTTTCACGTTGCACTAGGTGCAATACTTCTGCAGCCAGTTCTATCCAGAGGCAACAGGTAGTTCTCTTGGTACATTCTGTCTGCTAGGGAACAGGTTTCATAGATGGGAGTCATCTTCTTACAAAGCTTTCAGACGCTACTGGTCACTAGCCATGTTAACACTCATTTTATTATTTTGGGAATGTCACGTGACAGGAGTACTGTATTTAGATTTTTACCCCCATTCTTCCTTCTCTGACTCTTCCCATGTCTCCCCAGTTCCTCTCAACTTTAATAACTGCTGTTACACACACAGCTGTATGTATGTGTAAACTGCTGAGTCCATTTAGTGTTGCTCACAAGTACATGTGTCTAGGAATGGTCACCTGGGATTGGATGACCTACAGGTAAATGTAGCCCTCACTGACTAGCGAAGAAGTTTCTTTTTGAAGCAGTTGGAAGACATCACAGAAATCTACAACAGACCAATGCACAGAGAACAAGAGAATGTGAGGTTGCCCGTCCCCAATTGAAACATCTATAATGCAGCCCCTAGACTAAGGCTCAAAGCACATCTTGGAAGAGGAAATGGGAAGGTTGTAAGGGCAGAGGACCAGGCATCACTGTAGGCTTGTGTCTTCTGTATATGACAGGGAGTTTGACCCACAAATGCTAGCATCTAGTATTTTAAACCTTAGGCTTTGTTCTGCTTCTCCATGATAACTCACATACAATTGCAGACACCCTTAAAAAGAGATTTGAAACAAATACTGGTAAAAGTCTGAAAATGATCTGTGAAAGGACAGCTTTGATTTCCCTGAAAAACAGAATGTATTCCACCCCCGAATGCACTGCTGGGACTGTGCAGACCCTCTTATCTCTCTCGCCCTAGTCTCACATTCTGTTCTGTGGCAAAGAAAATGGAAGTCTAAAATGCAATTTCTCCCTAGAGGTAACATTTTATGTACTATTTATTAAGCTTGCATTGTGTGTCAGGTATCTAAAAGAACACATAAAAATGGCCTCTCTCTAAAATGGTCTTTTCTATTACCTCTCAGAGTAAAGCCTTTGTAACTCTTCCAGATGCCATAAAAGCCCGAGGACAGGACTTTCCTAGAAATGTCATCATTACTGCCAGGCAACAATGAATGTTCACTGAGTTTTTCCATGATCTCTCCCTGTCATGCGATTTTTTTAACCTTCAGAACATTCCCTCCCATATGCAATTCATCTCCATGTAGGTAGGAATTTTCCCCACTGCTGGCCTTTGATTTTTCCCTATTTATACAAATGGATGACACTGACCAACTCTATTGGATCCAAAGACACACAGACTTTCATTCTACTTAGCATATTTCTGTCACAACCTGTTAAGTGAGTTTTAAATTTCAGTTTCTGATGCTGTCATTTTGTGTGGATAACTTACCTGGATTATTCTGTTAAAGTAAACTAAAACAATGTTTGTTCTTTCTTAATTTGTCCATACCAAAATGAGTTTAAATTAATACTAGGTACTCCATGCAATAAACTTCAGTGGTTTTCATCAAGCCCTTCATTTATAAACCCCAATAAGTCTTTAGTGTTATCTCCAGAAGAGCAAATCATGGTAGAGAACAGAAAATATCTTGGCATCTGTTTGCCAAAGGAAATCATTTCAAAAAGGGAATGAGAAACAGAAATGTAAACTCCATCTCCAATCACATTGTTAAAAAGGGGTCAACAATCGCCAAAGACAAACTGAAGTGCAGGAAACTCTGAAGAAGGAGAGTCTATGTACCGAAACCTCATACAAATTCAAAAATCATTCAAAATTTTTGTGGCAAACCCAGGAAGTGAAATTAGCCATCTTATTGGTGTGTTTGTGGGCTGTAAATGAACTGTTGGTTCATTATTAGTGAACATAATTGTATGGAATAAGTTTCATTACTATATGTCCATACATGTATATAATGCACTTTGATCATTTTTTCACTTTCTTTTCATATCTTGTTTTAATACTGTATTAGTAAGGTTTCCTTAGAGTAGCAGAATTTATAGAATGACTCAATATATTTGTGTATATATAGTACATACATATAGAGAGAGAAAGGGGGGTATTTACTAAAAATGACTTGCAGGTTGCAGGCCAGCTAATCCAACAATGATTGGCTGTGAACAGAAAGTCCTAGAATCCAGTAGTTCAGTCCAAGAGGCTGTATGTTTTAGCTGATCTTCACCACATGCTGGAATCCTGAAGAAGTCAGCTCCAATGCCAGTGAAGGAAAGGACTTGCTAGCAAGGCATGGACAAGCAGACAAAGTGCAAAAAATTTCTTTCTTCTTCTAGGCCCAGCAGAAGGTGTGGCCCAGAATACAGGTGTGCCTTCCTGCCTCTTGACCTGGATTATAAGTGACCCTTCCTACAACAAGTTAAGCAAAAACTCCTCACAGATGTGCCTTTTATTTTTGTTCCTTAATTAATTCCAGATGTAGTCAAGTTGACAACCAAGAATAGCTATCACAAATATGAGTTACACATTTGAGATAAATATGCAATATTTATCTAGGTCTGGTTTATTATGCTTAATGGGCAAGCTCCAGTTCCATCTAATAAAAATTGAAATAATTTCATTATTCTCTATGATTAATACTCCACTGGATGTATAAAAGGCCATTTTCTTAATCCATTTGTCTACTGTTGGGCACCTGGGTTGTTTCTATAACTAAGCTACTATAAATAGTGCCATATTTAAAAATGGGTAAATGGGTGTCTGTGGTATACTGTCTAATTCCTTTGAGTCAAGACCCCTGAGTGGTATAGCAGGAGCAAACTAAAGTTCCATTTTTAGCTTTTGGGGAGCTTCTGCATTGATTTCTCTAATTGCTTATTTATATTACTCCAGCAACACTGAACAAAGGTTCTCTTTTGCTTGCATCCTTTCCATTATTCATGCAACTGGATTTTGTTTAGTGCAAAAAAAAAAAGAGAGAGAAGTGGCAAAAAAACAGAAAATAAAAACACGTTTATATAAAGCAGGCTCGTGATAAAGCAGTGTAGGAGTAAGTTAGCCTGCACTGTCAACAAGGCTCAAGCTGTTTGGCCTTCTTAACTGAAGCAAGAAAAGACTAAGAGAAAAAAAATGTGGCCAAGCCAGTTTTATAAGAGAATTAAGTAGCACCTCCTGACCTGAGAAAAAGTATCTAAACATACACAACCACCAAATAAAAGCTAGCATAAGACTTGCACAAAAATATTAGTAGAATAATAAGAAAAGTAGATGAAATTTGAAGCCTATTTATGTTAATATTGCATAAATTGAAAAATACAACAGAATATAAATCATTAATATAAAACACTGAGAAAAATAAGTGCCTATATAAAGTGAGTTTCAAAAAAAATGTAATACCTGGAGATGACTCAGTGGGCAAAGCTCTTGCTGCACAAACACAAGGACCTAACTTATATCCCAGCAGCCATGTAAAGGCAAACTTCACAGTGTGTGTGTGTGTGTGTGTGTGTGTGTGTGTGTGTGTGTGTGTGTGTGTGTGTGTTAATACAGTGATGGGCTGGAGGCCAGTGAGAGCTAGATTGTAAGTCAACGAAACCCAAATGGTAAGCTTCTAGTTTGGTGAAAGACCTGTCCAGAAAAATAAGGTGAGAGACTGTCAAAACATACAGCTCAGAGTGATTGAGCAAAACTCCTTTGGTTTCCACAAGTGAAGCATGTATACACCCACACCCACACTCACACTTATGTGCATGCCACATCTTTATGTCATTTTTTTGTTTCTGAAATAAAATACTCTAACAAAAGCAAGTTAAGGTATAAAGGGTGTATTTAGCTCACAATTCCAAATTCCTGTCCATCCTAGTGAAAAAGTCACAAGGGCTGGTCACATCACATCAAGGCACAGAGAGAAAACAGTGTTGCACATAAGTGTCCAAATCACATTGTCCACTATTTCATGGTTCAAAATCCCCTTACTAGAGAATGGTGGGTGACACAGTAGTTGGTTCCTCATACATCAATTCATGCAATCAAGATTATCCTCCACAGGCATGTCCACAGAGCAACTCAGTTTGGATAATTCTCACTGAGGCTCTTCCCTGGTAATTCTATATTGTGTCAAGTTGACAATAGCATTTTAAAATTCCAACACTTAAAATCCAAAGTATCTTAACTATGAGTTCCTACAAAATAAAGAACATATAGCACAGATAATCATTTTATTTCAAAAAGGAAAGCCAAGAAAAAAAACACACCAAAAACAAAATCCAGAAGGACAAACACCAAGTCCTACAGCTCTATTCAGTGTCTTGGGTTTATAATACAATTTAAAGGGCTCCAAAGACTTGGGTTGCCCTATCCCTCCAACTTTACCACCACAGTACATACAACATCTCTCTTAGACTTAGTACAGCTCCATTCCATGTCTGCAGCCCTCTTTAACAAATGAACCTTGACTCAGACACTTTCAGTAGACTGAAGTCTTCAGTACTACTAAGGCTTCACCTTCATAGCTTGAAAACTATTTCCATGAACTCAGACCCTATCACACATTGCCTGGACTAATCTGTTCCTCACGACTTTTTCAATATTGTATCCACTACTTCTTCAAAACAAGTACCACCTGGATGATATTTCCAACCTCTGCTGCCAGCTCAATATGTAACCTCCCTTCCTTGGACCACATATGTAATAGCTTCTTCTGTGTGGTGACCTTGGTGAAATAGTTTCCTAGACAGCTGCTTTTGAGGAATAAGGAAACCCTTCCCTATTCTCCCTTTAAATAAATTTAAATCTTTCCAAGATGGCATCTCTAAAGTGTAGAGTTTTGCCTTTTCTTTTCTCCCACTGCAGTTCAGGATGTTTCTCTAGAATTCTGAGCAGCTCTTCTTCAGCACCAGACTGCAAACCAATTTTTCTTGAAATGTACTACGTATAACAAATAATCAGGTTCTTGGGATACAAACAGTAAAGCTAGATTCTTGGCCAACTGTTGGATGGCATTCTTGGATGGCAACTACCTCAGTTCTATAGAGAGTTTTTCTTCCCATCTCAAACCTCATGAGTGGGGCCTCTGCTGCTAGAATTTATCTCAAAAATTTTATCTTCAAAGCTGTATCCATAGAATTCAACAGTTTTCCCAGCCCAAAATTGTAAAAATCTTCCACATTCTTCCTACAAAGTGTTCCTAACATCTAAAGTCATATAGCCAGGCTTGCCACAGCACAGGCCCACTTTGTGGTACCAATTTCTGTCTTAGTTTCTTTTCCTTTTGTAGGGATAATACACCATGATAAAGGCAACTTACAATCCACCATCTTGGTAAAGTCACAATAGCAGGAGCTGGAAGCAGCTGATCACATTACATCCAGAGTCAGAAGAAAAGAACAATTAATGTATGTTTACCAGTGTTCAGCTTACTTTATCCAGTCTTTCACAGTCCTGGATCCTATGCTAAGGGAATGGTGCTACCTACAGTAGATGGTTATTTCTACTTCAATTAACTAATCAAGATATATGATACACCATAGAAACTCTCAAAGGCCAATTTAATCTAGACAGTCTGTCATTTAGCCTCCCATCCCACGTGATTGCAGAAACTAAAAGGCTATCATACCACACATACAATCCACACATATGCACATCAGCAGAGATGGGTGGGAAGGAGAAAGGGAAGTGGAAGAAAGGATTAAGAAGGCATAGCAAAGCAATGAGAACAAAAATAACTGATAATGAACTTGTAAGCATACCAAAGAAACAAAGAAGAAAAATAAAGATACCAAATACATTCAGCGCACAAAGGTCATGAAAATTGCAGGCACATTTAGAACAGAATTTAGAGAATATCTTAAGGAAATAAAGCGCCAAAGGGGGGAAACATAAATATTAAAAAGAAAAGAAACTTAATAATTTGAATTCTTGAGAAATGAAAGTGAAATTCTAAAGTAAAAAAAATTTAAAACATCATTCAAAAAAATTTTCAAACAAAATAAAACTTGAATTATGAAACTGTACATAGGTCTGGAAAAGCTAACAAAAATGATTAACACCAAAACATATTTTTTGTTAGAAGATATCTATCAAGAGATGGTATCCAAGCCATTATGGTGGTACACACCTATAATCTGAGAGTTTGGAAGGCTGAGGGAAAAGGATCATTGACTGAAAGCTAATCTGAGATGGCTTAATTTTTGTAAGACTTAATTTAAAAAGAAAACCTAAGATATGGGTGTGGTTGCATATGCCTGTAACCACTCGGGAGGTGGAGGCAGAAAGATCAGAAACTCGCGGCTTCAGAGCCATCTTGGATACGTAACAAGTTCAAGGCTAGTCTGGGCTACATGAGACCCCCCCCCCATCTCATAGTAAAATGAAAAAGGTGAGGAAGAAGGACATAGAAAACATCCCTTAATAATTTTAGAAGGAAATTTTAATGTAAAATTATTAGCTATAAAATATACCTGTAAATGAATAACTAGATAGTAAATAGTAAACGGAACTCTATAGAAATAGCAAATATAAAGTGTAGCATCACTAGATTAACTACGTCTTCTATCCCACCCCTTCACCTGTACCTGAGCTAAAATCCTGAGCTTGTTAAATAAAGCATATGACTGTAACTTGTTGAATTTTTGGTTACTAACAATCAACCCTAAGAGACTTTGCTGAAAACTGCCATGGAAAAACTATTCACACAAAGATGCTATACCTTAAACTCACCAGAAAGATTACAAAAAGAACAACCAAAGTCATTTATGCCATGAAATAACTGAAAATAATGCCCGAGAAGTCGTTGCCTCCTGGATCTTGTTGAACACCAAAGAAACAGAGCCCTGCATGAACCAAGCACTGGAGAAGACACACTACAGAAGTTGGACAAGGGAGAAAGCGTCCACATCGCCGAAGTCAGATACAAGTAAAACTGCATGCTAGAGGTGTCAGATGCTAAAGAAGGGTCTTGTACTACCAGAACCTGGCCCTACAGAAACTGCCTGGGCCGAATGCCCTATGACAGTAGCTGCCAGTGCTGAAGAAGGGGCTGCTGGAGAGTCTGAGGGATGTAGAGGAGTTACCAGAGGAGCTGTCCATTTCTGACAAAGAAAAGCCACCATGCTAGAGAAGGCAGGGAACTCATTAAACCTGAAGGAGACCAGAGAAGAATGAATGTGCCAGCTGGTGCCATCTACAACCAACTCCCAATAACATGCCAACTGTGGAGTCCTGATCGACTTGCAGAATGGTCCTTGATATAGGGGTGTGTGGATGATAAATTTCAGAGACAGAAATCTTAGAGTCAGGAGAGCACTGAATGAATACTCAGTTGCCACAATTTTATTTCCCCTGGGCTTTTTAGACCAAGCAAACGGAAGGATAAGTACAGACAGGTGCAAACACTTCTTCAGTTCTCAAAACATACAACACCTGGTAACCACTTCTTTGGCTAAAACATCTTATTATGCTGCTTGCTGGGCAAAACAAGCTCATGCTTTCTGACATTGAATCAAGATGGAAACGACACTACGAAATATCTATGGGTCCCTACAGTCAACCAGAAAAGAAAAAAACACCATCCATGGGCTTCCTCAACTTGCACCCACTAGAGCTTGAAGACCATACAGATATTTCAAGACATAAAATCTGCGTTTGTAACTAACAAAATATATCTATGTCTAGAATGAAATCCTCACCATCAGAAACAATTCACATTTTGGGGGGGGGATTTTTCTTTCTTCAGCAGCGGAAGGAAGTAAAGACTCTATGAAAGAGTAAAAAAGGATGTCCTTCTTTAATTAAAAACAATAATATAAGTTTCTCTAGTAACTGTGAGACTTCTGTTGAAGTATCTGGTTGAGAAATGAAAAGGGCAGATCATCAATCTCCTTTGTCCACATCACCTATTCTCTGCTTGACTTGCTTCTTTAAGATCTTTGTTTTTCTTTAGACTAAGTCTTGCTATGTAGCCCTGTCTGACCTCAAACTAACTCTGTAGACCAGGTTGGCCTGCAGTCCAGCTTAAAGTGATCGGTTCACATCTGTCTTCAAAGTGCTGGGATTAATTTAAATGTCCAACATTTTCTATGTCTTAAGGACTGTTTGTTTCTCATATACGAAACAACAAATAAAAATCTTGTTGAAATCAGCCATCATATTTACGTAACCAAATGATTAAAAAGCAGTCTGAGAACAGCCCTTTCAAATAAATTTTGAAACACATAGTGTAAGAGCTGAAGTTGACCTATAAGCCCCGTTCGACCAAGGTCAAGACAACTTCCTGGAATTCTGGGGACTGCTGTTCACTTCAGATAATAAGTCACGGATTTTCCAATTAGCAAATAAGATTAGTTGCCCGACTTCACAGGATGTGCCTAATCACATGTAGACGGGGAAGTACATAGGCAGTAAGTGCATCAAGATAACTGCTTGCCCCATTGGGTAAAGGTGGAAAGTACCATAACATTAAGGGTTTTGCCTTTATGAGCACCTAACTAATCTAATTCAGTACCATTTTCTGGGAACTCCAGGCATGGATCTGGCCAACATTCATCTTCCTGGTTAGTATTTAATAAAGCTTGTTTCAGTTGGACAATCTTTGGTTTGGTGTTTCTTCTTGAAATTTTCAGGTTTAACAATAGCACAAAAATTGTTACAAGTTTATGTCTCTGAAATTAATCAGAAGAGTTTGGATATTCATAGAATCATTACCCAAAACAATCCTATACTTTTAGAGCCTGAGTATTATAAGTACTTTGGAGGCATAGCATAGGCCAAATTATATTTACATAAAGAAACTGTACCTCAAAAGTCTCAGCAACATGACAGCCTAAACAAGGATGACACCAATAAACCAGAGTAGAGGGGGAAAGGCCCTTGAGGCTTCAAGCCTACACATGAACTGCAGGCAACTAATGAATGCTCAGAGTGGGGGAAACAGTCTTCTCCAGGGAAGTGCTTGCATATTCAGGTACCAAATGGTCAGCCCTGAAAACATATATACAAGTAACACTATACAGACTGAATAGGTTGTATTTAGTAATATTTGTGTACATATATATATATATATGTAATAATGAAAGAAAAGGTCATGAATTTGAAAGAGAGAAAGGGGATATAATGAAGGTATATCTTACTCAGGGTTTCTATTGATGTGAAGAGACACCAAGGCCATAGCAACTCATAAAGGAAAACATTTAATTGTGGTGGCTCACTTACAGTTTAAAGGCAAGAAGCAAGGCACAAGGCAGACATGGTGCTGGAGAAGGAGCTGAGATTTCTACATCTTGACTCAAAGGTAACAGCTAGTGGTTTGAGTGGAACTCGAGCAAAGGAAACATCAAAGCCCACCCAGACAGTGGCACACTTCCTCCAACAAAGCCACTCCTCCTATTAGGTGCTCCTAATAGCACCACTCCTTTTGGCAGCCATTTTCTTTCAAATCACCACAGAGTTCTGGAAAAGAGAAATAATGTAATTTTATTATAACCTCAAAAACCAAAGAAAATATTTTAAGCTGAGAGAGTTATAAAGCACAGTGCATATTTAAATTTGACAGCCAGCTTCCTTGTCTATAATTATATAGATTGTTTTCAACAAAATAAGTACTTCAGTTCGACAGCAGGAGATCTAGTGGAAGTAGTTTCTCTATTTAGATTCCTTCTTTCCAGGTGTGTTAAGTTGGCAACCAAGATTAGTCACCACAAGAGGTGAAACTATTAACAGGCTTCCCTTAGGCCACTCCTCCTTTTGATTTCAGAAATAATAGAACCAGTGTATTCCATATCAGTCAGCTTTTCATTAACGTCCAGATTGTTCTTGAAGCTCATGTGCTTGCTCAATTCCAGTTTCTTTCTCCAGTGTTTCTAAGGATGTTCAGAGCCTATTATTTGTCATACTTCATTCAAAATGTCGGTATGGGAGCTTTAATTACCCTAAAAGTAATTCCTCTTCAAACAAATATCCATTATCTACTGTCTTAGTTTTTATTGCTGTAAAGAGACAACATGACCGTGTCAACTCCTATAAAGGAAAACACTTACTGGGGTGATAGCTTACAGTTTCAGAGGTTTAGTTCATTGTGATCATGATGGGACGTTAACAGTGTGCAGGCAGACATGGTGCTGAAGTTACAAATACATCCTACAACTTGACTACCAGGCAAAAGGGAGTGAACTGAGATACTGAGTGTACTTGGGCATATATGAGACCTCAAAGCCTATCTCCACAAGACCATACCTACTCCAACAAAGCCACTCCTCCTGATAGTGCCATTCACTATGAGCTTATGGGGGCCAATTACATTAAAACTATCTTATCAATAGACTAGAAAGGTGAGTACAATTCCAATACAGACTAATATAATACAGTTGTAAGAATGAACAATTTTAAGATGGCCATGGTGAAACATACTATAATCAAGAAGCAAGAGACAAGATAGTAAGTCTGGAGCTGATCTGGGCTAGAGAGTTCCAGAACAGCCTGCTTTCATGGCAGATATTTCACCTGCTGGGACATGTCCCAGTCCTCACCATTAAGGAGAGAACAAAAATGTCCCAAAATTTTTAAGGAAAAAAAAAATTTTCAATTGTCCAAAACAAACAGAAAAGAATCTTAAAGGTATCAGGTAAAAACTTTAAAGAGAAAAAAGAATTGATATCATCATAAAGATAAAATTATTGAATTCATAAAACTGAAAATAAACAAAAGATCCAAGAATGAAAAGGAGCACATAAAAAATTCAAAGTATCATAAAGAGACCCTCTCAGGAAATAAAACAATTAGACAAAGAGCCAAGCAGCATTTTTAAAGGTATTTAGAGAGCTAATTAATCAGGTCCAATATCTAAATAACAGGAAGAAACAGAAACAACTAAAGATAAAAGTATTTGTGGGTATGTGAGTGCAGCACATTGCTGTGGAATACGTTACATTCATAAGATGTTGCATTCATCTATGCTGTGGAACGTTTAACAACACAAATGAATGCAGATGGGTTGCATTGTGTCCCATTTGTTTAAATATGTGTTATTTTGTTGGCCTAAAACACATGATGGGTTTAATAAAGGGCTGAATGGCAAATAGCCAGGCAGGAGACAGAAACGGGGGGAGCTGGCAGGCTGAAGAATAAATAGAAGGAGAAATCTAAGAAAGGAGGATGCCAAGAGCCAGCCACACAGCCAGGCAGCCACATAGCCACGCAGCCATGCAGCCACGCAGCCACACAGCCCCCCAGGCCCTCATCCTTCCAGCCCCCATTCCCCAGCCACACAGCCCCCCACCCCCTAGCTCCTCAGCCTCCCAGACTCCCAGGCTCCCAGTCCCGAGCCACACAGCCACACAGCCACACAGCCACACAGCCACACAGCCACACAGCCACACAGCCAGCCACAGAGTAAGAATAACAAAAAGATACATAGAATAAAGAAAAGTAAAAAGGCCAGAGGCAAAACATAGTTAAAGAGAAATAGGTAAAGTTTATGTTAGAAAAGCTGGTAGAAGTGTATTTATTTGAGTGGAAGGCCCTAAAAATAGAAAACAAACACGCAACAGCTCTACAGCATGTGTGAGTGTGTGCTCACCCATCAGATGTCTTCCTGTTTCTCAGTGAGCCTGCAGCCCACAGTTGCAGTTAGGATGGAGAATCCCCTGCACTCCTTCCTGTCTCCACCTCCCCAGTTGTACTGTAACAACTTTTGTGTTGACTTAATCTAGAGTCATTTTGGAAAGGGAAGGACACCTGGAAAAATGCCGCCACCAGATTTGCTGTGCTTCACTTTCTTGATTGATGATGAAGGGTTCAGTTCACTGTGTCACTCTACCCCAGAGCTGATGGTCGTGAATGCTATAAGAAAGCAGGCTGTGCAAACCATGAGGCAAGTCAGTAAGCAGTGTTTCTCCACAGTCTCTGCTTCAGGACCTGCCTCTAGATTATTGACCTGAGTTCCTGCCCTAACTTCTCATGAAGGACTGTGACCATGATGTGTAGGCTGAAATAAACCTTTGCTTTCCAATTTGCTTTTTGTCATGGTGTTTTATAGCAGCAATCAAACCCCTAAGATGTCAGTACTAGGATTATAGACATTCCTCCATACCCAGCTTTACACACTGGTGCTGAGAATCACAAAGTACACAACAAACACTTCATCCATGATACCATCTCCCCAACCCTAAAAATGAAAATAATAAATAAATTTTCAAAAGAATCATATGAAGAAACAAAGGACTTAAAGATACCCATTTAAAATAAAAGTCCATTGAAGGTTGCTACATTTACAGAAAAAAAGTAGTTGCTTAGTTGCTTATGACTCGTCTTGATGACATTACAGAGTTCCAGGGTACAAAAAATATTTTAGAGTAAACATCAAATGATAGCTCTAAATCACATGCTTTCAAAATGTTATAGACAATCCATTTAACTTACAGTATAATATCCACCCTAATTATCATTCAAGTTTTTGTGTGGGGGAGGAGTAAATAAAAATACATGCAATAAAGAGTTATGTCCTTTTTTCTGTGACGTCACAGAAGAATGTGCACAAGGGGAAAAGATGAAAAAGCAGTGCGGATATTAACAGTGAAGACAGAGTTTAGGATGCAAAGGGAAGTTCTAAGATGGGCAGAAATTAGACATGTTTGGGTTCTAGAAGATAAATCTAAAACTTCATGAAATTGATTGATTATCAGGAATGTTTACAAACTTTGATATTAATATTAATAAGGGCCAGACAGAGCCTTTAAAAGCAGCAGCTACATTGAGAGTGGATAGATGGGGAGGGAGATAACTAAAGGTTTATGAGAAAGACTGCTATGTATCTTTGTAGTAAATATTTTATGATCAGTAAAGCAAAATCTGGATAGTAATTTATTTCCTAAAGTGTTAGTCAGGCAAGTAAATTTCAGGAAAGGAGCACAAGATGGGAACACACACACATACATATTTATATACACACATACTTACACACACACACAAATCATAAATTGTTTATATTAATTTATTATTATTGGTGAGGGTATCTACGTATGTGTGCACATGTGCCATAGCATGTGTGTGGTGGTGGTAGGTGTGTGCACAGGTGTGCAGGTGTCTGAGGAAACCAGAAAAAAAGATGAGTGATTCCCTGGAACTGAGTTTCAAGAAGTTTTGAGCTGACTGATGTAGGTTCTGAAAGGCAAATTTCAGTCATCTTCAAGACCAGCAAGCATTCTTAACTGCTGAGTCATTTCTCTAGCTCCAAATATAAAAAAATTTTAAAGAATTTAAAGTAGTATCTTTCTTTAAAGTACCATTTATCTACTGATATTTAAATCTGTGCAATAAGAGTTTTATCATTCCTATAATATTTTCATTTTTAATTTACACAGGCATTTTTATTTAGATAATGACAAACCAGTCCAGAACTATAAAAATAAATAAATACAGTCTTTTAAATAAAGTTAAGTAGGAAAAAGGACAAACAAAAAACTGAGACTTGCTGTGGGACTATGTTCTGGTACATTGTAAATATTTGTACCTCCCATTGGTTTAATAAAACACTGATTGGCCAAAGGGCAGACAGGAAGTGTGGGTGGGGCTACCAAACTAAGAAAACTCTGGGAAGAGGAAGAACACAGCAGAGACTCCAGCAGATGCAGAGGAAAGAAGGCCATAATACTGCTCTGAGAAAAGGTATTAAGCCACTTGGCTAATCATGGGTTAGTTTAAGAATTAAGAGTTAGAAATTTATATGTCTGAACCATAGGCTGATCAGCATGAAATTAATGTAAGCTCCTGTGTGTGTTTTTGGGGACTTTGGGATTGCTATTCCAGATCTTGGGGCTATCCCAGGCCAGAAACTTCATATTACAGAGACTTCCTGATTTAAATTGGTTAGAAGAAAACCTGAGAGCAACATACAAGCTTCAGGGGAATTTAAAGTTTTTTTGGAATTTAATCATTTTGCAAAATATAGTCAGTTGTCCAAGTGTCTGATTATAACTAAATAAGTCAATGCTCATCTAAATGTAATGAAATCATGTAGTCATTCTTGGCACACAATTTTAAATGGTTCTGTTCATTGGTTGGTTGGGTCAGTTTGTTTTATGTTTGGGTTTTGGTTTTGCAAAGGAAAAGATACATTTCAGTGAGCTAATTTGTAAGCTAAGCACTCCTTTCTGCCCCAACTTTTGAAATAAATCCCAATGGTCTCCCTGAGTTAAATTAGCAGAAGAAGAATATTTCATGGCTCATTAGTGCACTGAATCTGTCAACTAGCAGTATGGAGATGCAACAGGGTGTGACAAACACCTGGGAAAGAGAAGGAGAAAGGAAGGGAGAGAGGGAGAGAGGGAGGGGAAGATGGAGGGAAGGATGGAGGGAGGGGATGAATTTTAACATAACCACCAGAACTTAGGCCTTTCTTACTGTTTAAATGTTTCACCAATGCCAGTCTTTGTCAGAGGAACTGCTGTTCTACCTCCACTGAGCCTCCAGTCTCCCCACCCCCCTTTGCTGTAGAAGGGAGAAAGCTTGGTATGATTTGGCTGCAGTTTGAATCGCCAAAACTCATTATGCTGACGTTCAAGTCTCCCCTGTGAAATATTATGATTTTATCTGACAGTGATGTTTATAGATGGGGACTCTGAGAAGTGATTAGGGTTAGATAAGGTCATCCTGGATGAACTATTGGTGGCTTTTCCTTGATTCTTCGGTAGTTTCATAAGTGTGTTTTGATCATATGCCCCCATTACCCTCTCAGTCCCCTTCCCCCTCCTGCTGAACCTCTTTCTAACCAAGAAGTCTGCTTCCTGCTTTCATGTCATTTTGTGATCCACTAAGTCTGAGTTTCTTCCATGAGTGTGGATGTAACTTATTGACTGGAGTGTAGGCAAACTATCCCATGGCTATACCTTTTGTATTTGAAGGGCACCAGTAAAGAAAGTGCTGAAATGATTGCTTCATTATTGGGGGGTTGATTATTGGGGGTAAGATAGAGAAAATGTTCAGATTAATCTGGAAGAGTCCAGAGCGAAGAAAAAAAAATAGACTAGATATGGCCAGGGTTGAGGAAGAAAGTGGGAGATGGGGGCAGGGGAAAATCATTCAGGTCGTAAGGATAAGTGGTGAGGAGGAGGGAAGCCCAGAGGCCTGGGAGATTAATATAGAAGTGGGCATATGTGATGGGCCAGGACGCTATTGTGAACTTTTAAATGTATAAAGGAGACTTGGAAATAGAGACCGAGGAAACCTGGAGACTGGCACACTGAGAGGTTCCACAGGTATTTGTCCCTGGAGAGTTACATGTTTCTCCTGCCAGAGGTGGTCGAAAGGAAACCTATTTCCCAAGTTCCTGAGGAATTCTGGCTTTTATCCAACCGCCAGAAATGTTATTAGTTCATTTTGAGCTCATTTCTAGATGCATGCACTTCCTAAGACCTAGCACTACCAAGGAGAATGATGACTTCCCCTTCTCTGGTACCATTAACTGTCAATGAGTCTTCATGGATGCCTGGAGTTTCCCAAGCTCTTCCCCCATCCATGACTGAATGATGAAGAGCCCAACCTTGTGTAGGTGATGGTGGTTGGTGTGATTTCATGAGTGAATGTCCAGGAAACAGTGATTTACCACACTACTCTGTCCTCCAGGACTTGGATTCATTCTGCATCCTCTCAGATACTCCCTGAGCCTTGGAGTGAGTGATATAGTTATCTATTTTAGGGCTGTAATTCTGAAAACCCTGACCTTTATTGCTAACTTTATAAGAATAAAAAACCAAAAGATATACATAGATATGTCCCTGTTCTTGTCTCTTGCCATGGAATGCCCTGTACTACTTAAGAGTCTATCAGCAGGAAAAGCATCATCAGATGCAGCCCAGTGATCATCAGTCAAAATAGCCCTATTTTACTTTATAGAATATTCTGCCTTGGGTGTTTTATTATAATCATATAAATTGATCTAATTTACTAAACTTGTGTTTTGATATTTATATTTAAGTGTTATCTTCAGCTTCTATTCAAGGATTCTACAAGTCAAATGAGAATATGTATGCCATCAGGATTACAACGTAGTCTTCTAGAGTAAATGTAAAGAAAAATACTGGAACTTTAAAAACTGTCTTTATCTTTGTTTTATCTGTATCTGTATCTTTGGCTTGTATGTATGTCTGTGCAATACAACAGTGTAGTGCCCTCAAAAGCCAGAAGAGGGCATTAGATTCCCCTGATACATGTGCTACCACAGGGGTGCTGGGATTCTCCTTCTGGAAGAGCAACCAATACTCTCCACTACTTAACTGATCTCTCCAACCTCAGAATTTCCACATTTATTCTTCTCTAAAGATAAAATACAATGTAACAAAAAAAAATCATAGACTTTACTTAACACATGGATTCTTGCTCAGTAACAACATTAGAGGTATTGTTTTTCATGCAGTGAACAAACTTTGCTAAAATGTAGATGTTCCAGGGACAGAAGAGTGGATTATTGTCCACATGCATTCATTCTCTGATCTCAGAATGTCACAAACTACAGCCATTTATAAATCATCACTTAGGATGTCATCAAGACTTGCCTAAACTAACCTCCACTGGGAGGACAAGAAGCATAAGGAATTCCTGAAAACACAATCACATTGTAAGAGTAGATGTGAATAAGGAACCAGCAACATAGAAAGTCTAACGCCCGGTATGAATGTTTAAACAGCTGTGTTATGAGAGTGAAGCAAAGATGATCCAGTTAGAGTAGATTCTCAGTTATCAAAGCATCAGTTAAAATATGAGTGCACATCTGCCAGCATTAATTATGAGCCATTTATGTACAACCATCTTCCTTATAGTATTTAGTCATTGGTATTGTAAAAACTTAAATTCTAGTAGTTCCCTTTTGGTTTATGTTGATTTTGAACATGTTGCATAGCCTTATTCTTTGTAAATACACTTTATTATAGAGCAGGTTTAATGAAGGAAAAGCATGAACATTCAGCCATGCTGGTAGGCCTGTTTGTAGGGAGATTACGTTGTTCCATTGTAAATAATTGTCCCTGCTTATGAGTTTAATAAAAAGCGCTGATTGGCCAAAGGCAGACAGGAAGTGTGGGCAGGGCTACCAAACTAAGAAGACTCTGGGAACAGACAGAACAGAGCAGAATGCCAGAGAGAAGCCAGAAGAAACAGAGGACAACTATGCTGCTCTGAGAAAAGGTACCAAGCCGCATGGCTGAACAGGATAAGAGTCATGGGTTAGATGAAGGGTAAAGAGTTAGCAAGTTATATGCCTGAGTCTTAGGCCGATCAGCCTAAAATTATTGTAAGCATTTGTGTGTCTCTGCAGGTCTGTGGGTCTGCGGGCCTAAACCTTGAGACTAGGCCCAAAAGTTTGGGTCAGAAACCTCTTACTACACCTGTTATTTACTAGAGTCCAACCTGAAAAGATAACGCTACCAGCCCTGTTACTTACTGTTGTAGTGGGGGTTCTCAGTCCCGGGCGGATAGAGGCCCAGAGACCCACAGACCTGCCGCCCGAGACCAGACCGCTTAGCCACCCACTGCTAAGACCCCCAGAAATGACTCAGACACTTATATTAACGTTATGCTGTTTGGCCTATGGCTCAGGCACATTGCTAGCTAGCTCTTATATCTTAAATCAACCCATTTCTATAATCTGTCGGCCACGTGGCCCATGGCTCACCTGTGATCCTTACATGTTTCTTCTTGGGCGGCTTGCTCGATCTGCTTCTGACTCCGCCCTTCCTTTCCTACCTATTCTCTGATTTCTCCTCCTACTTCTTCTATGGTGCCTGTCATGGGCCAAAACAGCTCCTTTATTTAAAGATTGAGATTCACAGCATACATAAAGGCATTCCCACATCAACCTACTATGCTCTAACCAAGGCAAATTAATCTCTCCTCAATTTAGTTCCTTTATATATGACAGGAAAATAACAGTACTATCCACCAACTGATAAAGTTCTCGCACCAGCATTTTGAATGTTTGAATCTCTAAATGTTAAATTAAAAGAAAATATTAATATTTAAAGATAGTGTTGTGCAAATAGTAAGATAAATGCCATTTTAACTAGCATACATATAATTAACTATGTCTGACACACTTTTTTAGGAAATTTTTGTGTCACATTTCTCTTATTTGAGAAGTTAAAAAGCAGTCATAGTTCACTGGGTTTTTTTTCTATTTAATCCAATGTAAGAAAATATTTTTATAATTTAGCATAGTGATACACCACTTGGGATTTAAAATTAGAAGACCAAGTCCCTTTGCCTAGTCTTCTCCCACTCTATCCACTCCCTGAGACCCCTGAGAACAGGGTCAATTAGGGAAGAATTTCATAAGCCTGGCTGGGAACAGAGGCTGGATGCTCAGGTGAGGATCCAGTGACCCTCCTTACCTCTTCCTCCTGTGAGGGATAAATCAACTACCAATAAGCAGAGCCATAATCATCTTTTGCAGGAAGACACAGTTGCTCTTACAAAGGTGCCAAGTGTTCTGCTTACAGGGTAGTACACGATTAGTAATTCCAAGTAAATAAATTTCAGAATATGCAAATAAATAATAAATACGTGGGTATGATAACATAATTAAGCTAGACACTATTTACACTTGACAAAAAAAAAAAAAAAAAAAAGCAATGTGACAGCAGGATCCCCAACAGTCAGCATACTAAAGGTTCCTTATGTTGCCACTCTTCTTGTCTCATTAAACACTGAAAGCTGATCACGGGGCACACCACAGCATTCCCACATAATAAGCACATATGACAGCTCAGATGATTAAAGATTGCTAATGGCCAAAAATGGACCCAGTGTGTATAACTTGGAGCCAAAATGGCCAAGAAGTATAGGTTACTGATTCCAGTGAGACAAATGTTCCTAAGGAGTCTGTAGAGCATTTCAACTGGGTTGGCTGAGACTAGAAATTGAGTGTCACATCAGAAGTTACAGCATGGAACTCTGAGTGAAAAGTGACAAGTGGGAATTGTGTAGTCATGGGAATAAAGAGAAATACCAAATAATGATTGGAGAAAACAGACAGAGTTAAAAGGATCTGAAACAACATGGCCTGTGCAGGGATGGGCAGGCAGTCCAATGCGAGAATGAGAGTGCACAATTGGGAAAGAGACAGATGAAGCTGGATCCCATGGCTGTAGCTCCTGGATTTGGTACTTAAAATACCTGAAGAAACATGACCAGAGGCAGCTCAAGAGACTAACTCCAACAAATTTGCACAAGATTTCAGAGTAATAGAGACAGACGTGGAAAGGCTAGAGGCAGGAAATAAGTCCAGAAGTCTCTTCTGCCAGAGAAGTCCATGCCTGAGCTATGGCAGCATATATCCCAGTGATATAATTTAGAAATCACCATCTAGAATTTCCCACAGACAATGTTTGGAATTTTCTCATCCAGTTTCATGTATTCGTTCAGTAAATGTGTATCAGCTGTTTTTTCTCAATAGAACACAGTTTCAAAGGCTAGGAATAGGCTCATGAACAAAGTGGGAAGCGACCCCTATTGAAAGGTGTCATATCCAAGGGACAGATGAGCAAGCTTTTGTGTCAGGTAACAAAGGAATTACAGAGGGCAGAGAGCCCCCAAACCATTCCAGTTTACCAATAAAGTCCAGGGAAGGCTCTCTGATAAAGTTTCTGGAAGGCCTGGTGAAGGAAGACAGGGAGCCCGGATATCTGCAGGGACCATGGTCCCAGCAGAGGGAAGCGCTTCAGCCCTCAAGCAGACCTCTGCTGCTGCACACCGAACTGTGGCAAAGTCAAGCTGAGGTTACAGGACAGAACCTCAGGGGCTTCAGATGGAAACTTTTGCAAAGCCATGTTTCGTCTTTAAATCAAAGAGGAGAGATGTGTTGCTGTGGCTTCAAAGCCTGAGTGAGAAAATAAGACGGGAGACAATTTCACCTCTGCAGCTGAGTACCATTCTCAGTGACTTCCAGCATGATTTAGTGACATCACTATAACGTGTTGGGCCAATGATTTTTAACTGGGATGGTTTCTTTATAGTCCTGTAAGAGAGCTTTTGGCATCTCATAAAATTTAAGAGTTTGTAATCTGTTTTTAACTATTTAAATATTATGTCAGAGGCCAGTATTGTCCTGAAGTTTTAGTTTTGTCACAGTTATGTAAGAAACAACTATTGCTAAGAAAAATATAAATTTCCATAAAGACCACGGGAATTAAGTTCTTCTGAATGTTATTTACCTTAAGTTTTTAGGCTCTAACCCAGCTTCAATGCTGGTGACCCTTCTCTGTATAAAATGACTATCTCAGATTCTGATTAAAGACAGTATCTGTACATATCAGTCCATTTAATCCTTCAAAACACTTAGAGGCCTGTAAGAGTGATGATTTAGAAAATAATTTCCATGAAGTTGCCATTCAGGTATAAAGTTGAAAATAATGATTTTTTTTAATTTTTGAATTGACTAATAAAAATGTTCTAATTCAAGTTCCTGGATACAGCAAAAACTAAAAATGACAATTTTGGATGAAATTAAACTTAGTTAACACATTTTGTGCATTTTTGCAGTTTGAAGGTAAACTAATCCTTACGTTTAAGGAATTCGTGTTCTGGCCAGAGGAAAAGAAACCAAGAAAGGGAAGAAGAATGATGAGAAAAAGGTGTGAGGAAGAGGAGGGAAGAAAGAGAGGAGAAGGTCCAGAGAGGGAGACACCATGCAGAAAAGAGATTAGTTCCAGCAGGCCATAAGCAGGAGCACTGACCAGGAAACAATAGCATCTATCCATGCTTTCGGGACTTCTTACAATGAGTAAATGTAGGCCAAACCTACCCCTGCTGCCCAGCACTATCATTACTGTCCACCTCTGACCAGGCCTACCCCTACTGACCAGGCCTACCCCTACTGACCAGGACTACCCCTACTGACCAGGGCTACCCCTACTGACCAGGACTACCCCTACTGACCAGGCCTACCCCTACTGACCAGGACTACCCCTACTGACCAGGACTACCTCTACTGACCAGGCCTACCCCTACTGACCAGGACTACCTCTACTGACCAGGCCTACCCCTACTGATCAGGCCTACCCCTACTGACCAGGACTACCTCTACTGATCAGGGCTACCCCTACTGACCAGGACTACCAATACTGACCAGGGCTACCTCTACTGACCAGGACTACCCCTACTGACCAGGACTACCCCTACTGACCAGGACTACCCCTACTGACCAGGACTACCCCTACTGACCAGGACTACCCCTACTGACCAGGCCTACCCCTACTGACCAGGACTACCCCTACTGACCAGGACTACCCCTACTGACCAGGCCTACCCCTACTGACCAGGACTACCCCTACTGACCAGGACTACCTCTACTGACCAGGCCTACCCCTACTGATCAGGCCTACCCCTACTGACCAGGACTACCTCTACTGACCAGGGCTACCCCTACTGACCAGGACTACCAATACTGACCAGGGCTACCTCTACTGACCAGGCCTACCCCTACTGACCAGGACTACCTCTACTGATCAGGGCTACCCCTACTGACCAGGACTACCCCTACTGACCAGGACTACCCCTACTGACCAGGCCTACCCCTACTGACCAGGACTACCCCTACTGACCAGGACTACCCCTACTGACCAGGACTACCCCTACTGACCAGGCCTACCCCTACTGACCAGGCCTACCCCTACTGACCAGGACTACCCCTACTGACCAGGACTACCAATACTGACCAGGCCTACCCCTACTGACCAGGACTACCCCTACTGACCAGGACTACCCCTACTGACCAGGACTACCAATACTGACCAGGACTACCCCTACTGACCAGGCCTACCCCTACTGACCAGGACCACCCCTACTGACCAGGACTACCCCTACTGACCAGGGCTACCCCTACTGACCAGGACTACCAATACTGACCAGGACTACCAATACTGATCAGGACTGTGACCAGTGCCCAGGCCTGTGACCAATGTCTAGGATTGCCACTACTGACCAGGACTGTGACTAGTGCCCAGGACTATCATTCATAGCCATGGTTGCCACAGAGATTTCATTACCAGTTAACTGCCCAGAGGTGGCATGAGGATTTTGCTTAGAAAACATTTTTGTTCTAGCGATCTAAAGTCCAGTTTGCTTTTTTACTAACCATAGCCCCAACATTTAAAGAAATGAAAAGAAAAAAAAAGGGGGGGGGAGTACATTCCACTTTCCAATCACAAAGAATTCTTTTAAGCTTGCAAGTTTTATTTGTGCTGTTTTCTATATTTGAAAATAGCTCCTCCCTCTTCAGGGTCAACTACTCAAATATGACAATTGAATGTCATTAAAACATGTTGATTACACTCTTTTTCTCTGGTAAAACCCCAGTTAATTACCCCAGGACAGTGGAGATTTTAGTGCACCAAAGTGGAAGCTAAATTAAAAACCTTCTTTTAGAAGAACTGATACCAGCAGGAAGACTCCTCAGATCTCAGGACAGATGGCACCCCATGTTTCTGCTGAGTCCTTCTTGTATGGGAACTAGGTTTCTTCAGTAGGAGAATGAGGGTGCAGAAGTATCCTCAATTCCTCATAATACCAAAAGCCTGGGGAATTTTTCACACCTCAGAATTCACATTGTGAATTTGGCACTTAACATCTACTGTGCCATTTCCCCAAACACCAGTTCTTCATGGTCTTACTTCCCAAGCAAACACTATAGAAATTCACATTAATCATTTCGTACACTTTCAGGGTTGATAGCAATGATTTAGTCAGTTTCAAACCTCATCAAAGTAGCTTTCAGGTTTTTTTTTCAGAGTTGTTTGAGAAATTGTTCTGAGACTTGAATGATGAAAGAATAATTAATTTGCTCAAGCCGTCCGATGGCAGTGATTTACTTGAACCAAGCTCAACACTCAGATCACACTGTTCCATTAGTATGTCCTGACTGACAGGCAGAAACCCCACGAGTCTGAACATTCTGTATCAACAGCTAATGGGAATGTAACTGAGCTTTGATGTTTAAAAGCCCAAAGAACCTGTGAGATTAAATGCTGACTGACCATAGGCCAGGTCACTGCTTAATACTAATGCTCCAGTCCACTCGTCTGATTTGCTGTGACCTTGTAGAAGGATTGTTCTTTCAAGTTGTTATTTGTTATAGAGAACGTAAAGGACCAAGGACTTTCCCATCAGCATGAACACCTATGCTCTCATTTTATTTTTTATATTTTCCATTTTTATTCATCCTTATACAATACATCCTGATGGCAGCTTCCCCTCCCTCTACTCCTTCCAGTTCCCCTCCCACTTTCTGTCTCCCCCAGATCAACTCCCCTTCACCTCCCCAGAAAAGAGCAGGCCTCCTAGGGACATCAACTGAGCAGCTTACAGTAGGATACAATAAGGCCAGACACAATTCTCACATCAAGACTGTGTAAGGCAACCCAATAGGAGGAAAAGGGTGCCCCCCCCAAAAAAAAAGAGCAAAAGAGTCAGAGATGCCCCAGTCTCATTGTCGGGAGTCCCCCTAAAACAACAACCATAACACATATGCTGTGTTCTGGTATCCTCAACCCCTCTGGCTCCCACAATCCCTCCTCTGTTTTATTCATGGAGTTTCCCCAAGAGTTCAGAGAGAGACCCGATGGAGATCTCCAACCTCAACTCTCCCTACCTAATGTTTGGCAGTGGATCTCTGCGTTTTTTACCATCAGGTACTGGAGGCAGTCTCTCTGATGAGGCATCCAGCTATGAATATAACAGAACATCATGGGGAATAATTTCATTGCTTTTTATTTTTACCAGTTGTCTTTGGTTCTATCTACTCTAGATCTCTGAACTACTCAAGCAGTGTCAGGCATGGGATCCCTCTCGAGGCATGGGCTCCAAATTAGATCATTCATTGTTTGGCTGGCCACTCCCATAACTTCTGTGCCACCATTGCCTCAACACATCTTGCAGGTAGGGCAGATTGTAGGTCGAAGGTTTTGTAGCTGGCTTGGTGCCGCAGTCCCACCACTGGAAGCCTTGTCTGATTACAGAAGATAGCCAGTTCAGGATCTATATCTCCATTACTAGGAGTCTTCACCAGGGTCACCCCTGTCAATTCCAGTGTGAGTGTCTGCTGCACTGTGTTTCCACATTGCCCCTAAATGTCCTCCAGTTCCAGTAGTCTCCCATCCTTGCTTCCTCAGTTTCCTCTTCCAAACTTAATCTCTCCTGTTCCCATTCCCATAAGCCTTCAGTCCACCTGCAAAATCCTTCCCAGGGAGATCCATGCATTCCTCCCCTTAGAGCCCCCCTTGTTACTTAGGCTAGGCCTGTGGATTGTAGCATGATTAACATTTATTTAACAGCTAATCCACTTATGAGTACACATAGTGTTTGTTTTTCTAGATCTGGGGTTTCTTTACTAAGGATGATTTTTTTCTAGTTCCACTTATTTGCCTTCAAGTTTTATAATGTCATTTTTTTAGGTGCCGAGTAATACTCTGTTGTGCAAATGAAGCACATTTATTTAATTCATTCTTCCATTGAGGGACATCTAGGTTGTGTCTAGTCTCTGGCTATTAAGAATAATGCTGCTATGAACATAGTTGAGCTTACTGCCTGCATTGCCAGTGTTCTACTCAGGAAGCTTTCTCCTATACCAATTCATTCCAGTCTCTCCCTACTCCCTCTTCTATCAGGTTCAGTATGTCTAGTTTTATGTTGAGTCCTTCGATCCAGCTGGACGTGAGTTTTGTACAGGATGGTGGATAGAGATCTATTTGCATTCTTCTACATACAGACACCCAGTTAGAAGAGCACCACTTGTTTGAGATGCTATCTTTTTTCCACTGTGTGTTTCTGGCATTATCTGATATTGATAGGTATGTGGATCTTCGATTCAATTCCACTGGTCAATGTGTCTGTTTTATGCAAATACCGTGTGCTTTTTATGACCATATCTCTGTAGTAGATCAACTTGGAATCAGAGATAGTAATACCTCCAGGAGTTCCATTACTGTTCATATTTTTTAGATGTTCTGGTGTTTTGGTTTTTTATATGAAGTTGAGTATTGTCTTTTCATGGTCTATAAAGAATTGTGTTGAAATTCTGATGGTGATTGTGTTGAACCTGTAGATTGCTTTTGGCCATATTTAGTATATCGTTGCTACCAATCCATGAGCATGGAATATCTTTTAATCTTCTGATATCTTCAACAATTTCTTTCTTCAAAAACTTAAAATTATTGTCATACAAGTTTTTCACTTGCTTAGTTAGTGTTACCCCAAGATATGTTACATTATTTGTGGTTATTGTGAAAGATGTGTGTAGTAAGAGGTTTCTGGCTTGGACTTTCTGACCTAGCCTCAAGGTTTAGGCCCGCAGACCCACAGACCCACAGAGACACACAGATGCTTACAATAGTTTTAGGCTGATCGGCCTAAGGCCCAGGCATATAACTTGCTAACTCTTTACCCTTAATCTAACCCATGACTCTTATCCTGATCAGCCACATGTGGCTCTGTACCTTTTCTCAGAGCAGCATAGTTGTCCTCTGCTTCTTCTGGCTTCTCTATGGCATTCTGCTCTGTTGTTCCTCTTCCCAGAGTTTTCTTAATTTGGTAGCCCCGCCCACACTTCTGTCTGCCTTTGGCCTATCAGCACTTTTTATTAAACCAGTGGGTGGGACAATTATTTACAATGGAATAACATAATCCCCCTACAGTTATGTTTTCCTGATTTCTATCTTGGGGCATTTTTCATTTGTATGTAGGAGAACTACTGAATTTCTTTTTATTAATCTTGTATGCAGACACTTTGCTGATGATGTTCATTAGCTGTAGGAGTTCCTGCTATAATTTTTGGGAGTCACTTACGTATCTTATCACATCATCTGTAAATAACAATTCTTTGACTTCTTCCTTTCTAATTTGTTTCCTGTTGATCTCCTCCAGTTACCTTATGGATATAGCTAGAACTGCAAGTACTATATTGAAAAGATATGGAGAGAGTGAACAGACTTGTCTTGTTCCTGATTTTCATGGAATTGCTGTGAGTTTCTCTCCATTTAACCTGTTGGCTATAGACTTGCCGTAAATTGCCTTCATTATATTGAGATACGTTTCTTGTATCAATATTCTCTCCAAGACTTTTATCATGAAGGGGTGTTTGATTTTGTCAATACTTTTTCAACATCTAATGAGATGATCACGTGACTTTTTTCTTTCAGTTTGTCTTTATGAATAATTACATTTATTGATTTTCCTGTGAAAGCATCCCTGCATGTCTGGGATGAAGCCTACTTGATCATGGTGGATAATCATTTGGATGTGCTCTTGGATTCAGTTTGTGAGCATTTTATTGAGAATTTATCTATATTCATAAAGAAAATTTGTCTGCAATTCTCTTTTTGTTGAATCTTTGTGTTGTTTGGGTATCGGGGTGACTGTACTCATAAAATGAATTTGGCAATGTTCTTTCTGTTTCTGTTTTGTGGAATAATTTAAGAAGTATTGATGTTGGCTCTTTTTTGAAAGTCTAATAGAATTTTATGCTTTGTTCTTGTACATTTCTAAAGAGATTTTAATTACTGCTTCTTTTTCCTTAAGGGTTGTAGGTCTATTTAAATTGTTTATCTGGTCTTGATTTAACTTTGGTAAGTGGTATCTATCAAGAAAACTTTCCATTTCTTCTTGATTTTCTAATTTTGTGGAGTACAGATTTTTGAAGTATGACCTAATGATTCTTTGGATTTCCTCTGTGTCTGTTTCCTTTTTGACTCTGCTAATTTGGATATTATTTCTGCTTCTTTTAGCTAGTCAGGGTAAAGATTTGTCTGTCTTGTTGATTTTCCCATAGAAGCAACTTTTTATTTTAATTCTTCTTAGCATGGTTCTCCTTGTGTCTAGTTGTATTGATTTCAGCCTTCAGTTTGATTATTTCCTGAAATCTACTCCTGTTGATGCTTACTTCCTTTTGTTATAGAGCTTTCAGGTGTGCTGTGAAGTTATTAGCATGAGATTTAATGTTTTATGTAGGTATTTAGTGCTACAAACTTCCTTTTGCATATTTTTGGGTGAGTTGAATAGTCATTGTCATTGAATTCAAGGAAGTCTTTAATTTCTTTATTTCTGTCTTGACCAAGTAATCATGCAGCAGAGAGTTGTTGAGTTTCTGTAAGTTTGTAGGCTCTCTTTTGTTTCTGTTGTTGAAATCCAGATTTAATCCATCATAGTATGACAGGAAACGGAGTTACTTCAACTTGTATGTGTTGGGATTGACTTTGTGACCGAGTATGGGGTTTATTTTGGAAAAGTTCTGCGAGATTCTAAGAAGAAGGTATATTCTTTTATGTTTGGTGAAATGGTCAATAGATAAGTTATATTCATCTGGTTTAAAACATGCTAGCTCCAATATTTCTTGGTTTAGTTTTTGGCTAGATGACCTGTCTATTGGTGTGAGTGGGATTTTGAAGTCTCCCATTATCAATGTGTGTGGGTCAATGTATCATTTAAGCTTTAATAATGTTCCTTTTACAAACATGGGGTGCCCTTGTGTTTGGAACATAGATGTTAAGAATTTAAACAGCCTCTTGGTAGATTTTTCCTTTGATGTGTATAAAGTGTTCCCCGTCTCTTTTGATTAGTTTTGATTCAAGGTCTATTTTGTTAGATATTTGTAGATACGGCTACACCAGCTTTCTTCTTACGCACATTTTCTTGGAAAATCTTTTTCCAACCCTTTACTCTGAAGTTATGTCTTTTTTTAATGTTGAGGTGTATTTCTTGTATGCAGCAGAAGGATGGGTCCTGGTTTTGTATACCTTCTTTTAGTTTGTGTCTTTATTAGGGAATTGAACCCATTAATATTGAGAGCTATCAATCATCAATCATTGTTAATTCCTGTTATTTTGTTGGTGGTGGTGTTAGTGTTGGTGGTAGATTTGGTGGTGGTGATAGTGTGTGTGTTCCTAAATAGGTAAATACAACCTACTTAATCTGTATAATGTTATTCATACATATGTTCTCAGGGTTGGTCATTTGGTACTGAATAAACAGTGTGTTCTTTATCTCCCACTCTCAGTATCATAGTTATCTGTAGTTCTTTGTATATGAGGCCTCTTTAGCTTTACTACTTCCATGTTATTGGTATTATCCTTGTCAGGGTCTTGTTGAGGCAGCCTTATTGGTGAGACTTCATGGGTGTATCTTCTGGAATTTTTAGGAGACACAATCTTACAGTAAAGTCCCTGTTGCTCTGGCTCTTAAAGTCTTTCCCCTCTTCCACAATATTCTCTTATGCTTAGGTGCAAAAGTTGTGTTGTAGATGTATCCACTGGGATTAGGCTCCACACCCTATGTTTTTATAGGTTGTCATTTTCCATAATGATTGCCATCTGTTATAAAGGGAAGTTTCCTTTATGAAGGGAAAAGGCTACACTTATCTCAGTGTGTAAGAACAAATATGTATACTGCAGTTAGGGTACTTAACCTTCTTAATCTAAGTTTTCTCCTCTGTAAAATGGGCATATGCCCTACTTTGTAAGGAAAAGTGATCGTAGAAATGAAATAATTTCAAGTGCTCAAAAGCCTACAACAATTTGTCATCATCATAATCAACTCATTATTATTGTCAGCATAAAGTAACAGCAGAACTTCTACTACTGAGGAAATTTTTCAGACCATATCTTTCCACATATCTTCGCCATAGCTGATGATGAGGGCAACTCCATGAGACCACATACCTCCTTTAAATAATTTGATTCTGTTATTTTTTTTCTTTGTGTGACAAATTTTATTGTAAAAAAAAGTAATAATCAGTGTTTTCCTTTGTTGAAACTGATCAAACATTTAGAAACAGTTTTGTACATGTTACATAGAATCTTCAAGCAAGAAGAACAATTTTTATTCTTTGTGTTTTTCTTCTGAGTTTCCATCAGTTATCTTGGCTTTTCTTATTTTTCTTTATGTTACTGATTATCTTTTGCCTACTTTTTGTCTTTCTAAAACAAGCTTATGCTATGTAGCTCAAATTGCCCTTGAATTCTGTGGTAGTTTGAATGCAACTGACCCCCATAAGCTCATGGGAAGTGGCACTATTAGAAGGTGTGGCTTTGTTGAAGTAGGTGTGGTCAGGCTTTGGGGTCGCTTTTGCTGAAGCTTCACTTAGTGTCACAGTCCATTTCCTGTTGCCTTCTAATCAAATTGTAGCCATCATCATTCTGTCTGGGTGGTGCATGCCCCCTGCCATGATGACAATGAACTGAACCTCGGAACTATAAGTGAGCAACCCCAAAGTAAATGTCTTCCTTCTAAGAGTTGCCTGTTCATTGTGTCTCCTCACAGCAATAGAAACCCTAACTAAGAAGAACTACCTAATGACCCTTCCACCTCAGCCTCTTCTGTGCTGGGAGTAAAAGACTGAATTCAACTTTTGACCAACTTTATCATCAGAGCTAGAACTCAATGTCAGTCACCTTACCTGAAACCAAAGTCCATGACTATCCCTTTACTGAAGCTAGCAGTAGAAGTATTCCAAATTAAAAGAATTTCTTCTGTCACTTCTAAGACTGATCTCAATTGAATAATAATTAGGTAATGCAATTTCATAGGAAGACACACAAATACTAGCCACTTTAGTGGCATCTCAATATGGTAATTTATTATATCATTTGTATTACTTACTAATAGATCACTCATTCAGCTAAAACTAAATAGGCATTGTAGAGTATGCATGGTACTCAATATTTATATACACAGAGATTTTGAGTCCTAAGGATTATAGTCTACATGACAGAATTAGTGTAATATTTATGAAAACAATAGCCTAAAGTAAATGGACGCAGATAACAAATTCCTCAACCACAAGAAGATGCCCAGTACAAATTCTAGATACACTGGGGAATACTCAGTGTGGAATCTTGTTGGGAAACCATGAGTATAATCATGTTACAGGAAATTGTTTGCATTCATAAAAATTGGTATGTGGATATATAATAAGTATGCTGAATTTTAAAATGGCAGAGGTCTGAATATAGAAACTAAGAATATGGACCTATAAAAGAAAAAACATTTCTTTTGAAATACAAAATGTAAAAAACTTCCCATCCACAAATAATTCATTTCTTAGGCAAAGTCTGTGAGAATTAACATGCTATTACTAAACTGAAATTGATTTTGCTGTAACATCATAACGAATGGTTTTAAAAAATTAAATGACTAGAGAGATAAAAGTGTTAACATAAATGCATATATAACAAGCAACTAAAGATAAGTACCAGATGAGAGTATTAAATTCTATAAAAACTATTAGCTATAATCATAAATTTCACTGGAAGGAAATAGCAGGCTGGTAATATGGTTCAGCAGGTCAAAGTGCTCACCACCAAGACTAGGACCCAAGGTTAATTACCAGGACCCACACAGTAGAAGGAGAGGACCCTAACTTGAAGGTTGTCCTCTGGCCTCCACATGTGTACCCTGGTGTGTATTTACATGCACACACATCTGTAAACATACACTAAGTAAATATTTGTTTTCTAAGATAAAAACCATATACTACAATTTATTATTAAATTACGATTTGCAAGATCTTATCTTGGTTTGATTCACAGAGCTAATGAGATGAAATAATAAACATTTGTATTCTCAAAAAAAAAGAAAATTAAATCCAACAATTGATGATAAAAAAAATTAAGAATTTAATCCCTAGAAATTTTAATAAGACCTTAGGGATGGAAAAAAATATAAGTAAACCTGGCTTACTTTTTAAAGTCAAGATTCTAGAAAATTACATAAAACCTTGGGGTTTTAGAGCATTAAACAGAGAAAAGTAAACTGAAATATAACATTGTGAAAAATTCCTTTAAAATTGTATGTGAGATAAAAATTAGCACCTTCCTACTTTTCATTAAAAAGGGAGTTTATGGTAGGTGAAGGTGATCCATCCAACAATCTAGAAAAGGTGTTGTGTGATGGTGCTTATTACACTCACAGACCTAGCTTGAGGAGTGGAGCATGTAAGAGGAAGTATCTGTAATCTCCTACTGCCATCCTATGGAGTGTCTTGTCACTGCACAGTGCAAAAAAATACACCAAAACAGCCCCTATAAACTGTTCATCACACTCATGCTCCTCACATAAAAATTAAATATCTATTACTTTATCATATAAAAAAATGTAATGTTTGTTGCCCCATTCTCCACTCTAATTACATTTAGACTTTTAAAAGTTAAGCCACTGGGCAATTTATTTCCAATTCCATCCTTATTGATTTGTTGAACTTACTTAGATGATCATATATGCTCTATTTTATATTTTTTCTATTTTAACATCAAGTACTGTGTAACCCTGCATACTAACCAGATATATGAGTAATGCAAAGTCTAAAATTTTAAATGGATAGTAAACCAGAAACAAAGTAAAACTGTATTATATAAGGCAAATAGTTGAGCAAACATGTCAAACATAAAACCGACAAATTTACAGAGTTTTAATGTGTCATCTTTACTCAGTGACAGTTTATTTTTAAATCACAAATGCAGGCCTGAATTTGGGCTATCTTTTTTTATAAATTCTAAAGGTTCCTGTTAAATGCATATTCTCATACAATTTGGAAAGCTGTGGGATAGTCTTCCTACTTTTATTTAATTGCCTAATAAGAGCATCGTAACTATTATATATATAATATTTTATATATAATATATATAATAGTATATATAATATATATTATATATATATGAAACGAGTACTCTTACACACACACACATACACACAAAACCATAACTTACAAAATAAAAATTTGTGTCTTGAAGCAGACTGTGCTTCCTCTGATAGTAACTCTGCCACTATCAATTCCTAATGATTTGTCCAGTTCTCCACTCTGCGCTCCTTACACACTGGCTTCCCAGCTTTTGTCTTCAGCCTGTTGCCTCACAGTCAAGAAAAAAACAGTTGCTGTAGTTCTAGATATTAAGTCACTATCAAAGTTAGGGAAAATGACAGAGGACATTACCACATGCTTCCCTTCTCTATTAGTGAGAATTTATTAGTGAGAATCACCATTTCTAGCTACCAGGAGAAGCAGGAAAGTAATTAGTCTGTTCATAACCATGAATCAAATTAGAAAAAGAAGAGATAATGGAGAGTAAGATAAACAGTATCTACCAATAACCAATATTAACTTTGGTCTATAATACGATTTTAGATTCAGATAGTAGAGTAAGCCAAAGTGAAGGTCTTCCCTCTTTAAACATATCAATGCTGGACCAAGTGTCTTGGAAAATACACAGCAGAGGCAGCAGATATATGTAAAAAAAAATTTCAAATGTGATGCTACAGACAAGAGAACCAATAATAATCTTAGGAGAAAACTGAAGAAACTTATCTAAAATTAGCTCTGAAGCACATTGACAAATAGAGAACATTTCCAAGAAGATGCATTTTCTACTTGATATATTTTATGAAAACATATAAATATACAAAGTTCCAGACAAATTTTAACTACAGACTAAGATCTTATCTCATAAAAATGTTATTTATATATATAATTATATGCAATATAAATATATAATGTATATACTAAATATTGTATATTTTAAAACATATAATATAAAAGTGTATTACATATTCAATATTATACATAATTATACATGTATGCTGTTACATAAAATATCATCTTATATATATTTTGACATGCATGATTTGATCTGTTCCTTTCATTCCACAATCTCAAAATGGTCCTTCATGTAGCTCACCAAAAATAAATGGAAAAGAAAATGGGCTCAAAGTCATTTGTAATAACAAACCAATACAAAAGCTACTGCATTTTTTTGGATACAGGAATAGGGAGCCAAGGTCATCTAATCCAAAACTGTGTTTCTCTGTGGCCCTGAAAATCTCCAAAATATCCTTGCAGAAAAGGCTGAAGAATGCTACATAAGGATACCAGCCAATAAACATCTTAAGGGGTAGAGTTTTGGAAGTTCTGGGGATGGGAACTATGGAATAGTACAAATTTTCAAAACATTGACAAATAACTTTTCTATATTTATAAACTTATGTCGCATTCTCATCATGCAAATTTAAATTTTTAAAAGACTGTAAAAATCAAAGGCATTAAAATTTGTCTAGAAGGTAAAATACCAACATTATAACCAAAGATTAGAGGTTTTGCTTCAATTCCCATAGAAGAGACAAGGTCTTTCTTAAGCATATTCATGGTATTTTAAGAGAAATTTAAGTCACTTTTTTCACTGAGGTAAAAAGGGCAATTGGAGCAATACTCATCCATGAAAGGAAGGCTCTATAACATCTAAGACAATAAGCCCTAAAATAAACAACCTAGTCAGAAACTAACTCCCATTCTAGACAACTACAAAGAAAAAATAAATCTTAATAAGGTTATATATGATTTTCACTTTTCTCTTTGATTCTTTACTAGGATGCCTGGATATTATTGTCTGTGATAAAAGAATATCAACACTCAAAATTAACACTGACTCAGATCATCAGCCTAAAGAAGGGCACTAGGTAAATATAGAAATATTCTGAAGCTTTGTTCTGTAGGAAAAGTCATTCCGGAGTTATTTTTTGTTTTAATAGTTTCTGATATTATTATTAATACAGAATCATGGAAATATATACTTGATCAATTCTTTAATATTTAAGTAATAAATAAATTTGTTTTTGACTATTTGTCATAGTAACTTTTTAGTGGCACTTGTGAATGCTAAGAATGTTTAAAAATAAAAATATTCAAAAGAAATCTTAATAAAGAAAAAAGACATTTTACTGGTATACCCCCCAAAAAGTATTAAAAATAATAGCAGTCATGCCACTTTCCATTTCTTAAAATAACTTCCATTAAACATAAAAAAGTTATAATAAACACATAGGAATAATTATGAACCAGTGTTATAGTTAATTATAAAACAAAACTACAAAAACTGATCAGTGTGTTACAAAGGAATATAATAAAGTAATTCTTCCACAAACAGCAATAAGTCCACAATAATCTATGCCTGCTCTTGATATGACAATATCACATACATAGTAGTATATACACATAAGATCAAGTACCAGCCTGGATTCCTAAGGCACAGGTGCTACATAAACTGCTGTCAACTCAAGTTTTAAGTACTAAGTCAATCCAAATCATGCAAGACTGGCTCTGGTTGCTTACAGCTAATGGAATTATGCACTACATAACGCAAATGGTTCTTCTAATTTTGTATTTTGTACATTTGAATTGAGCTCCATAAAATAAACTCAAGAGACTAGGCTCAGGGAATTCTGCATTGATACCGTCCTACTATTAATGCTAAGGGACAAAGAATTCAGTGATGAAATGCTAATAAAAGCTGAGCTTAAAAAAGGGGGGAGAGACACATGGTGAATTAAGAGATCTCAACCTTCACTAAAAATACAAATATTCTACTAATCTATTTAAACAGCATTGGGGAATCAGTGGTTAAGAGCATTGGCTGCTCTTGCACAGGACCCAGATATGACTCCCAATACATACATGATGCTCACAGTCATCTATAACTCCAATTCCAACTGATCCAATACCCTTTTGGGGCCTCCATGAGTACTGCATGCTCATAGTGCACAGACACACATGTATGAAAAACACCTCCGCACACATAAAATATAAGTAAATCCTTTCCTAATGTTTTAAATGCAAGATCAACTAAATGAGAATCTGTAGAAACCGACCGTGTTGCTTTCTCTTGACCCATAAGAAATTTCTAACACAGAGAAGGGATTTAGAAGCATAGCAGAAAATAAGATCAAACAAATAATATTATTCAGGTGGAAAACGTCCAAAGCAGAGAACTGTGTTCTAAAGTAAAAAGAAACTGACAAGAGCAGAGAACAATTTTATATCACCAGAATATAATGTAGAAAATGTACAGTAGTCACTGCACCAAGGAATTATCAGTGACTGACTAAAACTAACAGCATGTAAAGCATACTTCTCCCTGGGACCCTTACTCTTCCAGGACTGTGAATAAATTCAGTACAAAAGGAAAATAGATTTCATGTTGACTTCACCATGTTTTCTTTAAACTGTGTTGATTAAAAAAAGAAAGGCATTTGGAATCTGATTTGGTCATATATCAAATCTAAACTAAATCTGTAGAATTTATATATAAAAATTCTCTATACATCACTCCAATTTCACAAATATCAACATCTTTAATATCTATCATTTCCTTTTAAACGTATTTTTATTTAAAAGGTTTTTTTAATACCAACCACTGTTCCCCTCCCTTCTCTCTTCCCAGTTACCCCCACCTTCTCCCCAACCCACACCTCATCCACTATTCAGAGAGGGTAAGAACTCCCCAGGGGAGTCAATACACTCTTGTGTAGTAAGTTGAAGCAGGACCTAGTCTCTTCCCCCAGTATTCAGCCTGAGCAAGGTATCCCTCTATAGGGAATGCGCTCCAAATAGCCAGTTCATGCACTAGGGATAAATCTTGGTCCCATGTCCAGAGATCCCACAAACTGTCCACACCACACAACTGCCATCCATGTTCAGAGAATGTAGTTAAATCTCATGCAGATTTCCCAGTCATGAATCAAAAGTCAGTGAGCTCCCAGTAGCTTGGGTCAGCTGTTTCTGTGGGTTTCCTCATCATGGTCTTGATCCCTGTGCTCATATAATTTCTCCTTCTCCTCTTCTGGACTGGGAGCTGAGCTCTAACCAGTGCTTGGTTATTCTATCAGCTTCCATCAGTTGCTGAAATTTTCATCAGTCGATGAAGATTGTATGGTGATAATTAGGGTGCTCATCAATTTGATTACAGGGGAAGGTCAGCTTAGTTACCCTTTCCACTATTGCTTAAAGACTTATCTGGGATCGTGTTTGTAGATTTGGGGGTATTTCCCCAGTACCAGGTTTCTTCTTAACCCCAAAATGGCTCCCTCTATAATCACTGTTCTCCCTCTCTGTCCATCCCCCAACTCAACCATCCCATTCCCTCATGTTCTCTTCCAACCTCCTTCTATCACCCACCCCATACTCCTAATTTACTCAGGAGATCTTCTATATTTCCACTTCCCAGAGGGATCCATGATTGTCACTCCTAGGGACGTCTTTCTTACCTAACTTCTCTGGGGTTATGGATTGTATCCTGGTTATTCTTTGCTTTATGTCTAATATCCACTTATGAGTGAGTACATCATACCATGTTTGTCTTTCTGGGTCTGGGTTACCAACTCGTGTAGTATGAGGTTTCTGGCCCGGACTTTCTGGCCTAACCTCAAGGTTTAGACCCACAGACCCACAGACCCACAGAGACACACAGATGCTTACAATAGTTTTAGGCTGATCGGCCTAAGGCCCAGGCATATAACTTGCTAATTCTTTACCCTTCATCTAACCCATGACTCTTATCCTGTTCAGCCATATGGCTCGATACCTTTTCTCAGAGCAGCATAGTTGTCCTCTGTTTCTTCTGGCTTCTCTCTGGCCTTCTGCTCTGTTCTGCCTGTTCCTAGAGTCTTCTTAATCTGGTAGCCCTGCCCACACTTCCTGTCTGCCTTTGGCAATCAGCACTTTTTATTAAACTCATAGGCGGGGACAATTATTTATAATGGAACAACCTAATCCCCTACATACTCGAAATGTTTTTATTCTTCTTGTTCCACCCATTTGTCTATTAATTTCAAGAAGTTATTGTTTTTTACTGCTGCATAATACTCCACTGTGTAAATTTAACACATTTTAAATACATTTTTCAGTTGAGGAGCATGTAGGTTGTTTCCAGGTTCTGATATTACAAATAACGCTGATATAAACATAGCAGAGCAAATGTCCTTGTGGTATGAATGTGCACCCTTTAGGTATATGCCTAAAAGTGGTATTTTTGGATCATGAGGTAGATTAATTTAGTTTTCAAAGAAACTGCCATACTGATTTCAAAGTGGTTGTACAAGTTTATATTCCCACCAGCAATAGAGAAGTGTACCCTTCATTCCACATCCCCTCCAGCATAAGCTGTCATTAGTGTTTTTGATTGTAGTCATTCTGATAAGTGTAAGGTGGTATCTCAAAGTTGTTTTGATTTGCATTTCCCTGATGACTAAGAATGTTGAGCACTTCTTTGTCTTTTCTCCATTTGAGATTCTTTTGTTGAGAATTCTCTGTGTATATCTGTACCCTTTTTACATTTCATTATTTGGTCTTTTGATTTCCAGGGGTTTTTTTAGCTCTTTAAATATTTTAGGGATCAGCCCTTGGTCAGATGTAGGGCTGGTGAAGATTTTTTTCCCGTTCTGTAGGCTGTCATTTTGTTTTAGTGACCTTGTCCTTTGACTTACAGAAGCTTTTCAATTTCAGGCGGTCCCATTTGCTGATTGTGGCTCTCAGTGTCTGTGCTGCTGATGTTATATTTAGGAAGTAGTCCCCTGTGCCAATGTGTTCAAGGCTGTTTTCCACTTTTTCTTCTATTGGGTTCAGTGTAACTGGATGGATTCATGTTGAGGCCTTTGACCCACTTGCAGTTGGGTTTTGTGCACGGTGATAGATATGGATCTATTTGTGTTCCTGGGCATGTTGACATCCAGTTAAGCCAGCACCATTTGTTGGAGACACTTTCTTTTTTCTCTTGTGCGTTTTTGGCTTCTTTGTAAAAACTCAAGTGTTCATAGGTATGTGGATTAACATCGGGATCTTCAGTTTGATTCCACTGATTCATATGTCTTTTTTTATGCCAATACCAGGCTGTTTTTTATTACTATCGCTCTATAGTAGAGCTTGAAGTCAGGGATGGTGATTCCTACAGAAGTTTTTTTATTCAACAGGATTGTTTTGGTGACCCTGGGTATTTGTTTTCCTCTATGAAGTTGAATGTTGTTCTTTTGAGGTCTGTGAAGAATTGCGTTGGAATTTTGATGGATATTTCATTGAATCTGTAGATTGATTTTGGTAAGATTGCCATTTTTACTATGTTGATCCTACCTATCCAAGAGGATCTTTCCACGTCCTGATATCCTCTTCAATTTCTTTCTTCAATGACTTAAAGTTCTTGTCATACAGGTCTTCCCCTTGTTTTGTTAGAGTTACCTCAACATTTTATATTATAGCAACATTGGTGACTATTGTAAAGGGTGATGTTTCCCTGATTTTTTCAACCCATGTATCATTTGTATATAGGAGGGCTGTTGACTTTTTTTTAGTTATTCTTATATTCTGCCACATTACTTAAGGTGTTTATCAGCTATAGGAGTTCCCTGGTAGAATTTTGAAGGTCACTTACATATATTATCATATCATCTGCAAATAGCAAAAGTTTGCCTTCTTCCTTTTCAATTTGTATCCCCTTAATCTCCCTATGTTGTCTTATTGCTCTAGCTAGAACTTTGAGCATTATGTTGAATAGATATGGAGAGAATGGATAACCTTGTCCTGTTCCTGATTTTAGTGGGATCACTTTGAGTCTCTCTCATTTTGTTTGATGCTGGCTGTCAATTTGCTGTATATTGCCTTTATATGTTTAGATCTTTGTATCCATGATATCTCCAAGACCTTTATCATGAAGGGGTGTTAAATTTTGTCAAGGGCTTTCTAAGCATCTAATGAGGTGATCACATGGGTTTTTTTTTTTCTTTCAGGCTGTTTATATGGTGGATGACATTGACAGATTTTCATATGTTAAACCATTCCTGCCTCCATGGAATAAATTCTGTTTGATCATGGTGAATAATTTACATGATATGTTCTTGGATTCAATGTGTGTAGGGGATTGTGTTGTTTCATGGTAAATAATTGTCCCACCCACTGGTTTAATAAAAAGCGCTGATTGGCCAAAGGCAGGCAGGAAGTGTGGGCGGAGCTACCAAACTAAGAAAACTCTTGAGAACAGGAAGCACAGAGCAGAAGGCCAGAGAGAAGCTTGGAAGAAGCAGAGGACAACCATACTGCTGTGAGAAAAGGTACCGAGCCCCATGACCGAACAGATTAAGAGTCATGGGTTAGATGAAGGGTAGAGAGTTAGCAAGTGATATGCCTGAGCCTTTGGCCGATTCAGCCTAAAACTTGAAAGTATCTGTGTGTCTCTGTGGGTCTGCGGGTCTTCGGGTCTGCGGGTCTGCGGGTCTGTGGGTCTGTGGGTCCTAAACATTGAGGTTAGGCCCGAAAGTCCAGGCCAGAAACCTCATACTACAAATGTGCAAGTATTTTATTGAGTCTGTAATTTTCTTTGTGTGGTTTGGATATCAGGGTGACTGTAGCTTCATAAAAGAAGTTTGGCAATGTTCCACCTGTTTCTATTGTGTGGAACGATTTGAGGAGAACTGATTAGTTCTTCTTTGAAATTCTGATAAAATTCTGAACTAAAACTGTTTGGGCCTGGTTTTTGTTTTTTGTTATTTTGTATTTTAGTTGTGAGACTATTGATGACTGCTTCTATTTCCTTGGGGGTTATAGGTCTATTTAATCTGTTTATCTGATCTTGATTTAATTTTGGTATGTGGTAGCTATCCGGCAACTTGTCCATTTTTCCAATTCTGTATTTTCAGTATCTGTTCTGTTCCTCTTTTCATTTCTGAGTTTGTTAATATGCTCGCTCTCTCTCTCCCTCCCTCCCTCCCCCCCCTCTCTCCCTCTCCCTCTCTCCCTCCCTCCCTCCCTCCCTCCCCCCCTCTCTCTCCCTCTCTCTCTCCCTCCCTCTCTCTCTCTCTCTCTCTCTCTCTCTCTCTCTCTCTCTCTCTCTCTCTCTCCTCTCTCTCTCCCTCTCTCTCTCTCTCTCTGCCTTTTGGCTAGTTTGTCTATCTTGTTGGTTTCCTGAAAGAACCAACTCTTTGTTACATTAATTCTTTGTAGTGTTCTGTTTCAATTTTATTGATTTCAGCCCTAAGTTTATTACTTCCTGTCTTCTACTCATGCCAGTGAGTCTGCTTCTTTTTGTTCTAGAGCTTTCAGCTGTGCTGTTTAGCTTCTTGTGTGCAATTTCTACAAGTTCTGTATGTAGGGACCTAGTGCTATGAATTTTCCTCTTAGCACTGTTTTCATTGTGTCCCATAAGTTTGAGTATGTTGTACATTCATTTTTATTGAATTTTAGAAAATCTTAATTATTTTCTTTATTACTCCCTTGACCCAGAGGTGGTTCAGTTGAGAGTTGTTTATAGTTTCCATGAGTTTGTAGGATTTCAGTAGTTTTTGTTGTTGATGAACTCTAACTTTAGGCCATGGTGGTCTGATAAAATACAAGGGGTTATTCCAACTTTTTATATCTGTTAATATTTCCTTTTTGACTGAGTGTGTTGTCAACTTTAGAGAAGATTCCATGGGGTGCTGAGAAGAAGGTATATTCTTTAGTGTTTGGGTTGATTGTTCTGTGTATATCTACTAAGTCCATTTGAGTCATAGCCTCTGTTAAATCCTTTACTTCTCTGTTAAGTTCTTGTCTGGCTCACCTGTCAGTCAGTGAGAGTGTTGAAGCTTCCTACTATTAGTATGAGGGGTTTTAGTGGAGTTTCTTTTACATATGTGGGTGCCCTTGTAGTTAGGGCATAGATGTTCAGGACTGAGACTTCATCGTGATGGATTTTCCTGAGATGAATATGCAGTGTCCTTCCTGGTCTCTTTTGATTGATTTTAGTTTGAAGTCTACTTTGTTAGATATTAGGATGGCTGCACCAGCTTATTACTTAGGTCCCTTTGATTGGATTTTTTTAAACTTTATTCTGAGGTAGTGTCTGCATTTGAAGTTGAGGTGTGTTTTTTGTATGCAGAAGAAGGATGGATCCTGTTTTCGTGTTCATTTTGTTAGCCTGTGTCATTTTATAAGGGAATTGAGTCCATTAATATCAGGAATATTAATAATCATTGATTATTAATTCCTGTTATTTTTTTGGATGATAGTGTGTGTGTGTTTCACTTCTTTAGGATTTGTGGGATTATCTATTGCTTTTGTTTTCATGGGTGCATCTAACTTCTTTGGGTGGGAGTTTTTCTTATAGTGCTTTCTGTAGGGCTGGATTTGTGGATAGGTATTATTTAAACTGGTTTTCTCATGGAATATCTTGTTTACGCTGTCTATGCTGATTGAGAGTTTTGCTGGGTATAATAGTCTGGGCTGGCATCTGTGGTCTCTTAGGGTCTGCATAACATCTATCAAGGATCTTCTGGATTTTATAGTCTCCACTGAGAAGTCAGATGTTTTTCTTATGGATCTACTTTTGTAAGTTACTTGGCCTTTTTCCTATGCAGCTCTTAATATTTTGTCTTTATTCTGTAGGTTTAGTGGTTTTATTACTTGTGGTGAGGGTACTTTATGGGGTGGGGGGGCTAGCCTATTTAGTGGTCTGTCAGCTTCTTATGTCTTTGTAGGCATTTCCTTTGTTAGGTTGGGAAAGTTTTTTTCTATGATTTTCTTGAATATAATTTCTATGCCTTTGAGCTGGAATTTTTCTCCTTCTTCTATTCCTATTATTCTTAAGTTTGATCTTTTCTTGCTGTCTCAGATTTCCTGGACATTTGGTGTTATGACTTGGGGGGGGGGCTTTAATGTTTTCTTTGACTGACGAATCTATTTCCTCTATTGTATCTTCCTTTCCAGAGATTCTCTCTCCATCACTTGCAATCTTTTGGTTATGCTTGCATCCATAGTTCCTTTTCATTTACTCCAATTTTCTATTTTCAGCATTACTTTGGTTTGTATCTTCTTTACGGCTTCTATTTGAATTGTTAAGTCTTTACCTGCTTCCTTCGCCTGTTTGTTTTTTCTTTGTTTTCTTGGCTTTTTTAAAAGGGATTTTTTTCTTTTATTTCTTCCAATTTTTTGTCTTTTTCTCTATTTCTTTAAGGGAGTTTTTCATTTCCTCTTTAAAGGCTTCTATCATCTTCATAAAATTATTTTTAAGGTTGCCTTCTTTTGCTTCTTCTATGTTGGAATGTTCAGGTCTTGTTATTGTAAAACGATTAGGTTCTGGTGGTGCCATATTGTTCTTTATATTGTAGAATGTATTCTTGCACTGGTGTCCAATTGGTACAAGCATTGTCTGTATTTCAGGAAGCTACTCTTGGTCCAGTGGGTGCTCTTGGTGCAATCGGAGCTCTTGGTAAAATCAGAGTCAGTGGAGTCTGTATCTCAGGGTGCAGTTGGGGGTCTCCAGAGGACAGATGGGTTTGAGGGATGGAGTGAGTGTGAAGAAGAGTGGTGGTGGACAGGCCTGACTGCAGGGCTCCTCCCTGCTGGACTACAGTTAGAGCTCTTGTATTGGAGCCAGCTGAGTCTGTGTCTGGAAGAACTACTGATGTTGTAGGGAAGGGTGGGTTTGGGGAATAAAGTGTGGCTATGGAGTCTGATGAGTGGTGGTGGTGGGCAGGCCTGCCTGCGAGGGTCCTGCCTGCTGGCCTGCAGCTAGAGCTGCAATGGAGGAAGGGTTCTGGGGGCACTAATTGTGTCCAGGCCTAGAGGCTCGGCTGATTGGCTGGCTGCGAGGAGCATTACTCACTTCTTGTGAACGGAGCCCAAGAAATCTGTGTCTCAGGGAGCCATGGAGGATGGGGGCATCTTAAACAGATTTTAAAAAGAAAAACCTGTCTTCTAACTGTTCAGGTTTCTTCTCTAGGCATCTCCATCTAACTTCTAATTAATCTTGCATTTAGCTGAATGTAGGTTTAACCGAACCTTACCAGAATGTAGTAAGAGAGATTGGTGTTAATTATATTATTAATGTAGCTCACATTAATATTATTAATGTTGGCTATTAGTAATTTTAGGTAAGTTTATCTTTATAAATATTTCTGTCATTTATGTTACCATTAACACTGGTATTTTCATTATCTTTACCTCCATTTTCCTACCTAGTATAAAACTCAGAGGTAACCAAGCTTCAGAGACTATAAAATATAAAAGTATAAAATCATCTTTATTTTTATTTTTAAGTGTGTGTGTGTGTGTGTGTGTGTGTGTGTGTGTGTGTGTGTGTGTGTGTGTGTGTACAAGCACTGATGGAGGCCAGAAGAGGATATTGGTAGAGTTAGAGGTGCAAGTAGTTTTGAGCCTCTTGATGTGGGTACTGAGAACCAAACTTATCTGCAGGAGTAACAAATGTTGGTAACCACTGATCATCTCCCCAGAACCTAAAACCATCTTTATATAAATACCAGTAGGAACGGAAAAGACTAGATTTCAATCTTGACTGGCCTCTGGGTGACTTGGTACAACAAGCTCACCTCTCTATACTGTTTCTACAACTGTAAAGCTGAGACAATGAGTTGATAGAAAAAATTTTTTGAGAGAGGATCTATTCAGTATTTGGTAAAGCACCTCTACAAATGTTCACTAGATGGGTAAACATGACTCTGAGGAAAACAAGAAAATCCTCCTGCTTTTGTCAAGTAAAAATAAGTAACTGGCTGTGGAACACCAAGGGAAGTTATCTTAATGAGCTTTTCATTTTTGTACTGATAAAAATGTGTGGCCACCAAGAAAAATTTAAATAAAAATCTTTTTAATGGTTGCTACAGGAGAGAGTCACTTTATTCAGTGGTGTAGTCACTGAGGTACTAACTTGAAAAGATAAATGACACAATCAGAAAGTGGCAAGACAGAGAATAGAGGTAAATACAATCATGAGACATTGTATATATGTAAGAAACTATCAAAGATTAAAAACCTTAGCTACACAAATGTTATTAAAGATAATCTGGTAAAATCAGTATTTGATACAATGGGTCTTCAGTTAATCTCAAATTCATAAATAAGTTTATCACTAAAAGAATAATAATGCAATTTCATTGTTTTTGATAGGCCAGAAATACATATATACATACAGAAAGTATATGCATTTCTATATTACAATTTTGTAGCAATTGGGATGACTATGCCCTTTTACCAAGTGTTTGATGAGCAGCAGCTCTGTAAATCTGAATTGAAGAGAACATTTTGAGTAATGAGAATCTTATGGTTTGAAACTTTTTGAAGTGTTAATGGGCTTTTGCTTCAGGAAAGAAAATAAGTACTTGTCAATTTGGGTCAGATCAAGTGTTTCAAGAGTAGCATTCATAAAACTCTTGGCAACAATAAAATCTAAAAGCCAGAACAGATTAGTACCTACAAAAAATATATATTATGAAAAGAACATGATATATCAAGCATGATTTATAAATAAAGATGAATGTAAAGGATGTGTGAAGTGCAGTCTGTACCATCACTGTTTTGGTGATGTTCAAAAATAAGTTCAAAGATCCGAAATATCAGCTACATAAAGAAATTCTCTGACAACGTGTCAGATATGAAGGCTTAATACACATACCACAAAAGATAGATGAGTAAGTGGAAAGAGAATGTGATAGGCCTTCACATGTTGTCTTCTCTGCTGGGATCCAAAGACTCCTAACATAACAAAAACTGTTAAACTTGACCTCAAAAATTCTATAGTTTCAGAGATAAGAATTTTTCTTTGTTCAAAAACAATCTTGCTTCATATTTCCTAAAACTCTTTAAGAAGAAACAGTTGAGGATTAATATTCAAATCAAACATGAATCTCTTGATGATGATACATGACTTAAACCAGGAAGAAGCTGTTAACTTCAATAAGGAAGTTCTTTGCAGGAAGAGGGGTCAGTGAAAGGTGATAATGTAGACTTCTCACATCTGTAACTTCTCAATTTTCTTCTCAGCTTAAACCTGTTATAGTGTATTGATTAAAAGCTTCAACATGAGAGCGTGACTTTAATTCAAATCTCACCTAAGTATGTAACAAGGGCATTCCACTTAACCTTAACAGGATTCTGCCTTCTCATTTTAAAAAATGAGAATCGAGGGCTGGGAAGAGGACTCAGTTCATAAAGCACTTGCTATGCTAGCACGAGGACCTGATTTATTTATTTATTTTACCCCCAATACGCATGTGAAAGGCCAGGCACAGGCACAACTGCACACATCTGTAATCTTAGCATGGGGAGATAGAGACAGAGATAGTGAGGTCACTAGCCAGACAGCCCTGTGAAATCAGTGAACTTCAAGTATAATAAAGGATCCTGTTTCAAAAACTAAAATGAGTATCAATGGAGAAAGACACAAAATGTTGACCTCTGGCCTCCACATGAACATGTCCACAGGTGCACACGCACTTGCACATACACATGAACAAACGCAGAAGTACATATGCACACATATGCATGCAAATAAACACATATGAATGAGAATTTACTTCATGCTTTTGTAATAATTAAAACACCTATTCTATGGAAAGAATCTGTGACAATAGCTGGTCTTTCATAAATGTTTTGGTTATTAATATCACTTTCAATACCTAGATTCCTAAGGCTCATTCATCAAAATTCAGGAAAAATTACAACCTGAGCAATATGTAAACCTCTCAAATCAAAATGTTTATATTTTTTTGTATAAAAATTTGTTCTCCCAGAACAGAGACTGTGTCTGACTCTTTAGCAGGCCTTTAGGACTCTACTCCTCTTGTTGGGTCACCTTGTCCAGTCTTAATGCATGTAGAGGGATTTAGTCTTGCTAGAACTTGATATGTATATTCAGTACAATAAAAATACCTTTAAATTTGTATCAAAATACCAAAATCAATACCAATGTAAAATATTTGAGGTTAATAGCTGTTTTTTTATTCTGTATCCCCTAACTGTGGTGATATATTTTATATTTAATAAAATCAGTCTGGAATATCAGAGAACAGATCCACCCAGAGTCAAGCCAGGAGGATCAGAGAGTGGTGACCTATGCCTTTAATCTCATAACTTCAAAGACAGAGATCTTTCTGTGCTTCTGTGAGTTCAAGGCCTAACTACCAAATAGTAGTAGTTCACACCTCTAATCCTAACTGTAGGAATATGATGTAGAGTTGAATCCAGAAGTGAAACAACTGGGCAAAGAAGGTATTTAAGGCAGGTGTTGGAAGACAGAGAATTATTCTGTAGAAGTGACAGGGAGCCAGGCAAAAGAAGCTGGAAGATAGCTTTTACTCTGAGGAGTTGGCTGGGTGAGAATTGACTGTGGTCTGTTTCCTCTCTCTTATATTCTAGCTTTCCCCCAGTATCTGGCTCTGAGTTTTCATTAAATAAAAACTAGAATCTGTATATAACTAACTGATGATAAACATCCATAACCCACCCTACCTCTTAGGAATATGCCGCTGTGTTTTGAAGACGGTTTCTTTGTATAGCCCTGACTTTCTCGAAACTTGCTTTATAGACCAAACTGGTGCTGAACTCAGAAATCCTCCTGCCTCTACCTCCCAAGTGCTGATATTAAAGGTGTGTGCCACCACTGCCCTGCTCATTATTATTAAGTGAGAGTATATTGAGTAAATCACTAATAAGAGTAGAAAATTTTGAAAATATGAAGATGTTTTCAAGAAGTATAATTAATTTTGTGGAACAGTCTTTAAAAATAAATTTATTTATTTTACATCCCAGCCACAGTTCCCCTCCTTCCTCCCATCTCCCCTCTGTTCCCATCTTCTGTCTGTGTCCAAGAAAGGGTAGGTCTTCTATGACCATCAACAAAACATCCTTCAAAATTCCTGCTTTACAAAAAAAGTCTGTCAGATATTCGAGGCCTGTAGGCTGAATATGGATGGCCCAATAGTGATGGAATCTTGGGTGACTGGCCAGGCAGTCACATGTCCTTGTCATTTCTATAGCTTTAGAAGTTATTACTCTGTACTTTCTGCTTATTCGGGTAATATTATATCCTTCTGCAGTTGTTAATAGATTTGAAAAGTAATAGTTACAGTTTCCCTTAGTTATTAGAGAAGGTGAATTAGGTACAAAACTTTGGACTCACCAAAATGAGACAAATAATGAAATATTTTCTCTGAATTTGCCAAATATGAATGGATTGGATATTGTAAATGTAATTCTTACCTGATAGTTGTTTTTATCTTGAATAATTTTACTACGTTAAAGTTAACACCTTTCCTTTTTATTTAGACAAGGAATAATTGTGGAATAATAATAAATAATTGTGGAATTATTTATTTAATTATGTGATGATATGTTACATTTGTTTCTGCTACATTTGTTTAGCTATGTTAAGATGTGCTGCTGTTTCTCATTGCCTGCCTAAGGCATCTGATTAGTCTAATAAAAAGCTGAATTTCCAATAGCTAGGCAGAGGAGGAATAGGCAGGTATGCTGGGCAGAGAGAAAGGGGAGGCAGCCATCCAGACATGAAGGAAGCAAGAAAACAGGATGAACAGTATGTAGACGAGACAAATGAGACTCGGAGCAGCATACAGATTAATAGAAATGAGTTATTTTAAGTTAATGTATTTGGCAATTGTTTCTATTAATAACTTGTTTCTATTAATAACTTGTTCTGTAATGATAAATTTCTCAGATAGCTACTTCCACACTAGAACACACCATTTAGGATAACCTAAATCCTTGCTCCCAGGTCATAGTCACTCAGAATAAACCATTTCTTATTCCCTTTGATGACAAGTACAAACGGAGTGAAGAAATGATGAATGGATTGAGGTCATCTAGAAATCTCCAGCTATTATGGTGAAACATTTAAGTGCATACACTGCATTACTCACCACACTCCTTCAGAAATGTGTGTGTGTGTGTGTGTGTGTGTGTGTATGTGTGTGTGTGTGTGTGTGTGTGTGTGTGTGTGATGGCTATTCTTGGCTGTCAGTTTGACTACATCTCGAATGAACTAATCCAGGAATGGAGGTCACACCTGTGAAAGATTATTTTGCTTCATTTGAAGTGAGTGAATCCATTTCTAGTCCAGACCTTTGAGGCAAGAAGACACCGGTCTTTGATTTGGATCTTGAGGCAGAAAGACACAACCATAATCTCTGGTGGAATTCAGGTGTCAGCTGATAAGATCTGAGGATGCTTATCCAGGGTCCCAGGCTCCTGAAGGAGGAGTGGCCAACCCCATTTATAAGGGGCTGCTGGGATCTTGGGAGGCCCATTTCTGGTTCCTGACTGCTGGAGAGACCGGTTTGGCATCCATCATCCATCACGTGGATAATCCAGTCTGTCAGGTGCCTATATAAGCTGTTACCTGTATCTTGAGTGTTGGCTTATATTTTAATAAATATTAATTTTGGATTGGTGTATTTTAAGAGAACTTCCGCCTTCAGTAATCTGGGTTCTACCTTTTGCTGGAAGCCTACGTAAGAATGACAGAAGAAGGAAGCTTTTGTTTGTTGCCTGCTTGCCTTCACCTTGCGATCACATCCATTCCTTCACTGGCAATGGAACCTACTTCTTCGGGATTCTAGAATATGCTGAAGACCAACCAAGACATCTAGCCTTATAGACTGAGCAGCTACTGGGCATTTTGACTTTCTGTTTACAAACAGCTATTATTGGATTAGCTGGACTACAGCCCAGCTTGTAAGTCATTCCAATAAATCATATATACATATACCTTTATATATGTATATATAAGAAAATAATACATGTGTAATGTTTATTTATCTGTATGAGTGTTTTATATGCATGGGTACATATATATATATATATATATATATATATGTACTATGGGAATACCATATACCTGTGGAGGTTAGAAGAAAGTATCAGAGCCCCCGGAACTGGAGCTATGGATGGTTGTGAGCCACTGTATAGGTGCTGATAATAGAATCCAGGGCCTCTGCAAGAGCAACAATGGTGCTTACCCACTGAGCCATCTCACCAAATCCTCCAGTCTTATATATTTTTAAACAAAATTCTTCATTGTTTTTTTTTTTGAAATCCCACATAATGCACCCCAATCTGCTCACCTCTCAGTCCCTCCATATCCACACTCCTTGCCCCTCAAAAATCATTTAAAAACAAAAATTTTGCTTCTCCATCTTTCCAACAGCTTTCATTCATCTTAGTGGCGTCAGGAGCTGCAGTGTGCCACACAGTAAACCCCTTTCTTCCAACCAGACCATCTGCAAAATGTTCATTGCAGTGTTCATGCCTCCCAAGTGCTGGGATTAAAGGCATAAGTCACCACTCCCTAACCTTCTGGTTTGGCTCTGTCCTCTGATATTTCAAGTTACATAGATATATTATATCAGCACATAAGCCCTTTAAAATTGTGGCAGAGATGCTGAAGTGTAGTTCTTTACAGTTGATGGCTTCTGGTATGGGGTGAGGAGAAGGTCTCTGTTACTTTTAGGAGCTGGCTACTGGGAGTTTGGCTATGCTTAAAAGGAAAATATGGATGACACAAATTGTACCTGGTGTGCACCTGGTGTGCCTGTGTATTTTTTTCGGGGTGATGAGGACACAAAGGTGGGAGGGTGAACCTGGGAAGGTGGGAAGCAAGTGTGATTGGGATGCATTGTGTAAAAATCCATAATCAATAAAAATATGCTGGAAAAAAGATCTTTACTATAAATTTATGGATTCTCAGAACATATTTAGGCGGAACTTGATCATCACATCAGTGACTCCCACAAAGAGATTTCTGTTTGAAAAGTATCATGAAAATTGAAGTTGCAGAGAAGTTTCAAGAATTCTATGCTATCTCCAGATTAGTGCTACCTTAATCAAAAAAATGTAAATGATTATTCATAATATTGAGGCACCTCTGATGACCTAATGATACAGACTTTGCTCTTATTCCATGTTTATTCTCCCAAAATAATAAGAAAATAATTCAGAAGCATAGTCTTGGTTCAATAAACTTAGTACAGTTACCTTGTTCAAAATGGTTGCCAATGGATAAGTCTTAACTCTAAGAAGCTCTGAGCAAATAGATGCATTCATTTCTTTCCATCCTCCAAAACACTCATAAATCATTGAGGCATATCTACATTTATTTATTAGATAGTTCTGTCACTGAGAACCATTCTGCCCTTCTTTTAAAATTACTTTTATCCATTTTTCTGCATTCTAAAATTATCAACTGCCAAAATGACAGTTTTAAAAAGAAAACTTTGTTTAAATTTTCATTTAATTGCCAATAAATTGTTTAAACTGTTTCTTTTTTCTTTTCAGTACTGCAGTACTATAGGAATAGGAATGAGCATGGCTCTGCTCCACTCCCTTTGATTTGCTGAAGTCCTATGCCTAATGTGACTATGTGGAGACAGCCTTTAAAGAGGTAACTAAGGTTAACTGAAGGCCCAAGAGCAGGTCTCTACTTCATGAAATAGGGTTGGTCTTGTAAGAAGAGGAACAGGATGACATGCATAGGCACAGAGGCAAGGAGCCATGAAGGCAGATGTTGCAAACCAGAAATATCCCAGAGGAGGCCAAACCTATTGACCCCTTTACTTTGAACTTCCAGTCTGTAGAACTCTGAGAATATGAAGTGGTAGGCATCGGTGGCTGACCAAATCTACTAACAGTTTATCTCTGAGTTCCTTTTCTATTACTGGGGGGGGGGGGGGCAAGACAGCACTCTAAATATCCAGACATCAGTTCCTTCATAATATTACAAATACTTATTTCCCTCTTCTTGTATGTTTTTGATTTATATACTTCCAATTTTTTGGTGTGCTCATGTCTTCCCAGACTTTTCTTTTTTGGTTGCCTCAGCATTTGAAATATGTTTAAGACAAAAAGCTTTTCATTCCTCAGAATTACATGTAGGTTCATATTTATTTTTCCTGTTGAGTGTTATTTTCAGTGTATCACATAATATTCAGATCAATCTCTTCAATACAGCTATCCAATAATACCTTTTAGTCATTTTCCATTAACTTGAAAATTTTATAGTATTCTAAATACACTTAAAACTTCTACTGTTTTCTTCTTTTTGGCCTGTGATATCATTCATTCATTAAAAGGCACTTGATTCCAAGCCTGAGGATCTTTCAGTCCCTGAAGTTCACCCCCCCCCCCAAAAAAAAAAACCAAATTCCTCCTATTTTAAGATATTTTAGTTGTCTAATGTTGTAAAATATGCATATATGTATATGGCAGAAAGTTTTAAAATTACAATATGCTCTCCTCTGACAATAAACATCAAAATAAACAATTACATTGACCTAATGGTGGAACAAAGAAAAAGATTGCCACCTAATATAGCTGAATTACTGAATTATCAACAAGTTTTTTAAAACTTGAGGAAAAATCATTAAGATTGTTTTTTTCCAAGTTCCTTAAGAAACTACCTCCTACACTTTTTCCCACCAAATATTCTCCTTCCCATTCTGAAAATAAAATTGTAGTAGTAAACAGACCAGCTGTCTTCACAAAGCCCATAGCTCAGTGATTAAGAAAATGACTATAGGCCAGGTGTGGTGGTTTTTAATCCCTGCACTCCAAAGGTAGAGAGGGAGAAAGGGAGGGAAAAGAGAGAAAGGAAAGAAAAAGAAGGGGAGGTCCAGGGACAGGGAGGAGGGAAAGAGAGAGATGGTGGGTGGGAAAATTACTGTAATGGGGGCACCTTGAGGAAGGAAACGAAATGGGCAGTTAGAGGTCATTCTGGTAAACATAAGTTACAGGTCAGTCAGGTTTACATACTGAGACCCTGTCTCCAAAAAAGGGAGAGGCAGATGTAACAGACAAGTTTAAGACACAGCTGCCATTACCCACACTGACCGTCCACACTCAAGACCAGCATTACTCCAAGAATCTGAGACTTGGCAATCATTCCAAAGACTGTAGTTATAACCAACAGGCATCCCTTATTTTCTGTTTTCCATCCGCCAACGGTCTACATACAACGGGCATCTAATAAACATACAGTAGCTGATAAATATATATATATATATATATATATATATATATATATATATATATATATTGTCTTGGAAAAACTGAATCGAAGACCCACATACTGTCCAGACTCTCATTTGCAAAACATGGTTTATCTCAAGAGACAGTTATTAGGAACCAAGTATTTGCGCATAAGACATTTGGAGCCTGAAAAACTAGGAGGCCGACCTGCACCTTAAAACGCAGGAAGGCAGGGCAGCGGGGGTGGGGGGGAGGAGGTCCCTTTACCCCTTGATGACTGACGGGGAGGGGGGAAGGGGGAGGGGGGGGACACGTGGAAGGCCCGTGCTCACTGACAGGGCGGCAATGATAGCCTGCCCAGGCTCCTGCGGGCCATGAGCTGTCTGTCCATCGTGTACCGACCAGTCCGCCTACTTCCCGCAGCCGAGCCGTCTGCACTCCGCAGCGGCCCCACACTCAGCACGTCCGCCATTTCCATCCCGGCATCCCCAGCGCCGCGCTAACCAGCCCCGCGCTGGCGGGCATTGCTATGGGCAACGCAGCGGCCCCAGCAATGTCGCTGCAACCCGCTCCTTCTTCGCGGGTGTTCATGGAACTGGTTCCCTGGGCTAACCTCGGCCGGGAAAAACCACCCGATCTCGGCCTTGGAAGCGCAGCCCGTCGGCAGCCGTACCCACGCCGCCAAGGCCCACCCGGGAACCCGCGAGGTCCACGTGAGCGGCGCGGCCGAGGTGTCCGCCAGCCCCGACCGGGCGCAGGTAGCCATGCGGGTGTGCAGCACCAAGGAGGCGGCGGCCGAGGTCAAGAAGAGTGTGTGCCGCCGCCTGGATTACATCATGCAGAGCCTTCAGCAGCAGGGTCTGCAGGTGAGCCTCCTGAGACGGAGTGCAAGGCGGGTGACTGCAGCTTTGGGGGCGCTTTGTTACCCCATTATCCATTCCAGGGCGCAATAGATGCTTGACTCTTCCTGCTCGAATCTAAATGAATGCAATTATTAGCCGCAGTGAGCTTGAAATCCAGAATGCATTTTTGAGTAGGTTTCTATCTGGTTATATTTGCTACAGTGGTTTTGTTTTTAAGCATAGAGCGATGAAATGTTTTCTTGAAAAGTTACAGGTAAATGCTTGCCAAGTAGAACGTTGGACCATAATCCCCTTTGGGGGGTAGTATTTATTCTGCATGCTGAAATTGGCAAGTGAGGACCTTGAACTGCTTCCTCCTTGTCAAAGGTTCCTGTGAAGTGGATCTTCAGTGTAATTGTAAATCCTTTTTTGGTTTATGATGATCACCTACTTCAAATTTCCCAATTTTCTTAGTTTTTACCTTTTTCTAAGTCAGTATATGTAAGTATCATAGGTGAAATGCTTTTACTTCTTAAACAAACTTCGTGAAACAAATCACGAGATAGTCCCTTAAGCCTCCCCCATTTAGGGAATGGGGCAAAAATGAAAATAACGTTCCTTCACACAACAGCTCTTTTATGCATGTTTTAATACGCCCGTTTTCCACATTAGAAGTGTAAAATAATGCTTTGAACTTTAAAGAACAATATTCGAAATCCTACTCCCGAAGCCACAATAGAGGTTGTTTTCAACTTTGCCCACATAAGGACGATGAAAGAAAGTTGGAAGCCAGGACAGTCGGCTACAATCGGCTATCCCAAGGTTATCGGTGTACAAAGCAGGAAAGACTGCAGGGGACCATGGTTTTCTGGGTAACTTTGACTTCTTCAAAGTGAAACATAATCTTGTTTCTGTACTAGAAACGTCCTACCTTCGAAAAACAGCTTTTTATTTTGAAAAGAAAATACCTTTGTATTGCACTTAAACCCAGAATAATCAAAATGACCTGGGGGAAAATTAAAACCTCCCTATGTTATTTTACAGTATAGAAAAGGTTACATGTAAATTGTAAATGTGGATAAAATGGGTTTAAATTAAAAAAAAAAAAAGGAAAAAAACCTTCAAAGCAGCCTGCTGCAGTCCTGTTTGAATAATGTAGTTAGTATTTTATGCCACTGACACAGAACATAATCTGAATCCATGTTTCTAACTCCTAATATATGAAACAATAAATATAGTAATTACATTTAAAATTGTCATTGTTCAAGGCAAGGTACAGGAAGACTGTAAAATCTTCCGAATTGTCTTTCCTAATGGAAGAAAGCACTCAGAACAGACAGCTTGTTCAGCAGATGGTGTAAATATCATTTATAGTATAGTTTCTTCTCAGGGTAAATTATTGTCTTCACAAAGTCTTTATAATATTATGCATTTTAAACTTTGAAACATTGGCTTATAAATATACACTCATTTGATCAAAGGGCTCTTGGTTAAGGGATGGACCCTGACTTTCTCATCGTATTTCCTGGCTTCTCTCCCATAAATGACTTCTACTTTGTTTTTAAAGAACCAGACCAAAAAATCACATTTTTGGCTTTCCTTTCTCAACACTAATCCCTGCTATACAGCAGTGTACTTTGTACATCAAATAGTGTGTCAGTCTTTTATAATTCTTGATGTACTTATCTCTCAGAGTGATGACCGTTTGAGTAATGCTTATATACATGATGCATATAATGGAAAATGCTTTTAAATGAATAAAAGAGAAAAGAATGAAACAATTCATGTTATTAGCTCAATTATTTGTAGATCGTGGATTTATGAATTTATATGAAGGTACTTCAATCAGTTTTAGCATTATTTTAATGAGAAAATACTGTAAAGTTCTAACTAGTGTTCACTTAACACAGAAACATATAAGCATTCCCTAACACCACTCAGATTTACATGGCTCCTAAGCTAATATGGTCTTCCTTCAGGGGCTGCTATTATGAAGTACCACCATCTGAGTAACTCCTGTCCAACAGAAATTTAGTGTCTGTAGCCCTGGAAGTTAAGAAGGCTAAGGCACCAACAGCTTTGATTTAGTCTGGTGAAGATTCAGTTCATGGTGCATAGACGGTGCCTTCTCCCTGTGCCCTTACATGATAGAGGGGACAAGACAACTCACTGGGCCTCTTATTAAGGACACTAATTCTATCCATGGGGCTCCTCCCTCACCCTCTAATCTCAAAAGACTATTTTATACCCTCACACTAGGGATTAGGTTTTGATAATGAATGGAGCATACAAGCATTGCAGATTAAACGATTTGTTTTCTATTTTATATAATCCATTTAGGCTATAAACTTCAATACTTGCCTATTCATAATTATATTATTTTCAATAACTACTGACTGAGGCAGATTGGTAGGTAATAAGAGAGAGATAATGATTTGTGTGTGTGTGTGTGTGTGTGTGTGTGTGTGTGTGTGTGTGTGTGTGTGTGTATGATGGACAAAATATTTAAAGATATTTATTTTATTTATCTTTTTTCTCCAAACCTGGCTTATCAACAGCCTTCAAAGAACCATTCACACAAATACATTTAGTTACTTCTTCTAGTAAAAGCTTTAAGAGGCAACTATATTTCCTTCTTTTAAAATTTTATATATTTATTTTATTCTGTTTTTTCTTTTCCCCCCTTTTATTAAACATAGATTATTTTCTTATACAATATGATCTGAATACAGTCCCCCTCCCCTCAGTCCCTCCCCCCTCCTCTCAGTCCCTCCCCCCTCCCCTCAGTCCCTCCCCCCTCCTCTCAGTCCCTCCCCCATCCCCTCAGTCCCTCCCCCCTCCTCTCAGTCCCTCCCCCCTCCCCTCAGTCCCTCCCCCCTCCCCTCAGTCCCTCCTCCCTCCCCTCAGTCCCTCCCCCCTCCTCTCAGTCCCTCCCCTCTCCCCTCAGTCCCTCCCCCCTCCTTTCTCCCCCCTCCTCTCTCCCCTCTCCCCTCAGTCCCTCCCCCCTCCCCTCAGTCCCTCCCCCCTCCTCTCAGTCCCTCCTCTCTCCCCCTCCCCTCAGTCCCTCCCCCCTCCTCTCAGTTCCTCCCCTCTCCCCTCAGTCCCTCCTCTCTCCCCCTCCCCTCAGTCCCTCCCCCCTCCCCTCAGTCCCTCCCCCTCCCCTCAGTCCCTCCTCCCTCCCCTCAGTCCCTCCCCCCTCCCCTCAGTCTCTCCCCCCTCCTCTCAGTTCCTCCCCCCTCCTCTCAGTCCCTCCTCTCTCCCCCTCCCCTCAGTCCCTCCCCCCTCCTCTCAGTTCCTCCCCTCTCCCCTCAGTCCCTCCTCTCTCCCCCTCCCCTCAGTCCCTCCTCTCTCCCCCCTCCCCTCAGTCCCTCCCTCCTCCTCTCAGTCCCTCCCCCCTCCTCTCAGTCCCTCCTCTCTCCCCCCTCCCCTCAGTCCCTCCTCTCTCCCCTCTCCCCTCAGTCCCTCCTCTCTCCCCTCTCCCCTCAGTCCCTCCTCTCTCCCCCCTCCTCTCAGTCCCTCCTCTCTCCCCCCTCCCCTCAGTCCCTCCTCTCTCCCCTCTCCCCTCAGTCCCTCCTCTCTCCCCCCTCCTCTCAGTCCCTCCCCCCTCCTCTCAGTTCCTCCCCCCTCCTCTCAGTCCCTCCTCTCTCCCCCTCCCCTCAGTCCCTCCCCCCTCCTCTCAGTTCCTCCCCTCTCCCCTCAGTCCCTCCTCTCTCCCCCTCCCCTCAGTCCCTCCTCTCTCCCCCCTCCCCTCAGTCCCTCCTCTCTCCCCCTCCCCTCAGTCCCTCCTCTCTCCCCTCTCCCCTCAGTCCCTCCCCCTCCTCTCAGTTCCTCCCCCCTCCCCTCAGTCCCTCCTCTCTCCCCCCTCCCCTCAGTCCCTCCCCCCTCCTCTCCACACAGGTCCACTCCCTTTCTGTCTCTCATTAAAAAAGAGCAGGCTTCTAAGAGATAACATCCAAACATAACAAAATAAAGTATAAGATAAAACAAAAAAACAGCACATCAAATTTGGACAGAACAAGCCAACAGAAAAATAAAAGAACCCCAACAGAAGGGTTTTTTTGTTTTGGTTTTTGGGGTTTGGGTTTTGGGTTTTTTTTTGGGGGGGGGGCTGTGGCAGCCATCTTTTAGTGACTCCATCAAATGAAGCCAAGGGGAAAGAGGAGGGCACTGGCTATAAGTTCTTCAGGCCTTTTAGGAAACATGAAGTTGTTCCTTTGGCCCTTACATAGGGATCTCCAAGAAGGGTGATACTGCAAACACCAAGGGAATGAGCTCTGTTCAAAAAGAAATGCCCCGTAAGCGTTAACATGGCAAAACCGGAAGAAGAGTCTACAGTGTCACCCAGCATGCCATGGGCATCATTGTAAATTTACAAGCAAGTTGCGATTGAGCACATCAAGCTATCTGAGAGCAATGACAGCTTCCTGAAGCGGGTGAAGGAGAATGGCCAGAAGAAAAAGGAAGGGCACGTGGGTTCAGCTGAGACGCCAGCCTACTCCCCCCAGAGAAGCACACTTTGTGAGAACTGATAGGAAGGAGCCTGAGCTGCTGGGGCCCAATCCATATGGAATCAAGGTACAAAAAGAAATAAAAAATATAGACCGGCAAAAGGAAAAAACTCCAAGAGAAGGCACAAGAATCAGAGACCCTCTCATTCACACATTCTGGGTCCCATAAAAACATTAAGGAGAAGCTATAGTATATATGCAGGGGACTTGGTGCAGACAGACCCACGTAGGCCCTGGGATTGCTGCGTCAGTGTCCGAGTTCATCTGAGCTTTGCTCAGTTATTTTAGAAGGCCTTGGTTCTCCTGGTGTTCTCCAACCTCCTTCTCTCCCCCACTACTCCTGCCTCCTCCTCCCTAGGGTTCCCTGGGCTCTGAGAGAAAGGATTTAATGGAGACAGAAAGATAGTAAATTTTGAGCTCTCTGCTGGAATCTCATAATTAGAAAATAATGGTATGACTCAAGCTGCCATGAAAGTACATGTATAGTACATTAAAGCGTTCACATTAATTTTACCTTAAGAATTCCAGAAAACTTCATAAAGGATGTGACATTTTGTCAAAAATGTTGACAATGGCCAAAGGGAACGCATTTCAATTCCATATCAGAATTCAGCAGGCATACATGTCACCAACACGCTGAGTAGCTCAATATGGCTGGAACACAGAAGACACTGGGCAGCCTGGGAGAGAATTGGAGGCCCAACATACAAGTACCTGACATTAGAATTTTTTTTGGTTCAGTTTCAAAGGATCCATATGGTAGCAGGAGCAACTAGGTCTATGGCAGCAGCTTCCTGGAGCAGAAAGCATGCATATGAATGTGTGTGTGTGTGTGTGTGTGTGTGTGTGTGTGTGTGTGTGTGTGAGAGAGAGAGAGAGAGAGAGAGTGAGAGTGTGTGTGTGAGTGTGTGTATATATGTGAGCATATGTATATGTGTGTGTGTATGGTGTGTGTATGTGTGTGTGAGTGTATGTGTGTGTAAGTGTATGTGAGTGTGTGTACGGTGTGTGTGTGAATGGTGTGTGTGTATGGTGTGTGTGTATGTGAGTGTGTGTATATATGTGAGCATATGTATATGTGTGTGTGTATGGTGTGTGTATGTGTGTGTGTATGTGTGTGTAAGTGTATGTGAGTGTGTGTACGGTGTGTGTGTGAATGGGGTGTGTGTATGGTGTGTGTGTATGTGAGTGTGTGTATATATGTGAGCATATGTATATGTGTGAGTGTGGATGTATGGTGTGTGTATGTATGGTGTGTGTGAGTATATGTGTGTGTAAGTGTTTGTGAGTGTGTATGGTGTGTGTATGGTGTGTGTGTGTATGGTGTATGTGTGCATGGTGTGTGTGTGTGTGAATGTGTATGTGAGTGTGTGTATATATGTGAGCATATGTATATGTGTGAGTGTGGATGTATGGTGTGTGTATGTATGGTGTGTGTGAGTGTTTGTGAGTGTGTATGGTGTGTGTATGGTGTGTGTGTGTATGGTGTATGTGTGTATGGTGTGTGTGTGTGTGTGTGTGTGTGTGTGTGTATGTACATACATCTTCCTCTTACACACTATCTTACCCCACTTCTAGTGACTGACTCTGCCAGCCTGGCTCTCCTTCTGCAGGCTCCACAGCACCACAAGCTTGAAAACAAGAGCTCAAAATACGAGCCTGAGAAGATCCTTTAGAGTCTAACACGACTGTTCCACTGGAATGTCTCGATGTTCTTTAGGATGAAGAATTTAAGAATACTTACTGTTGGCAAATACTGTCTCATTTAATATTCCTACTCTATAAAGTTAGCATTTCCATTGCTGTTTTACAAAGAGAATTTTCAGGACCAGGTGACCACTGGCAGATTGTTGCCCACAGCTGAGAGACAACCGAGTAGATACCAACCAAGAACTCTGACCCATGCTTTTACTGTGACAGTATGTCACTACTTTATTCTCTTGGCAGTAGATGATGCAATTGTCAGGTAGGGGACATAGCAGGTGATAGTAATAATCTCCCTTTAGATGCTTGATGGCCAAGCACCCATCTGCCATCATATGTGAATTATGGATGTAAAAGCTTCCAGGCTCTAAAACTTCCTACAAATGGGGTCACATATTAATATCAGGAAGTTACGTTTTCCTGCCCCACCCTAGTAATAGGTAATTATTATATAAATATAATATTTATATTATATAAATATAAAACATAAATAATGGGTAATAAAAGGTAATAAAACCTGAGCTGATGGCAGGAGTGAACAGGAGACCCAGTGTTGATTGGCATAATTGAAATAGTTTCTGTCTTAGCTGCAGAGTTCCTGTGCAGGGCTAATCTGAGTTGTCCCTAACAGTAATTTGCTTTAAAACCCAAACTCTTCTGGTTCCCTTCTGTCTTGTTCCCCACAACCCACTTCTGTTGTTGGAATTACCCTCAAAATAAACTAATCCAAACTTTGTTTCCAAATCTGCTTCTTGGTCATACCCCAATTAAGATGTAATGGTAGGAAGAGTTTGGCATATTCATTCACTATTATCATCATTAAATAAATGCATGCTACATACTTATACATGTATGTATGTTTTATATAGGGAGCTTAATTTGTACCTTTTCCACCTGGGACAGTAGCCATCATTTTCTTCTGTTGCTTTTCAAATTCATTAAGTCCAAAAGAGTAATATTTTCCCTTTTAACAATGGAAGTTAAGCTTTTTTTCATGTAAACTTTAGGTCATAGTAATTTGATCATTTTTTTCCTGCCCTTTCTGCACTTGAAGATTACCAATAACTTATGGCTATCATGCATTGCAAAAACAAGTCTGCATCTTGGTCATTTTACTTACATAGTTTTAAGCTTTTGACAGTTTAGCCAATTTTATTAATCATTTTTATATGTTTTCTACCTTTAATATACTGTTTATTCAGTCCATGGTTCTAAGGCAATATGGCCATTAAATGACACATCCTGGAATCTTTAGAGATCTTTAATAGTCCATTAAATATTCTATGCTTGGATTTTGGTTAACACAGACATGCAGATGATGTCAAATTGCAGGATTTTGGTTATTTAGCTATGTAAGTGGCTGTGTCTGATAACCCTTATCAGTCAGTCTTAACTTTGCAAAGTAATCTCAACGTGCCTTTAAAAACAGAAACCACAGTTTTACATAAGTGAAAAGTCAGGTTATTTTGTGACTAATCAAGTTTTAGATGTTAGTCCCCTGGCTTTCCTGTACCTTCCTGTGTGACTCAAAATGCTACATCTATCCCAAGCTTTACATTACACCATGTCAAGTCATCTTCAGAAGCAGCCACACTTAGTTTTGTAACCACATTAGGAAAAAATCCCTTTGGACTAGAGACATGGTTCAGTGGTTAAGAGCACTTGTTGCTCTTTGCCAAGAACTTGTTTGATTTCTTGTACATACATGGCAGCTCACAGCCCTCTGTAACTCCAGTTCCAGAAGATCTAATGATCTCTTCTAAACTCTATGGGCATCGAGACAGATTTGTGAGCAAAACACTCATATACCTAAATAGATCTAGAAATAAAGCCTGTATGGACATCTTAAACTTCTGTCTGTGGTAAGAGAAATGCTATAGACAAATTAACTTTTATTTAGACATCTGCATGTCTGTGGTAAACAAATGTGGTCATCCAAAATATTTCAGTCTCTCAAGGGTTCCTTGAACCCCACTACTGAGGAGCAGGAGTATAACCATGACATGAGGATACTATGCTGCCTGTTGTTTGGACTATTCCAAGTCATTGGGGTTTTTTGTTTGCTTGTTTTTGTTTTTGTTTTTTTTTTTAATTTTTAATACATTTCAACCTATATCTAGAGTAACATATTGGGTCCTTATGGCACTCCTATATTATCCACACTGTTTAAATTATTACATCTTTGTAAAAATCTTCGTGGGCATGTTCTCTCCTCATTACTTTTCTATTGGAAATATTTCCTGCCTGCAGGGAGCATGGCATGTTAAATGGTAACAGAGATCTGGGTTAACTGTATATTGTAGGATGTTTAAAAATACCTGCAATTCTAGATGGTAGGAAGCACTACAGAACAAGTAGAACATACCTTTATATTTGCTATTAAGTATATATATATTCATTTTCAGGATAATTGCTGATTTTACAACATTGTACCATAGTAAATTTATTCAATTTTTTTCTGTACGGCTGTATGGTTTTTACTTTTTAAGTTTATTCTTTCATGTAGCTTTTATGGCTATTGAGCCTATTACCCTACTTCTTCTATTATTTAAATTGCTATTTCTATATCAAACATTTTGCTTTAAAAGTCTGCCTTTTATATGTACATAGAAACAAAATTGTAATTTAATAAAGACTCATGAAATAGGCTGGCATGGTAAATTTGAGCTAGATAATTCCTCATTTGTTGGGATAACCAGTATATTGTAGGATGTTTAACAATATTCCTAGCCTCTAACTCATAGTGTAGCCAAAATGTAGTCATTTGGGTGCATATTGGTAAGTAAAAAGCCAGACAAAAACGACAGATGTTTCATTTTCCATTCATTCAACATTCAGAAAAGACAAAACTATGGAGGCAGCTAAGTGGTTGACTGTAAAGGAAGAACCTTTAATGTGGAAGAACAGTTCTTCATTGTGCTGGAATGCTTGGTGCTTCACCGTATGCAGCTGTCAAAACCCAGAGCTGTAAGTCACGAAAAGTAAATATTAACATTTGCAAACTAGGGGAGGAAAGGTATCAAACAGGCTTCAGGCATTAATCCCAGAACAGAATTCAGACTGTGATAAATGAACCCAAATTTGTTATAAACAAAGGACACAGCTGTACTAAAGGGAGAGGGAAAGGCCTGTCCAGAGTAACTAGAAGATAGTGTTTTCAGTGGAAACTGTAAGGGTAAAGATAAATGTACAGAAACCCCATGCTCTGATGGATAAATCTGTTTCCTGGATATACTAGTTAGCAGTTCTGAAGTTGCTTTATATGAATATTGGTGTTGAGCAAATGTATGAACAAATCTTCTTTCTCACTGGTGAATGGGGAGAATGGAAACAGAATGAACACTGATTCTCACCTAGGACTGTAAGCAACAAGAGGTGTACTGCATGGCTACAAGGATGGACCTCACTGAAGAAATGAATGAAGAAATGACATGCATATGGACACAGAAAAACTGTGCTTTCTGACAGAGAATCTGCAGCATTCCAGAAACTCAGCGTGCTTATTACAGAATGGGGAGGTGGGTTTGTTCTTTATAGCTGAACAAGGAGGTGTGTTTAGTTAATCTCAGACGAGCAGTCTTTAGGGTGTGAAGTGTGTGAGTATTGAAAGCGGCCATTTTCTTCATATACTGTCAGCATTCTAACTGGAAGAAGGCTTTTCCAATCCCATGAAGCTGAGGCATTGGGGTCCTCATTGTGGCTATGTTCATGTCAAATAATACTCATTTGTTCAGGACTTGCTCCCTGGATGGTAGAACTCAATGTTATGGCTCCCTTTCATATCTGTGGGAAGATTTGGGGACAGTCATGGTCCTGTAAGTCTATCTGTTGGTTGTGGGAACTTCCTTTCTTTCCCCTTCTATTTATTGTTTGAGAATCACACTGTGGTGGGGAAAGCAGAATGGAATTCTATATTGTAATATTATGGGGTCTACTTCTGTCTTTTATCTTCTCTATCCAAGAACTTTACATACAACTTGTTTTTAAATCATTATAACTACCATGCAATACATCTATTGACTTGATTTTATACATGTGGAAGCAAAGGCTCAAAAAATACTGAGCAACATACTCAAAGGATCACATGATAGGTTTTGTCAAATAAGGTCATACTTTCTATACAAGTAAAGTGAATGACTAAAACCTGAAATGAAAATGGGTCATTTTTTAAAACAAGTATTTGTAAGCTTCTGATTGATTTTATGGCAGTTTTAAGGAAGTTTGAAACATTAAGGCAGGCAGTTCATTTTGTAAAAGGTGTGTCTTTCTATTTTATTGTCAGGCAGAAACAACTGAATTTAATAAAAGTTTTGTAACTTTACTTTTGTACTTTCTGTTTTAGGCAGAAGATATAGCGGTGACAAAGGATATTAGAAGAGTAGAAAATACTTATCAAATGGAAGCTGAGGTATGTACTGAGTAACTGAAGACACCCTGACTTGGTGGAGGCAACTGAAACTTGGTTTTATTCTTAAACTGAAACTTACCAGAGAAATGATTCTTACAGTGATGATAAAAGATGATTTTCCTCAAAATCATTCTGACAATATGTATCTGGTGATGCTTTAAAACAAATTAATAAGATCTACGTAAGAGAAATGATATAAAATGAAATAAAAACAGCAACAGGGAAATAGCAGCTTGTGGGATAATGCTTTTGTATGTACACTGTAAAGATTTTTCACTTGTATTGGTTTAGTAAAAGACTGATTGGCCAGTAGCCAGGCAGGAAGTATAGGCAGAGCAGCCAGACCAGGAGAATTCTGGGAAGAGGGACGGTAGAGAAACAGTCATCAGCCAAACACAGAGGAAGCAAGATGAGAATGCTGCACTGAGAAAAGCTACCAAGCCATGTGGCTAAACATAGATAAGAGCTATGGGTTAATTTACTTGTAAGAGAAAGTAATGTGCTTGAGCTACTGGCCCAGCATTTACTATAATATTAAGCCTCCAAGCCAATTATTTAGGAAGCAGCTGCCAAGTATTTGAGAGTTAGGCTGTTAGTAATATTATTGGTTAGTGAGCTGGAATCACTAAAGGAAAGAAATTTTCCTTAGATTAAATTACAGGGAAAAGCTCTAAATGATTTAGACATTTTTAAAGACATTCTTTTGTGTCTCAATACAATTTCATGGTCACTGTGATAAATATTATTTAAATTTTAAATCATGCAGTCTTTATCCACATTAGGAAGAATACTGTTTTCAATATGCTCAATCCTTGCTAACTGAGATCCCAGCATGGCTGTGTTTCTCACTCAAAGGGCTGGAGGTCAGGGTTTTATATCACATATGTCTAGTAGTGTAAAACTGCTGTTTTTGTCTTCCAGCTTTCAGGTAGACAATTAGTACAGTTGCCACCTTGTTATAGGAAACAAAAATGACTGAGTTAAAATGGAATCTTATCTAATGTCAAAAGACTCTCTCTTTAGAGGCAGAAAACAGTTCTGAAAGCCAGGTGCTCTCTTGCCAGTCACTGTATTAGTGTTCAGGTTCAGGTTCAATTGTGCTCCTACTTCTCAGACATCAGAGTAGCAGGACAGAAGGGACATTGGGAAGGTGACGCCTTGTCCTTTGGATAGGAATTTCACCAATACATAATCTTAATTAGCTTTGTCATTGCTCCATCTAAAATTTAACTATCTTAAGGAAATTTGCAATTATTCATTGTGAGCTTAAGCATCCATTTGGCATATATTATTTTGACAGACTAAAGAGTAGTCTGACACAATTGCAAATTATAGAGGTTTAATGTTAGGAGGATAGTGGGTCCCTCTAAGGGTTTTACATATTAAGAACTCAGGTTGTAATTTTAATTTAATTTTATTTTTAAGGCAGGGTATCCCGCTAGCCTCAAGTCTGTGTTCTTCCTGTGTCAGCTTCCTGAGTGCTGGGGTTACTGTCCATCACTCCCAGATGTGCTTAGGTTTATTATTATAAAGGCCCACCAAGAGCAGGGGGAAGAGATCATTCTAGTACTGAACAAGGGATGGAAGACTGGAGGGTTTTTAAGACACTGAGTTGTTCTAAGACTAAAGTTATCAGTTCAGCAGAGCCCTTGACTGTGTGAGGACTGGGCTAAACTCTACTCCTCCTTCTGTCCTTCTGCTGCGCCTGCCTTTGCGGTGTTCAGTGTTCTGATTTCTTAAGGAAGTGTGTGAATATGCCTCACATGGGACTCCCTGGAATTCAGACTCTACATTATACTGTACATGGCTGCCTTTATAGCATCACCAATTGTCAGTGGAGACCATGATAATCCGTGCTTAGTCCACTTCTAATAGTATACAAAGTTTCAGAATACTTAGTGTAAAGAAGATAGAACTACCATGGTGTAGTGGAAAAGTGGCTTACAGGTCATGGTCCAGCTCGTCTCCCAGTGGGAAGGCCAACGATCTGGTACTTTCAGTCCAGAGGCTGGATGTCTCAGCTGGTCTTCAGTCTACATTAGAATTCCAGAGAAGGAGGTTCTAATGCTGGTGAAGGAACAAACTCACCAGCGAGGGGAGAGCAAGCTGGCACAGAAAAAAAGCTTCTTCTATTCTGTCCAGCTGCTTGGCTTTTAGTTGATTCCTGATGCAGTCAAGTTGATAACCAAGATTAGCCAACACAAGAAGAAATCGGTGAAAATAGAAGATATTTGACTAATACTGTCAGCCAGTTTGACCTGCTTGACACTTACTCCCAAAGCAATGCACCCATGCTTTCATATGGAACATTTTCTAAGACAGAGTATATTCTGGGCCAGTAACCTTAAGCATGATTGAAACATGCATAGTACATTCTCTGGCCACAAAGATTTATGCTAGAAACCAATAAAAAGAAATTTCTCAAGGATATTCTGCAAATATTTGCAATTTAAGTACCATGGTTTTCAGAAACACATGTGAAGACAATATTGAACAGAAAATTTTAAAGTGTATAAGTAAGTTTAAGAAAGACATCATTCCAACTGTCTAGACCTTTCCAGAAACTGAAAAGATATAATACTTCCCAGCTCATTCTTTAGAGTCAGAAAATAATAAAACTTGGTTGCATGAAGTGTGGGGCAAGTATCAGAAAGAAGAATATATACCAGTATCAATTAGATGTGTTAAATTATAAACAACATTTTAGTGGATCCAATTCAGTTATATCTATACACATAACAGTGATTAGTTTTGATTATCAGCTTGATGTAATCTAGAATCACTTGAAATTCTCAATGAGGGACTGTCTCGATCAGGTTGGCCTATGTGTAGTCTGTGGAAGTATGTCTTAATTTTGTTAGCGACATGGGAGACCCAGACCACTGTAAATGACACCAATCTCTGTATTTGGGTTCTGGACTATCCGAAAATGAAGAAAGTGAGCTGAGTGGTTGTCAGCATACATACGTTCATTCCCTCTCTGCTCTTGACTGGATGTCACTGGCTGCCTTACATTCCTGCTTTGGTTTCCCCTTAGTGATAGATTGTAACCTGGAATTTTAAAACAAATAAACCCTTTCCCTCTTCAAATTGCTGTGGTCATGATTTTACTACAGCAACAGGATAGAAACTAGGCCTCAGACACACGGGATAAACCATAATAGCCAAGTATAATTTATCCTAAGCATTAAAAATTGGTCTAACATTTGAGAAATATTGATCATTCTGAGTCACCATATTATGAAACAAAAAGAGAAAAATGACAGCTTCATTGTGGTAGATGCAGAAAAGGTATTTAATAAAAATTTATCATCAATTCTCAACAAAAGTCTTAATAAAAATAATAATAAAAATTTCCTGTAAGCCCAGTATAGTGGCATATAACTTTAATCTCAGCACTAGAGAGACAGATTCGGGCAGATCTCTGTGAGTTTCAGGCCGGCATGGTCTACATAATGAGACCATGTCTAACTATGTCAAAATTAATTAATTAATTTGATAAGGGACATCTGTTAAAAAAGCTGCAGGTAGTGTTGTACCTCTATAGTGAAATATTGAACTCTTTGTGTTTAAGACCAGGTATCATATAAAGATAATGGCTACTCTTGTGGCTACTTTTTAACGTTGTACTTGAAATTCTAGTCCATGTAGTTTGGGGAGGGGACAGACAAGGATAAAAATATCCAAATTGAGAAGGAAGAAATAAAACACTCTTTACTCAGGAGCAACACTACCATCTATCTAGAAAATGTTATGGAAAAAAATCTATTACAAGTAATAAATGTAAAATTTAAATGTCAAGAGATACAGCTTATAAAATATGCTAAAGACTATAAAATATTTCTGAGAGAAGGACCTAACTAGGTGAGCAAATGTATCTTGCTTGTGATTTGGAAGACCCAGCATTTTTTTGTTCTCCCTAAAGTGAGTTATATATAGATTTATTACAATCCTAGTCCAAATCCTAGCTAACTTTTAAAAATAGAAATTAGCAAACTGAGTCAAAAATACATTCAGAAATGCACAATATTTCCAACCACTTTGAAAAAGCATCTTTAGTTATAATAGCCCAAAACTGAAAACAAATGTTTCAGCAAACTGGTTTAATCCACATAACAGAACAGTACATAGAGTAAAACAAATTGCAAGAAATGGCTGAAACTGCACATGTAATACGCCAAGGTAAAGGGGTCTACAAAGATGTCATGTTCCTGGAAAGGGCAGGTCTGTAGTGGGATTATGTTACATTGTAAATAATTGTCCCACCTACGAGTTTAATAAAAATGTTGATTGGCTGAAGTCAGACAGGAAGTGTGGGCGGGGCTACCAGACTAAGAAAACTCTGGTAACAGGAAGCACAGGGCAGAGAGATGCCACAGAGATGCCAGACAAGGCAGAAGATGCAGAGGATAACTATGCTGCTCTGAGAAAAGGTACCAAACCGTATGGCTGAACAGGATAAGAATCATGGGTTAGTTTAAGGGTAAAGAGTTAGCAAGTTATATGCCTGGGCCCTAGGTCAATCAGCATAAAATTAATTTAAGCATCTGTGTGTCTCTGTGGGATTGCAGGTCTGCAGGTTTGAACCTCGAGGCTAGACCAGAAAGTCTGGGCCAGAAACCCAATACAACAAATGATGTCCAACAAGGGTAAAATATACCCACATAAAGCCTTAGAAAGCTTAAAAACAGTCTGCAGCACAGAAACAGAACCAAAAACAGCTTCCAAGTTGTGTCTCTCATATGAGCCAAGGTACAGAGATGCCCTGGTGAGGCATGTGGGCTTGAGCTAAAAAATGGCAGGCTTTTGGAGTACAGCTTAACATGGCAGGTTCCTGAAGTCTCACAGAATCCTAGATATAAGCAACAAGCTGTAAATGGTGTATTTAAGCTTTCTGTTTACATAGATAAAAAAGAAACTGGGTCAAAGACTGCTTCTTTGTAGCATTTTCTTGGGTCAGTTCTGTTTGCTGGAGGCATGCAGAGGAGCTGCTTTTTAAAGAGAGCCTTCCTGTTTCAGCCTTTCAAAACACTTGTGAGTCTTTTAAGAGGCCCTGCTGCCTTGACCCACCTTTGTAACTTTATAGCCCCCTCCTCTGGCACTGTTTTTAAACTGTTTAAAACCTCTTCCTTACTGCTCAGCTCTTAATTAAAATTAATCTAAGGGATTTGACCCCTGGATTCTGAATCTTATCTGTCCTACCCAAGGAAGGCAAAGGGAAAAGTACATGTTGTGGGTCCAGTTCCTGTCAGAGTAAGCCATCAGAAATCCTATGTTCCTCCATGAACTTTTTGACAACAAAGAAAACCCACAGTACACTTTTAGCCCCTCACTGTGTCTCTGGGGTCCACCCTTGTGCATTCCATTTTGTGATTTTGACCCAGAAGACCATAAAAATCTTCGGTATTTATTCCATTGGGTACATCAGTTCCTCATATTTCCTGAGGAATGAGCAAAGGTTCCCCTTTTACAAGTGGAATTCCTGCTGAGGGTGTCTGCAAGGACAAGATCTATCAGGGCAACAGGAAACTGCATAGTTTTCTCTCTCTCTCTCTCTCTCTCTCTCTCTCTTTGGAACCACCAACCCGATATCATGACATAGAGTCTTATTAATCATGAAAGCTCAGCCTTCGCTTAGGCTTATAACATAACTAGCTCTTAACAAATAAGTTACTAGTAACTTAAATTAACCATTTCTTTTTATCTACATGCTGTCATATGCCTCATGGCTTTTATTTCTCTCGCATGTTCTGCTTCCTGTATGTCTAGCTGACAACTCTGCCTGTCTTCTTCCCCAAGACTTTCCTGTCCCCAGAAGTCCCATCTAAACTCTTCCTACCTAGCTATTGACAGGTCAGCTCTTTGTTAAACCAATCACAGTGACACATCTTCACACAGTGTAAAGGAAAGTTCTGCAACATTTCCCTCTTTTGCCTAAATAAAAAGGAAATGTTTTAACTCTAACATAATAAAAACTATAAACAATAAGAACAATTATCAGGTAAGAAGTATATTCATGATGTTCAGTCCATTTTAATTTGGCAAATTCAGAAAATACTCTATTATCTATCTTATCTTGGTGAGTCCAAAGTTTTGTAACTAATTTACCTTCTATCATAACTAAGAAAAAAATGTAACTATAACTGTCTTCAACCTCATCAAAGACCAAAGAAGGATATATTACCTGAGTGAATAGGAGGTGCAAAGCAAGAAACTCCCAAAACTATGAGAAATGACAGAAAGAGCTGGCTGCCTGGACAGTCACCTAAGGTTTCTCTGTAACACTGGGGCATCCATCTTCAGCCTACAAGCCTAGCATATCTGACAGACTTTCCTGGGAAGCAGGAATTTTGAAGGACTGTCTTACCTAATCTTTACAAAGTTTGACAGTTGCCTTCTTTGGTATCCTGTTTGTCCAGTTTGGACAGTATACTAAGGCAAGGGTAGTTTTTTTGCCAAGTGGCTACCTTTGCCACAAATTAAAACAACTCCATATGGAGGTTTTATGATGCCTATCATCCTTTATTGGAGTAAATTGGTGCTGTCAGGAGAAGATGGTCTCGCTGTCATGAAAAGCCTTAAGTTATTAAAACATTTTAATATTTTTGAAGTGTTTGATGACCGCTTATTTATCTAAACTATATCTCTGTATGACCTTGAAAACATACGTAACATCACTATAAGTTAGACTGTCATAGATGACTGTTAACTTGTATTTCTCACCTTTCAAGGACTAAAACTACATTACTTATTTAAATGAGCTGTATAGGAACAATACCTTAAGCAAGAATAGAAATATATATATGGTATAACAAAAATAACCTTCAATTTGTATCAATATACAAAAATTCATACCAATGTAAAATATTTGAGAATAGTGGTTGTTCAAAAGTAGACTCAACAATCTACCTTTTTATCCCACCATTTCTATACGATATCCCTCTTTTTCCCTTTAGAAAGAGATTACTGAATCTAATTCCTTTTGTTCAGCTTTCTTCCTGACCATGACCAATAACAATTTGTGAACAACCCTCAAACAGTGACAAACAGAGAAGAACCTCTGACTCCACCTCTTGAGTATGAGGGCATCCTGTTGTCTAGACAGCTTCCTGTTGTCTGGAGGCAATAGCATCTTTGGGGAACCTGAGAAAATTAGGATAGTGGTCAAGTCTTGGAAAATCTAGCTGTAATATTTGTTATTCAGTCTCTGTGAAATGGGAAAGTGCAAGGCTTATCTGTAGCTCCTACTAAAATAGTCTGTAAGGCTTGCCCGTCACAGCCAAGAGCTTTGAAGCTATTCTGGATGAAAAACTCTGAGAAAACTGCAACAGAGGTGTTCTGAGAGGTTAGAGCACCTGGGCCACCCATTTTCATTGATGTCTGGTCCCCTTGCTCTGAAAACACACAAATTTTCAAAGGTAACATATATTTCTGCATTAATACAGGTATGGACTGTGCATTGTACACAAGCCAGCCAAAAATGATATTTGTTTGTTTGTTTGTTTGTTTGCTCAAGCAAGTAAAATATGCATCACTTGTCTTGTAGTTTTACTAGGTTTATGTAGGTTATGTCTGTAGCCAGGAATTTCAAAAGGTCTTCTCTGATCACTCCTTATTCTTTTTAACCTTGAATGAATCAACAGCCTTTTGTTTCCTGTGAAAATAAAAAGCATAACATCTTTCCCAATGCAATACATTTTTTTAAATTCCATTTTAAAGTTAAGGTATTCTTAAACCTTAGGAATGAATGGTTTAACTCAGCATCCCCTCCCACAATTCCATGTCTCTCAGAAGCTGTCATTTGCTTCTCAGCAATCAAAAAACTTAAAGGCAACAAGACACCATAGAGGATCCAGACTCTGTGTGTTTTTCATGGCTTATTGATTTATTGTACTTTATTCTCTCTTTAAAGACTTTATCTTACTCTTTATAAATTATTGTTCTATGACATCTATAACCATTTTTTTTCTTTTTAAACACACTGTAATCTACTTGGATTTTTTTTCCCATCTGGGTGTGTCTTCACTGAGTACCTGCAGCATTCTCTAACCACATAAGACAAATCTTAAACTGCTATGTCATTTATTACACAGCTCAGCTTAGTGCATACCACTGGCACCTAGCTCCAGTCCACAGGTAATGGGCGGCAGCTTCATCTCTGTACACTGCTGAACCTACCTAAGAGAATACAGTTTCCAGGAAACCACATTTGACTCCATGTTCTGAACTATTTTTAAGTTTTCTCAGACTTTATGAGGTCTCATCTTGGGTGCCAAATATAGCAGGCATTTTTCGACTGCCAGCCCCCAAATCATGACATAGAGACTTATTATTATTTATGAAAGCTCGGCCTAAGCATAGGCTTGTTTCAAACTAGTTCTTATAACTTAAATTAACCCATTTCTATTCATCTATGTGCTGCCACGTGGCTCATGGCTTTTACCTTTCTTGCATGTCCTGCTTCCTCTGTGTCCATCTAGTGACTCTGCCTTGCTTCTTCCCCAAGACCGCTCTGTCCTTTGAGGTTGCACCTAACTTCTTCCTGCCTAGATATTGGCTAGTCAGCTCTTAATTAAACCAGGCACAATGACACATCTTCACACAGTGTAAAGGAATATTCCCCAACAGGTCTTATTTCCATGGATGAAATAGGAGCAGCCAGCCCTGGGCTTTTGTCCAGAAAGAAAGGCAGTCCAGAAGGATCTGTAGGCAGATAACCTAAACCACACATCAGCCTCTAAACAGAGCTTCAGGGTAGTGGAGTTACAGAAGAGTGTACTGTGATGGCTAGGCTAGCAGCCAGCCCAGATCTGGCAAGGTCAGTCTGGACACCTCAAAGGTTTGATATTGATTGGCTGGTCTTTGAAACTGGAGATATGTCTCAGTGATTAAGAGCACTGGCTGTTTTTTCAGAGGACCCAGTTCAATTCCCAGCACCCACATAGCCGCTAACAAACATCTGTAACTTCATTTCCAAAGTATCTGATGCCCTCTCCTGGCTTCCTCCGGCATAACACACACATGATGTATAGCCACACATGTTGACAAAACTCCCCACACACATAAAAGTAAGTAAATCTTAAAAGAATGGTATTTGAAAGAACATTGATAATAGGTTAAACTAGAAATACTGACTCACTAAAAGGGAAAATATCAGTCTTTGGAGTTTCCCAATCTTGCAGTTCAAAGTGGTCTGGTGAATCTTTTCTGCCTTGCCTGTTGCTTTGACCAGTATTTACTACTAGTTGGAACATTACTCTTCATTGAATAACATTTATGATTAAACACAGTTGTCCATGCTATATGAGGTCAGCTTCTCTTCAGTTCCTCCTGACCCTCTAGAATCTGTGCTTACTCATTTTTAACAGCTTGTGATTTAATAGAAAATAGAAAATAATGCCCTTTAATAGAAAATAGTTAATCTTCCATTAAAAGCTTAAAAGACTACAGCTTTCAAGTCTTGTTGAAATGAGACTTCTGCTCCATATTTAAAGGTGGATACATAGGGAAGTAGATTTACTTTTGTGCATAGTAAGACCACTGGCAAGGGACACACACAGCTCAGTAGTATCAGTGAAAGGGGACATACTACCAATCAGAAATATAACTGAATAAATTAGACTAAAAAGTTAAAATGGTATCGGGATTAGAAATTAACCAAATAATGAAATCGAAAGGAAGAACCCTAAAATTTCAGAAAAAGTAAAATCTAAAGTAATATTTATAAATATACAAGCCGATATCAGATCACTTTAAATTTCATAATCACAAGTCTTTAATAGGAAAATAACATACATATATGCATTAAATTGTTTTTTTCTTATCTGCTATATCTGTTATCTGTTACTATAAAAGAATCATATAGTCTGGCTTTAGTCCTTCCTTCCAACCTATCTGGTTTTTTTTATTATTATTATTTGTTTGGAACAGTGTCTTGCTGTGTGGCCCTGGATGACCTGAAACTTGCTTTGTAGACCAGGCTGGTCTTGAACTCACAGAGAGCTACTTGACTATCTTCTAAGTGCTGAGATTAAAGGCATACACTACCACACCAGCTTGGCTTTACTTTTTATACTCAGATTTAGACCTACATGAGACATAAAAATAACTTCAATTTCATTTCACTTACAGATCTGCATTACATTTACTGAATTTGGAAAAATGCAAAATATTTGTAACTTTCTAGTTGAAAAGCTAGATAGCTCTGTTGTCATCAACCCACCTGAGTTCTACCACACTCCAAATTCTGTTGAGAATCTTCGGTAAGTTAAGCACATCTTTAAGTTATTCTTCTAAATAAAACTGTTGAGTGTAGAAGCTCTTTTAATGTCATACTAATTTTACTTTCAATCTCTAAGGCGGCAAGCCTGTCTTGTTGCTGTTGAGAATGCATGGCGCAAAGCTCAAGAAGTCTGTGACCTTGTTGGCCAGACTCTGGGAAAACCTTTACTAATCCGAGAAGAAGAGACAAAAGAATGGGAGGGCCAGATTGATGACCACCAGTCATCCAGACTCCCAGGTTCATTAACTATACAGCAAAAAATCAAAAGTGCGACAGTACACGCGACTTCAAAAGTGTTCGTTACTTTTGAGGTAAAAGGGAAAGAGAAGAAAAAAAAGCATCTTTAAAATTGTAACTAAAATATACTATATTTGTATTTTCAAGCTGTTTTTATACATTGTATAGTGTTTATTTCTGTTGTAGACATACGTGTTGTTTGGTATACTGATTCTCTATAAAATCTGCCATTTTGAACAAAGTCCCACAGAATATTTATGTTTACTTTCTAGTTTCCAAAACACTCTGAGAAATACTGTGAGAAATAAATGTATTAAAACACAATTTTGTACACTGACAATTTATATATTGAAAATAAAATCAACAGCAACAATAAAGCTGATATTGAATTTTTACTTCCAAAAGCAGTTGTTATGTCTTGGTTATATTTGTCCAATTGTATAGAGAACCTGCGCTGAGTGTCAGGAAAAAACTGCTGTGTTCCAGAAAGACTGTCCTCCATTTCATCACAGCCTTTATCTTTGTTCTTTTTAATTTTTTTCTTACAATATATTTTGATTATATTCTTTCCCCTTCCCCAACTCCTCTGAGATCCTACCCCCAACATCCACTCAACTTTATATTCTTTCTCTCTCTCAAAAAGACAAAATCAGATGGGGCAATGGTGACACATGCTTTTAATCCCTTGGGAGGCCAAGGCAGGCAGATCTCTGAGTTCAAGGCCAGCCTGGTCTACAAAGTGAATTCCAGGACAGCAAGGACTAAACAGAAATCCTGTCTTGAAACAAACAAACAAACAAAATACCCCTAAAGTCAAAACAAACCAAAATGTGTGTGTGCACATACACATGCACACACACACACACACAGAATGGATTCCAATTTTATTGGCCAACTACTCTTTATTATGAGGCCCGCCTGCAGTGTAGTTTATATACCTAGTTTCATATACTTTGTTGAAGAAAAGTATTTTTACTTTCTCTGAGCAGCTACCAATTGCAAATAGCTTTTTGGTTATGGGTAGGACCTTGTGTTCACTTCCTCCTCTCTGCACTGGGATTTTTGTCTCACTTGTGTCCAGAAGAAGTTATTCCTTTGGAGTCATCCATCACATCTTCTTTTGTTCGTTTGTTTTTGGTTTTGTTTTTTTGTTTTGTTTTGGTTTTGGTTTTTTGTTGTTTTATGTTTGTTTGTTTGTTTGTTTGTTTGTTTTTAACAAACTCCTTTGCCTTGAAGAGAATGTGTTTGATCACAACATCCATTTAAGGCTAAGTACTCCAAAAAGACTCTGCACATTGTCCACTTACGGATCTCTGTGTTAATTCCTATCTACTGCAAGAAGAATCTTCTCTGGTGAGGATTGAACAATGCTCTGACCTATGGGTACAGTAATATGTCTCATAAGTTATTTTATTGCAATATTCCTTTAGTAGAATAATAGTAGGTTTCCCAGTAGGGCCCATGAACTATCTATTCTTAGGTTCTAGCCCTCATTAACAGTGTCAGGTGTGAGTTTCCATGGGATACTTGTTCATTCATGTTCATTTATATTTTATTCATAAGGTTAGAAATTGGCAACAGATGTTTATCTACTGATTACTGGCTAACAAAAATGCAGTAGATTTACACAATGGAACATTATTCAGCTGTTAAGAAAAATGAAATTTTCAGATAAATGATAGTTCTAGAAACAATCATTCTAAACTCGAAGGACCCAGAAAGATATATTTTGCCTGTTTTATGGGTTAGTATTAAGTTTTAAGCCTTAAATATGTTTATTTCAATAAGAATGACCATAAAACTTAGAAAGAGAATAGGAGGGAAGAGGGGATCTTCCAAAGAAGGGGAAACAATAGTTTTGTAAAGAACAATGGAATTAAAACAAACAAAAACAGGACAGGAAGATTAAGTGAGGAGGAAGAAGGGGAGGTATGGGAAGGGACAATGAACACTAACTTTTGAAGTCATATGAAACCTACTACTATAGATGTATCCTAATATACATATTATAAAAGGAGTTTTTACTGTGGAATAGTCCTTCTGTACATTGTGGATATGTTTTACTCTCATTGATTAATAAATGAGCCGACTGCCTTATAGCAAGACAGGATAAAGTTTTCTGGGACAATCAAACAAGATGCTGGAATGAAGAGGGGCAGAGTAAGGAAGATGCCAGCCAGCTGCTGAGAAAAAAAATGTATGTATAGAAAATGAGGTAACAAGTCATGAGCCTTGTGGCAGAGGGTAAATAAGAAATATGGGTTAAGTGTAAGAGTTAGCTAGTAACAAGCCTAAGCTATTGGCCAATCATTTATAATTTATATTAAGTCTCTGAGTGATTATTTGGGAACAATCAGTCACAACAGGAAAACTCTGCCTACAAGTTTAAATAGGGTACTATATAGTGGAGGCATCATTAGCCCAAGTAAATATGCCACTAAATAAACTCAGTACCAGGAATAGGTTATATTTTTGTGATGTTGGCCAGAGGGGTCCCATAGACACCTCCTGCACCAAAAAACATAGGTTTTTGCCAGGGATATTGTTTACTCTCCACAGCCTGACGGTAAGGCTCTATTGATGAAGGTACCAGTTATGTCACTGTTTGGAGAAATCGAGCTGGTGCTCAACAAGAAGCTTCACCCCCTATGACTAAGGTGCTACACATATTACTGGAAGAAAAAAATCATTAATTGCACCCAGCTCTAAACCCTGTGAGCTAAAATAATAACTTGCCTTCAAGATATGCCTACTGGTACAAGAGTGACAGAGATGGGAGTAACCAACCACTTTTTTAATGTGAGTAGACTCTTCTTAACCATGGAATGTTACACACACACACACACACACACACACACACACACACACACACACACAGAGAGAGAGAGAGAGAGAGAGAGAGAGAGAGAGAGAGAGAGAGAGAGATACCTGTATGTCTATGCCTGGCTGCTTTTATTGTATAATTTGAAAAATCTATATCACAGTTTAAGATTAGCAAGCACATTTTAAAGATTATTAGTGTGTAGAGCCTGCATCTGCATGTGGAACTCTCTGGACAACTTTGTAGAGTCAGTCTGTCCTTCCACCCTACTGAGGTGCCTTCCTTGTTTCTGCTGATGACAGTTTGTACTCCCTCCCCACAAGCTGATCAAGAGCTTCAGGTGGCCCTCCTGTCCCTACCTCCCATTTTTCATAGGCATGCTGTGGTTACAGATGAGAACTAAAGGCGTAAAGTTGTTTGTCCCCTGATAACACACATGTATTCAGCCAAGATAGAGAACCCATGTTGACCCAAATGTGGATTCAACCAAAGTCTAATTGGTGAACCAGTGAATTTTGTGGGGGTCATCTAAGGGATACAGTGAGTGTAAAAGGAACAGAAATAACTCAAAGAAGCAGAAACAACATCAAAGCCCACGGAAGCATGAGACAGCTCACAAAGTTGGGAACCTGGAGCATACTGCACAGTCTGCAGGCAACAGGATGAAAAATGTACTTACTTTCCAGGTACCTCAGCTGGTCTAAACTTCTGAGCTGCTCTTCTAGTTTCTGCTTCTTCTAGGCAGCTGGTCTGGTCTCAAAAGTCTTGGGAAGGAGAGGCCTAGTAAATCTGGCCAGTTTAAGAGACTTCCTTTCTGACCCTGTCTTGAGTTGTTTACCTTTTGTCTTAAAGAGTTTGGGTACAGGGCTGGAAAAATAGCTTGGTGGTTATAAGCATTGACTGCTCTTCCAGAGGTCCAGGGTTCAATTCCCAGCATCCACAAGGTGGCCCACAACCTTTTCTAACTCCAGTTCCATGGGATCTGCTGCCCTCTTCTGGCAGAGAAATGCATGAACATGGTGCACAGACAAGTGAGCAGCGCCCATACCCATCAAAAGGAAAAAAAAAAGAAAATCACAAATTTTAAATTAAGTATGATAGCGCCCATATTTAGTCTCAGCAGCTACGAAGTAGAGGCAGACTAATCCCTGTAAATTCAAGGCCAGCCTGGTCCACACATAGTGAGTTCCAGGACAGCCAGGACCACAGAGAGACCCTGTCTCAAAAAAGCCAGCCAAACAAAAAAACAAAAACCCTGCAAGATAGAAATGTTTTAATATGGAAGGAGACTGCAAAACAACACTGACAATGCATATACTGGTCTCATGATGAATGATGTAAGGGACCCACTCTAAAGTTATAACAAACCTTTCCTGACCCTATTCCTCACAATGTTTTCTTATGAGCCCCCTTTTTGAAAGGGCACCAAAAGCAGAGCATTTTAATTGGTATTTAAAAGGAAAAGGATTATTTTTATAAGTATACATGAAAGAGACACACTATTATGTCATATATAATAGAAAAGTTTAGTTAATAAAGTCTATTTATAGTAATAAATAAGAGCTGGAAAATAATATATAATTCAAGATACAGTCCCTTATATCTTCATAAAAATTACTGTGCCCTTCTCTGTAATATAAGTCAAAGAAATCCCATTTCAGTCAGGGTTTTTTGGGGGGGGCAAGAATTTGATACTGAGGATCCAGAAACATAAAGCATAAAACAATATACTTCCTATAATGCAATTTTGATTTGTGAGTAAATGGTTATTTAGGCCAGAAAAAAGTTTAATTAGAAACAACTTAGATAATTTTCCACTTATAACTTACTGTAGCTTGTTAGCTTAAAATATTCAGGTATGTTAAATGGTATTGACCAATTCACACCTGATATCATTCACAGGAACAGGTAATAGACATCTATCAATAAGAAGTATCTTCTTTAGATTTACTTATTTTTTATTTTACTTATGTATATGGATGCCCATGTGCAACGTACCTTCAGAAGCCAAAAGAGAGCTTTGATCTCCCTGGAACATTGCAGACAATGCCCAGTGTGGGTGCTAGGAACTGAACTCTAGTTTCTTGAAAGCACTCTTGACTTCTGAGCTAACTCTCCACCACTAAGAAATGCTCTCAAAAACTTTCTATCAGAAGAACATGTTTCCCCTCTTCTGTCCACAGTCTGTATGTTAGATTTCCACCCAGCTGCCAGATACTATCCAGGAATCAACCTCAACTCTACTCACCCCTTCATGGCCTATTAGGGAGGTGTCCCTAATCTCAAAACTACAAAATCTACAAAACTAAATGGCCCTTGACTTGCTGACCAAGGAGAAGGGAAGCACTTGTCTTTTCCTCAACAAAGAAAAGAATGCTGTTACTATATAAACCAATCTAGCCAGGCAGAAAAATGGGATTAAAGACATCCATGAGCTGGCATGCAGAATACAGCTCCTGGGAGCGGAGTTGAATTAAGGACGGCCAGTATATAGTCTGAGGCTCATGCCAATCCTCTGCCCTCAGAGCTCAGTCTTCCACAATGATAATTACCCCATCTCTTCAGGAAATTAATGAACTAACCAAATGATCAGTGAAACAGATGCCTCTGACAGAATTCCCTCATGTCTCCTATCTGTTGCCTTCCAGTTTGAGCCCCAGCTTTGCTGGAAGCAGTCCAAGCCCCACCTTTTACAGCACCACTACTCAGCAGGAAGCAGTTTAAAAGATAACTATCTACCATCATCCCTTGTCATCAATAAAAGGCTGGAATGTTAGGTCACCAAAACAGGCCCAAAGTGGTAGTGCTGATGGCCAGGATTCAGCTTACACCGAAAAGGTTAAGGAACAGAAACCTAAGAAACCTAAAGCATTTCTCAGAAGCCCCTAAAGGCTGTCTGAATGCTCACAGCACTTATCAGCACCTCCTCTGTTCTAGTTTCTGTGCAATCTCCCCCTGCCATATGAAATCCAATACACTTTTGAAACTGGATGCTCTCCTTCACTGTTGAAGGCAGCCAGGCAATGGGGTTCTTTCCATGGAGAGTGACTGTGTTCCATGTTTTGTTTTGCACCTACTTATATCAGCCAATTGCTCCCAAATAAGTATGCCATTTGTAGATGATCACGAAGTTCGTGTAAACAGTTTTGAATGCAAACTATTCCAAGGTGAGGGAAGAGTAGCCAAGTCCCAGTGTTAGTTACCACAATGGGTATTAAATGTTATAACTGATGAGAAATAGAGAAGCAAAAGAGAGCGTTTATAGTGTATGAGATGAAAAACTGAGAGGAGGTAAGGGACTTTGCTAAGCTGGACTGATCCTGAAACAAGCCAGTCACCCCAGAACTAAAGAAATCCTCCAATTTCTATACGGTTTCCCACCTAGGACAGCAGCTGGAGGTGTGGAAATGTTTATCTTTCGAAACAGAAGTATCCTTTAAACAAGATTCTACTACCTATTCTCTTTGGCAATTTTAGACAGAAGATAGAAAAAAATGGTTCTAGAATTTCACATCCATTTTATTCTGATGACATTAATTGTAGCCTAATTACTTTTTATCTGTCCTTCCCACATGACTGTCAATTCATATTGAACAGTTTGTCAGTGTCTGGTTAAAAGAAAACTGCCAGATATTGTACTTTACTTTCAAATAACAGGGACCATCAATAATAGAGAAGCTGAATGCTGACTTATACAGAATCAGAAAAGGGAAAGGCATGGTGCTGAATCCAGGTGTCAGTCCATTGGTGCTCTGTTTGCATATCATCTTAAATGAGCACGGTATTTCTCCAAAGTTCATCTTTCTCACAAGAATATCTAAGCAAGGAGTGTACAACTAGGTGAAAACGTGCTTGTCAGCTATGCATGAGGCCCTGGTCTGGAAAAATACCCTATAGTTATGTGAAAGCATACATTCCATTGTGCCAACTACTCTCACAATGTGTTAGAACTGTCTGCTACAAGCCTATTGCATCAGCAATAAATATGTCTCTGCCCTGTACCTCCTATTACCACTGAAGAAACACATACACTTGTGTTTCTCAGCAGGCAAGCCATAAAGTGCCCAGAATAAAAGATGTTTTTCAAGTCCTCATGTAGCTACTGCAAAAGAGCATATAATAAATTTCATTAGTTTACAATTTTTGATAAACATGCTTAAATTGAGTTTGTTTCCACTGGAATTAATTTAATTCCAAAGCTTATTTAGAAAATTGTATTTGTACCTGATAGTAATGAATATGTATACACAGTTATATTTTTCCTTCCACTGAATAAATCACATATATGTATTACAATTCCATCTTAAAATAATTAGTGCAGTGATTCAAATAAATCAACTCTAGCCCAAGGAAGGAAAAACCATCAAAAGCATTTTTTTAGTTTACACTAAATTAATCATGTAAAGTTCAAGGTACTACATTCCAAATGGAGCATGGAGTGAAGTATAATTAATTCAGAGTTGAATGTCAACCAAATAACATAATGATTCTATCAAATACCACCCTACTTCAATACCTGCAAAACATATTTCTTCATCCTCACTGTTCTCATTCCTAAAATCCAGTGATACAGATTCATGATTTACAACACTGTACCCATGGCTAAAGTAGTAGGTTCAGTAAAAACAGATTCATATGATTTGCAATAGTCAATCTTAATACACAGGTAGAATTTTAAATAAGACTTTCTTTGAAAGCCACAAGGTTTGAAGAATGACTATTGGTTTCATTATGGAAAAAATCTGAGAAGTCACAAAATTCAAAACTGTTACTTCTTAAACACTGTAATCATTTAAATATCCCTTTATTTAGTATTTAAGAAGAAATAGAGTTGAGTCTTCTACTTCTGATCATCTACATGACTAGGTACTTTACTGGTCTATACTACTCTTTTTAAAAATTATTTTTATTTCATGTGCATTGGTGTTTTTTGTCTGCATGTATGTCTGTGTTAGGATGTTGGATCCCCTGGAACTGAAATTACAGACAGTTGTAAGCTACCATGTCCATGCTGGGAACTGAAAACTGGGTCCTCCACAAGAGCAGCCAATGTTTTTAACTGCTGGGCTCTCTCTCCAGCCCCTATATTGACTCATATAGCTCTTATACTGTTTGGAGATGATAGAGTAAATGCTTACAGCAACCACACAACTGATTGACAACACCTGCTGCTAGCTCTGAGCGTTGGACAATGTTTGCCTTCATACAACCACAGAATCCCTGCCAACAGGAAGGTAGAAAAACCAGCAGCATCCACAGGGCTCAGAGTCACTTGTCACTCTGGAAGGAGCAGATGATTTAAATCCATGGATTGCATTATTATGTGAAAAGTTACATAAACATCACATATGAGCCATCTAGATAGCCAGATACATAAAGCTATCGAAGCAAAGAAAGGGATTATTCTTTTAATATATTTCATTACTACTGATACTTAGGAATTAAGGAAACAATCTCCCTTGCTCTTTTTAGCTAACAGGCTGTTTCTCAGTCTGTTACCCAGACTAGCCCAGAGTGGCTGGGTTCCAGTAATCTCTCCTCAATCTCCTAAGCAGCAAAAACAGTGTCTCCTCCTCTTAAACAAACATTACCTCCACTTTCCATTACCAGACCCTGACCTAGGATGCTTATGTAGAAATAACATGTATAGACTATTAGAATCTTGGGGAATACTTTTAAAAATTTGGGGTTTATTATTATTATTATTATTATTATTATTATTATTATTATTATATGTATGTGTCTGTGTGTGAATGTGCACAGGTATGTAGCTGCCCTTAGAGGACAGAGAGGCCAGATCCCTCCTGAGCCAATAGTTACAGGCAGTTTTGAGCCATCTGATATAAGTGCTGGGAACTAAACCCTGGTCTTCTGCATAGCAGTACCTGCTCTTAACAACTGAGCACCCTCTCTAGCCCCAATAAGTCTGGTAATTCAAAAAAAAAAAAAAAAGCCAATAAATCAAAAACTAGCTTTCCTTATTTTCATTTTATACCCAAAATATATTGGTAAAATGTGTTTTATAGGTTAACTCAAAATACACTCTGAAAAAGATACATGAAAATTGAGTAAGAATCCAAAGGCAAAATAAGAAGGCAGATATGCTGTAGCCTTGCCCTTCCTGTGTGTGGTAGTGATGCTTTGTGTGAGCACTCCATCCCTGCATTCTCCAGAGCTTTTCCAGAAGTAGAAGTCATAGTGCATGGCTCAGGGAGTTTGGCATGCTTGAGGCTCAGCTTCCAGCACCCTTCTCTAAACAGAACTAATAAGTAATTTAAAAAAACAAAAAAATTTAAAACTAGTGTGTAGTTAAACTAGTATGGCAAAGGTTAGAGCTATCATTTCTAAGAAAGCCATATAATTTGTCCAAGCAGATATGGTTCCTTTAAGACTAAGAGGAAACAGATTTTATAAGAGTATTAAAATTCAGAAGGAGACATGATGACATGCTCAACAAATTTGTAATTGTTCTTAGAATAAGACACCACAGTGAAAGAATATTTCATCCCAAGAATGCAATCATTCAATCTGTTTACATAACATTTTTCTGGATTTTTTTTTGTCTTAAAAGACCTAACAAAATCAAATGTTTTTTCTTCTGATTTAACTTTTTAAGGTACAATACCACAAAATAAAGAAATCACCAAATGAATGTGTCTGAAATAGCTAATATTTTTTACATACACATATTTTCTTACAAAGTGACAACAGCAGAGCCATCAATGTGGGAATCAAATCAAAGACAGTACTGAGAGTGAGCATGGGAAAGTTTGACCCTGAGACATATAAAAAAACCAAACTCTTCTTTTCAAGTAGATCAGGCTTGGGAAGAAGGCCATGGAACTAGCAGCTCTTTAGGACTAAATGGCAGAAGCAAGATGAAAAGCTCTTCTAAGAACACAAAGCACATTTGATTCATCTTACGTGCTGAATATACCAGGACTGTGACGGGATGGCCTGGAACTGGGTAAGGAGGAAGGGTAAGAAGAGTCAGGTCCATGATCAGTATGTAAAAGAACACCAGAAAACTATGTGTATAATCTAGAAGAGGTTCTCAATCTGTGGGTTACAACCTCTTTGGCAAAACTCTATCTCCAAAAATACTTACGTTAGGATTCACAATAGAAGCAAAATTGTAGTTATGAAGTAGCAACAAAAATGATTTTGTAGTTGGTTATTGTTCTAATTCTATTTGGTATTATAATGAAAACCCAGAGCCAGATACTGGGGAAAGCTGAGATATCAGAGAGACAGAGGAACAAACCACAGCCACTTCTTAGCCAGTCAACCCCTCAGGCCTGACTCCAGGGATCCTCTGACTCCAACCTCTTTGTCCTCAGCTGAAATGGGAAGTCACAGGGGAAACTGAGCTCTGAGCTCTCTCCTATGCCCAGCCATCTTACTTACCGGCTCAACTTTCCTAGGGCTAGGATTAAAGGTGAATGACGCTGCTGCCACCATCTGGCTCTGTTAGGCCTTGAACCAGAGGATCTCTGCCTCCCAAGTGATGGAATTAAAGGAAAGGGTCACCTCACTGACCTTCACAACTTGGCTCTGTCCTCTGATATTCCAGACTATTTTATTAAATATGCATCACACAGTTGGAGGTCACCACAACATGAGAAATTGTACTAAAAGGTGGCAGCATTAGGGAGGTTGAAAACCACTGATCTAGAAGAAGCAAGTGAGCAACTGGCTGAGTTATCTGTTTAGAGAAAAGAACCTGAGATGATCGAAAACTTGAAAATTAGACCCTTGGGCTGGAGAAATGGCTCAGCGGTTAAGAGCACTGGCTGCTCTTCCAGAGGTCCTGAGTTCAATTTCCAGCAAGCACATGATGGTCACAACCATCTGTAGTGAGATCTGATGTACAGCATACATTCAGGCAGAACACTAAATATATAATAAATGAATCAATCTTTAAAAAAAGAAAATTATATCCTTAAGAAAACATGAAACATTTTTGGTATTTGTGTCAGAATTAGAAGCCACATGGAACATGAGAAATATTTTAGAAAGGATGCTTACTAAAACTCTTCCTGAAGGAGTATGCTGGCTGTTATTTATCAACTTGACACAAACCAGAGTCACCAGGTAAGGAATTGAGGAATTACCTTTATCTAAACTGTGGGTGTGCTTTTGGGGGAAGCACTTTCTTGTTTGGACTGAAATGGGAAAGTTCAGCTCAGCCCACTGTGGGCACTGCTAGCCTGGTTAGGTGGCCTTGACTGCATAAGAAAGCAGGCTGAGCAACTTACGGCAAGCAAGATACTCAATTTATATCTTTCTTCCAAAATCTGCCTTAATTTTCCTCAATGATGAAACTATAGTCTATAAGCCAAACTCTTTCCCCAAGTTGCTTTTTATCACTGTTCTATCACAGAACAGAAACCCAACAGCTATCTAATTTGATTAAGGTCCATTCAGCAGCAGGAGAATCATGCCTGATACCAGAGACCTAGCCAAGTACTTTGTACTAGTGACGTTAGGGATCTTAGAAGAGAACCCACTGCTGCCATCTCATTAAATCAGAACAATTCCTAACCATATTCTGAAATTTACACTTATGGCCACAGACACGTATAGCTCTCACCCTTCATCAGAATAGCTCCTCTGTACAGAAAGTAGAAATATTACAGAAAATCACAACTGGACTTAATGTAGAGATAATAGATTGTTGGGAACCCAGTTCCCAAGGAGAAATCTTCACTATAAATGCACCCAAGGCTCAGGGGAAAATGTAGAAGAGTGAGCTTAGGAGACTGTAAGAGTCAAGGCACCAGAATGTCTGTTGTAAGTCCATGTCTCCTAAAAATGGATGCATAAGGAAGACCTAAACAACAATAATATTAATAGATACAATAATGTAGAAAGGAGAGAAAAATCTCATGGAATCAGAGTACCAGACACAAAAATTTCAGCAGGTAAAGAGGCAGAGAGAGAGTATAGAGAAGCAAGAGAGGGAGGAAGGGAGGAAGGGAGAGAAGAGAGAATATGCATGAATGAAAATTAGCCTCTCTTAGGGACCAGCCTAATTGGTTATCCAATACACAATGGTCAGCCCTGAAACCACATACAAACAAAATTAACCTCGCAGACTGTATTTATATGTGTACACCTATGTATTTATGTAACAATACAAAAGAAAAAGAGGCCACTTGTTTTTGTGATGGGGTATACATAGGAAGGGTTGAAGAGAAAAAAAGAGGAAATGATAAACTAATTAAAATGTTAAAAGAATTAGGCAAACATGAAGAAAATACTGTTTAATAATGAAATTAAACTTTGACAATTAGCCATTGAATTGTGGTATTATGATATCAAGCATATTAAACAACTTGCTATGGCAGCCATACCTCCTGAGGAGCAATAGTGCTTCCCGGGCTGCAAAGATTTATCTCCACAGTCTGACATTTCTGTGCTAACTTCAGCAGAGCTCTTTAGCCTATAATTTCTACTGTTCATTAATTGATGAACTCATTCATGTAAAAAATTCAGTCACTACAAGCATTCCAAAAAAATAGAACATGGCATACAATTACAAAATTGCTCGTAAAATTTTCAACTAATAGTCCATTTCCTTTCTCGGGTGATTGTATTACTTAAGACTATAAAATTTTTGGTGCCAATTTGAATACTATTTAGATTTTAGGTTTTTATAACCTAGACATTACAGACAGAGCTGTTTTCAAACTGTCATCACATGGAAACATTGCTCCACACCACATGGACTCTGTACAGCAAGTTGAAGGCAATTCATTGAATTATAAACATCTGAAATCGGCAGAAATTCTAACAGACCACAGACCTCATCTTTTCTCCTGACTCCCTTTGGTTCTTCACAGGTATCCTCTATTAAAATCCTTGAACATTAATTTCATCTTTGCATCTGCGTTCTAGAGATCACAGATTAGCCCATAAATATAGTAAGACCTATTCCAAATGCATGAAGTTTTGTTAAATTCTAAATTAGAAAATAACCATGGACACCGGAAGGTACTTTTGTCTTTGCCTTTTATACCAACATCAAAACCACCTTTGGAGGACAATGCACAAGAAGCCAGGAACTATCCAGTAAACTCCTTGACAGGAGTGGAGCTTCCTCAATCTGTTTTCTCTGATGCAATGCAATTGTACTGACCTCTTGGTAGCTGTGAAAACTAAGAGTACCCTAGAAATGCAGACTAGTACCAAATGTATCATTGTTACAACAAAAGCCATTGTTCTTATTATCAATGAGTTTGGCACTGGGGAAAAAAAAAAAAAAAAAAAAAAAAAAAAAAAAAAAAAAAAAAAAAAAAAAGCCTGGCAAGAGTCTAGAACAGAAAATATACATCTAACTGAAAAATAAAAACCCAGAAAGTACTGGATAGAGAATTGATCAAATCTGCTCATTTAGATAATAAATTACATTTGCTTCAAATTTTGCTGTCCTTAAGATTTGTCTTTAATTATACTTTGTCATTTAGCAAATTAGCATCACTGTTTTTAAAAAGCTACTTTCACTACTACAAGTATTAAATTAACATTTGGTTCACCAGTAACAGAAATACTTCTAAATTTTGCAAATGTTTTTAATAAAGTGACAGTGACTGCTACGGGGATTAACTACCAGGCTCACATATAACAGAGACCTCAGAGATAAAGATGAAGTGCAATACCATTCTAAGTTAGTCCAGCAATCTTCCCTTCTGAGCATCTTGCAGTTTGTTTGGTTGGTCATTTCTAAACTTTTTGTAAAGCAGCATCCTTTGTCATGTATGGTCACTAAGTTCTCTTTTCCATTAGCCTATTAAGTGATCATCTAGTAACTTCATTGAGATTTCAAATCTTTGGAGACTAAATAAAATTACCAAAACCCAACTCTTCACTGTGTACACTGGGTTCTGATGCATCACTGCCTCAATACTTGTTTATGCACGTTAACTACTCTACTCCTACCTTCAGCCATCACTTCCTGCTTGTGTGGATACTAATTACAAGAGCTGAAAGCTAAGGTCTTATCTGAAGAAACATTTGGCCCTAATACACGGGAGCTTTCCAAAGTCTTTAGTTACTCTGCAGGTTTTTAGTTCTGTTTTTCCCATAATGTGTCCTCTGTGCTAAAACTGCTGTAGCTAATGAATCTGCTTTTAAATGCTTTATACCTAGAAGAACAATTCAGCCCTAAGGAAGTTCCAAGCAAGTGTGTGTGGGAAGGGGAATCAAAGGTAAGCCCCGGACCACTAATTAGGTCAAAACACAATTCTTTGAGAACAGAATTGATAAAGCTTTCTCTAGTACCAAGAATGCAGGTTCCTGATTCCATGTTCATGGTAGGGAGCTGAGGAAGGTAGGCAAATGAATTAATATATTTTTTAACACTCTAGGAATTAAGCAGCTTCTTCCAGGTGGTTAATTTTGCTTTCTCATAAGGCTAGATTCTAAATTTAAAAAAACTTAAGAATATCTTACATTAAAACTATCTTTGAGATTTCTGCTTGGGAAAAGGGATAATTTACTGTTTTTTAATCAATAGTAAATAACAATTTACAACATTATTACAATATATTTTAACAGCACATCAAAACTTAAGATTCAGCAAATGTCACACTACAATTCGGCTATTACAAAAGAGTTTGCTTTAGTGGTCTATATCAAGTGGGAAATTTAAGACTCAGATACAAAAGTCAAGATTTAGATGAGACTGAGACAGGCTTTTTAGACTGAATTAGACTTTTAAAGATTGAATCCAATCTTTTACAATGAAAATCAGATACAAAACAGCCTTGTTAATTATTCCTTCAACTGCCTGAAAGTCAAACTCCCATTTTTCTATTTGACCAGGGCTTCTATTTCATCATGCTTAGCATGACTTATTGCCCAAGATATTATTAATAAAATGGATCTTTCCTACATCTCTTTTAATTAGTAACATATGGTAAATGTGCTAAAACTAAAACTACAAGGTCCCGTAATCAAGCTTAGTCGGGGGCATTGTGACCTTTAATCCAACTGTTCTTAAATACTAGGGAGACCTAGATCATAAAATTGATGTTATAACAAGTCAGTTCAAAGTGATGTTTTGGGACTAATTTTTCTTGGCTGTTTTTTCTATTAGGTGCATTAGTATAAATAAGTATAAAGTATACCTGAAAATTACTACTTGTTTCAGCTTAGAAATTTATTTGTACAAAGTAATTTAAATGCAACTTCTTAGGGAGAATGACTATTAGTAACACAAATTACCACGTTAAATCTTAACTTTAAAGTCTTACATATAATTCTATACAATATTCATGCTAAAACAGAGATTCTTAAGAATCCTAAAATATGTATGCAAACCTAAACAAATCTGTAGTAAAAGAGTAAAAAATGGAAAAGGTTTTTTATTGCTGTTTTGAGACAGCGTTTCATGTAACCCAGAGTCTTGATCCCCTGGGATTAACACATGTTCCTCCATGCCCAGCTATAAAACAGCATTCTTACAGATCTGTAGAAATGCCTTTAGAAAATTTCAGTTTTAAGTAAATGTTTATGCAAAATGTTCTCTTGACATATAGCCCTCATAAAAATATCACAAAACTTAATTATCACCAATGCAATAACTCAGGTACAACAAGCCAATAAAGTTTTAAATAGACACACAGAAAAGCAAAGGAGTCTTTATTTTTAACCTTAAGTCACCCGGAATTACATTAGGTGTTTGAAATCTTTGATAGTGATTTTAACATTTCACAAACAGACAGAAAAGTGGACCCTCTAATGAACTAGAATTTACATAATGGCTTCTATATCACAATCGCTTTGGTAAGTTGCCTACTGACTTTGTACCAATTGCTTTATGTTGTCCAAAATTAACCAAAACAAACAAAAAAGCAAAGAAATCAGGAGGCTTTACAAAATGGCTTAGAAAAACAAGTTTTCTATTTATTTAAAAATAAGTTTATAGTTAACTACATTGCAGGGACAGGAATTCTTACACATACATTCTAGTTTGTATAAAAGGATTCCAAGAATTATGCATCAAAACTAACATAGAAAGTGTCCACATAACAGTAAAGAAAGGTCCAATCAGTATGTACAAAAAGAAAGGGCCTGCTACCTTGGTGCAAGACTGCTGTTTATGACATGATACTCCAGGTCTAGAAGAAATAAAACAAAAACATCAATAAAGCTAAATAATTTTTTTAAACTCTGTCACTTATTACATACAACAGATTTGCTTGTGTTTAACATTGATTTCTGTACAAAATAAACATAACTTTAATTTGAAATGTGTCAGCTACAACTTTAACCCTTTAGGTCAGTTGCTTTTAAAAATTGAGCTATGTCCTACACATGTCTATCCTGTGGCATTATTTAGTAGTTTTCTTATTAACTTCTTAAGACCTGTTTCTTCTTGCAGTTTTAATATGGTCTAAAAATGTAACATTGTATTTTTATTTGTTGTGATAAATCAACACCCACATCCTTGAAAGTAATCGGCATGTGTGTGCATCTGCCTTGTAAGTGCATGTACTATAATACAATCCTGAACCTATCTTCTTAGCTCTTTAACTGTAGAAACTCATCCATATACTATTATGTATTTGGTTTGTGCCATATAAGGTTAATTTCCTGATATGTTTTTATCTGCATTAAAAATGTTTTTCAAAACAGAGCTATTGAAACTAAAAAATATACTTATAGCTCAGATAGTCTACTCACTGTAATGTGTGCAGGTTCACCTCCAGAGCACTCAGTGGTACTTACAGTCTTCTGACTCAATGTGGCCTCTTCCTGGGGTGATGTATATAGTTGAAAATGACTTCATTTTGGACCATTTTGACAATTAAAAACAAAACAGTTTCTTGGTAAATGTGTTAGTTTTAGTTCAAGCCATCTAGAAATCAGGGGAACTAGAAAAGGTCCGTACTTTTTTACTGTGATGGAAACAGAAGGTGGACTTTTTCCAATTTTAACACGAGACAACCGATTACCAAATCAAGCTACTATTGTTAGCAATATATTCTAGATAAATTGGGAATAATGCACTTTAGACAAAAGTAATCCTCAAGCCCCATTCTCACTTGTAAGATACTCTACTTCCTGCGGGTAGGATGAACACTGATGTGCCCTTTAATCACTCAAGTACCTTGGTCCTTTCAACTGACTAAAAAATAAATTTCAGGTGAATAAAATAAATCAGTTTGTTTGGTTTTTAAGATAGAAAGTTAAAACCAGTTCATTTCAACTTAAATTTGAGGCAAATTTACAGATAGCTATAGATGTATAAAATGGAATGTCAAAATTAATCATGCAAATACTGCTAACATCACGCAGGACCAAAATTTTATTTCAACACACCTGTGAAGATACCTGGTTAAACAATGCTGTGGTAAAGGAATGTGTGCTATTCATGATCTTACACAATTTCCAAGTGAAACTGAATCCAGTCGACCTCTTATCTCTGACCAATGTTCTCTCTACAGTTACTCTAATTATAGTAAGATAGTTCTGCAGTAATCAGTCCACCAGTCATTTGAAGTTGTAGTGATGAAATGTGACCAAAAAAAAAAAAGGCAATAAGACCCTTAATCTTCAGTTTATACTTATATGCAGAAGACAGACTGCTCCAGAGAAGGCTGTGAAGGGTGAGATTTTAAGAACCTATTTACTTCCAAAGGATGGTAGATAGTATTTAGACAAAGTCTCTAAATTAACCTGTAATAACAACACTGAAAATTCCATTAAATTCAGGTTTTATGAAGTCAGGATAGCATAAAAGAACAATATTGTTAAATAGGAGAAATATAAACTGATTTTGGGGGTGTTGCTGCCATTGTAGCCCTAGTCTTGAAGTTAGTTTGCAGCTGAAGGTAACTTTGAACTTCTGATGTTCCAGCCTCCACCTCCCAAATGTTGTGATTACAGGCCTAGACCACTGAGCTCAGCCTAAAAACTGATTTGCATGTTCCATGCACATAACAAATTTTATTTCTGAGTTTCAGTAAACTTGGTATTTTTCTTATTGCTTACCTAAGACAAGTGCCAACAATTCCTTCTGGTCTATAAACAGTACATATATGATGTCACTGTCTCAAAGAGAGACTTTTCCAAGTGGTAAAACCTAAAACATGATGACTTAAATTTCTTAATTCAACTTTTGTAATCTACGGAAGCTAAATTATAAAAATATAAAATCTGTATCTGGTATTAATATATTTTAAGTGTTTCAGCTACAAATAATCTGATCCATGTAATTTTGATTTACTAAGAAACCAGTGTCTGAAAACATGTCCAAACATGATCATAAATATACAGTGTCTTTAAAACAGAAATAATATATTTCCTTGTTATAGGAAAGACGGAAATACTTATTTCACTGCTCAGAAGTTGGAACTATCTGTGCATCATTCAAGAGGTCCTCCACACTAAGACTGTGCGTGCATCCTTTTACTGAAGACACCTTACAACTACAGTTTTTATAAAAATGGATTTTAGTCTATTTTTCTAATACAATGCAGATAACATCAGGAAATTACATTTTTTTTTCAAATAGATTCCCTTCAAAAGCAACTAATTAGTTTAATGACTTAAATTTCCAACATACACACTATCATTTTCAATAACGGTGAAACTGACTTTCATTTCTCCATATAACGCATCATCAATTTCTGCATTATGAAGAGTTAACTACTTAACTTTAATGATATACTTCAATATATTTGTTAGAAAAAAATAAATGTACAAAAAAACCTAAAAAATTTGAAATTATTTTTCAACTGTAAAATCACAGCAATCCAGTCAAGATCTGGAAAATGGTTCACTTAGTTTCGCTGGAGGGTTTCTGTACAAATTTCATTACAAGTGATCTAAAAAGCCCAAATGCATCACTTTTCATTCTTCAAGACAGTTAAATGACATTTAACATTTATCCATATTGAAAACAAGGAAATAATTATATAATCTAATTATATATTTTGCCAAGGTTCAATTAAAGACTTTTATTTTCTACATCAGGATCGTTCATGCTGATATATACTTTCCCCATCCTTTCCTTTTAAAAATGTAGTATCTGAAAATTTTGATTACATTTTTGTACCATATAAGTCCTCAGAAAATACTACATTCTTAAACTTAAAAAAAAAAAAAAACTGTAATTTTAAACAATAGAAATGGCATTTATGTTGGTTTTCAAGGTATAAAATTAACTAATGTACCATAAACAAATAAATAACTGCTTTCCTTTTCCATAGCAGTACATATAGTAGTAATACATTCTCCTAAGTCATATAGTTATCATTTACAATAGACAACTTAATTTTACTAATGATGCAAAAAAATAATAAAATACAAGGCACAATCATTAAATGGGTGTTAATCTTTAGAGTGTATATTGAGATACCAGCGTGATAAAGATACCATAAAAAGTGCAGGAAAAACACAATGTGCAATGAGACCACTGTATAAAACATGATTGCATAAAAAGTGATTTGGCCTATTTTTAATTTTTAATAGTTGAAAATAACCAATTTTTTTCTTAAAATTAAACTATAAAGTATGACATTTTAAAATTGTTTTTATTCTACTACTATCTAAAAAATCCTGAAAAAGAATTTATACCTGGGTAATAGTACTTAAGTATGCGTTTGTATATATATTCAACCACACCCATTTATCACTATACACACGCACACAGACATGGTTCTTTGTAAGTCATTTTTGTCTATTGGATATGTCTGAAGTTTAAAAATGACATTAATCCAGATCAAGTAAACATCAAATTCCATACCTTTAACCACTTTAACATTTTCTTCTCTAAGATATCTCTGTAAGGACCCACCAGTGCACTATTTTTCTACTGTTAGTACCAAAAAAAAAAAAAAAAAAAAAAAAAAAAAGGATACAATTCAGCATAATTCTGTAATAACTTGTTCTTTAGAATATATAGCTTTTCCATTACTGAAAAGTGTATGCTGTCCTGACAGTTAAAAACAGGCTTTCCACTGCACTGATTCTCAGTCTTTGGCACAATAAACAGAGAGAGTGACTGATACAAGAATCAAGGTCTGAAAAATTAGACAGTCAAATATTTTCCAATGTGGATATGTTTCCTTTGCATCAATACATATTCTCCTAAGTTTGGCAGAAATGGAGTAAAACAAAAGCTTCCTCTAGATATTCTGTAGTTGAACACCCTACAACTAATACTTTTCAGAATAACAAATGGTGGGAACTTTAAAGTTATCTTTAGAGGAAACGTTTCTTAATGTACTGCTACTCTGTGTAACATCTTTCTTCCTAAGGGCACGACTTCCGTATCAGTAAAAATGTACCTTACTTGGTCAAAAATAATTCACTTTACCAGGCAACATTCTACCACTAGGAATACTACATTTCTTAAGTGTGTAGCAGAGCTTTCTGTTCCATAAATAAATCAAGAATTTTATAACAGGTACTCAGTTTCAAACAGTGAATGAAATGAATGTGGAAATGAATAACCTACCTAAGGGCAATAAATAGCAAACATTTGAAATATATATGTATATAGATTTTCTGTCATTTAAAGACGTAAATTATTTTCTAATTTTTTTTTTTGCCTCTTTTTTCCCACGTCAAATTGTAACATTCCCTAATCCATCATAGCAGCCAGGAAGCAGAAACATTAGTTCTACTTAATCCTTAACTGTACCTGCTTCATAGATTTAGAAGTACAATATTTTACTTTAAGTTACCAACCAATTAAATTAGCCTTTGCTTTTTCAGTCAATTTTCGAACTCGTCCTCTACTAGAAGTCCCAAAAGTCAAAGAAGTGTCTTCAAATAACAGCTGCCTCTGTTCTTCTTCTGAGTCATCCTCATTATAGAAAGCTGTCCTTCGACCTTGGTTTCTAGTTCTCATGTGAGGTTCAGAGCCTTTGAGTTCTTCAAATTCTTCTTCCTCATCGATAGGACCATCTGTTTTTTTACGGTTACTTCTCCTTAACACTTTAACATTTGTAGGAACTATGAGTTCTGAATCTAGATTTTGTGTTTTCATCTTCCTTTTGGGTTTTCTTCCTCCACGGCTCTTTTTTTGTAATAAATCCTCTTTAACAACATTAGTTTCAGAAAGAAAATTGCATGTTGAAGAAGGAACCATGTCGGGCCTGATTGGAGGCAGGTTATTTTGCTCTGAGTTTTCTTGCTTTGCACACTGTAGTTTCTTGGGCTTTCTACCTCTTTTCTTGTGTGTAACGTCACCACTGCTGTTGTTAGCTTCTGCCTTAGGCTTCCTCCCAGGTCCTCTCTTCACGAGTTTTGATGGCTGTCCTCCATGGCCATTTACTTGAATGTTTCCTGCTACAAGAACATTGTTCTTACAATCTCCTGAAAGAAAAAAATAACAGTACACTTACTATGCGGTTCTGCCTCCCTACTAATCAGTAAGGGCACTAGAATATTTCCATATAACGCTATAATAACAATAAACAATAACTCCTACTAAAATAAGAGAATTTTTTATCAGCTATTCTCCATAAAAACTGCCATGGCTTTGACCACTCCTCACCTACTCCTATCTACAAATGCGTAAACAAAGTTATATCTTGTTACTTGTTTAAAGAGGATTAAGTAACAACAAAACATTGACAGAGGGTTAGTTAAGTGTTTACCATGCAAGCACCAAGATTTACGTCTGGATCTTCGGAAACCACCCAAGCCAAGCACTGTGATACACATATATAAGTCCAATTGCTGGGGGCCCAGGGGACCATAAAGCTCAGTGGCCAACCAACCTAGCTAACTGGGAAAACCCAGATGCAGCAGTGCTGCCTTAAAATAGGTGAGTGATTGAGAAAAAACAAGGTCAACTACTGGCCTCCACATGCATATACATGTGTGCACACCTACACACAAAGCCACACACTGTAAAATAGGAGTTTTCTTTTTACATGCTATTTAAATAATCTTTATCTTCTTGTAACTGAATGGCAAATAATAATCTGTAATTATACAATAATTACACTGTATCAATCCTGTAATGTGGTCCACTATTATCTCGGTTAAAAACTTTACTGTTAATTAATTCCATGCTAAAAAGCCAAGAAATTCAACAAGTCAGAGCAGGGAGTGAAAGGGGGGGGGGGGGGGAGCAAGCCAACCACAAATGATTTTCTTTAAATGAGCTGTTTTACACCTGTGAGGTGAAGGTGTGATAGAGAAATGTAGGAACGTTCATAAAGTATCAAAGGATTGTTTACAAAGCAAACTGCTTGAGGTCTGTGTAACATTCATTTTTGCTTTATATGAAGACAGACTACTGATAAAGACACTAAACTAAAAGATATAAATAGAGGACCTGGATCACTCAAAAGTGGTCAATTCTACACATATCAAATTTTTTTGTTTTGTTTTTATTTGAGACACTGTGAAATATCTCACGTGCAAATTATGGGCATAGAATCCAGAAAATCATATAACAAAGTTTGTCAAACCCGGGGGGAAGAGAGAGCTTATTCAGGAACAAGAGGTCTGACTGAGCACCAAACAGAAAAGACAAAACAAAACAAAAACCACGTGACCATGATACACTATCAAAACACTAAAACACAGAATCGACACCCAGAGGAAGGTCAGTCACTTACAAAGGCAGGTCTATAAAAATACACACACACACACACACACACAAGAAGAGAGAAAACCAAACCAACACAACTCAAGCAAAACGTCCAACCAAATACCACAATGAAATGTCAAAACTTTGAACAAATAACTCTGAATATCAATCACCCAACTCCCCAGTAAAAAGACAGACTAGCAGATTGGGTTAGAAATAGGTTCTATTTTAGGATAAAAGAACAAAGATGTTCCAGGCAAGTAGAATTACAAAGGGAATAGAACACAAGCCACATGAAAACTAGATGGGGGATTCTCAGAGTTAGATGTGTAACTGGGGTAGGTTAGTCCACACTAAAGATACATTAAAAAGCATTATGAAAACCCATTATTTTGAAAGCTAATTTAAAAACCTTATTTAAAAAGGATTTGAACAGAAGAAACCTGCATTTATGGAGGCATACTGTCCTAGAAGATGTAACCTATTAAATAAACTTCTCAGTGTCTGGCTCAGGATATCTCTCTCTGAGCTATTGCTAAGGGAACACCCAGAAGCATCTAAGACACAAGCTATTTCCATTATTCTTGACTGCTCACCAGAGCCATTCCTCACTTTTAGGTACAGAAATCTCAATTCATCCCCAAACTCATTCCCTGCTGACTTTTCTTACACAACGCCAGAAGGTGCTACATAGGCCGCAGGGGGAGAAAAGACAGCAATGGTCTTGTCCAGAGCTTGATAATATCAAGCTACCAGACAACATGTGCCCACTGGTGCAATAGTGGTGTGCTATTTACGAGGTAACCAACAATTTCCAACTGGATATGAGGTGTATTCCAAAGGCAGAATCTCATGCTCGCTACTATAAACCTTGGTCAAAAAGCCCATGGCTTAGGAGACTATACACCTGAAGAGGGTAAACAGGTACACGGGCTGTTTTGTTTCAGTTTATTAAATGGCCATAATGTCAAATGGCCTTCTACTAAATATTTACACCCATAGATCTGTGTTGCTATAAACTTTGATTGGAGAAGCTGCTTTCTTCAGTGAGTAGTATTTAATGCTGAGACTCCTATCTAGTATGGCTGAGTCCTCAACTGTGAATGGGGAGAAGAGTAGTGAAATGCTGAATAATGGGCAGAATGTGGGTATTGTAGACATCAACTCATAGCAGCTGTGGTTACCAGCATTGAGAAAAAGCCAGGATGAATGGAGCAGGAGCTCCTGAGGCTCCATGCCTGGCAGAGTAGCTACTGCAAGTTAAGGACAGATAAGGAAGGATCATATTGTCTATGCTCAGTGGGTAGACCCAAACACACAAGTGAATAATGGTAGTATTGACTGGACTTGGGGCATTAGAAGAGAATCTGCAGTTTGGAGGGAAAGAAGGAGGGCAATGAGGACCTGGATTTTGATTCCCAGCACCCATAACATAGTTTACAACTGTAGGCATATGTTTCAAATTTAATAAAAACCAGTCTGAGATATCAGAGGGATCTGCCCACAGTCAGTCTAGGAGGATCAGACAGTGGTAACTCACATCTTTAATTCCAGCACAGAGAAAGACAGAGTGGTGACCTACGCCCTTAACCCCAGCTGATCTGCGTTTGAGGTCAGCTTAATTTACAGAAGGAGTTCCAGGCTCCAGGGCAGGCAGTGGTGGGACTAGGCCTTTAATCTTAACCTGGATGTGAAACAACTCAGTGAAGAAGGTATTTATGGCAGACATAGAAAGACAGAGCAGGCAGTAGAAGCCAGGAAGCTGAAGACAGCTGGGTGAATCTGACTGTGGTGTTTCCTCCCTCTGATAGCTCCGCCTTTCCCTGAGATCTGACTCTGAGTTTCCTTTATTTGTGCTACACACAACAATTTCTAACTCCAGTTCACAGGGATTTGACTCCCCTTTTCTAGCATTCATGGGCACTGTAATTATGTGTTTCACGGACATACATGCAGGCAAAACACCCATAAGTAAAAAATTCTTTAAGGATTCCTGGAAATATTGTAAGAGTTAAAAGATAATAATAGAGACGAATTAAGAGAGCAAGAGAAAAAAGACCACTGAAAGACAGAAGGTGGCAGCAAAGACATTAAACTCTAAAGTAGTTTAGGATGAGGTAAAACAAGAGGAAGCAGGGGTGGTAGGGAGAAGGTACGGCAGACTAAAGAACTCGGGAGACAAGACGTGAAAAGGAGGAACAGCTGGGAAATTAACCAACAGCCATGAAAGAGAGAGTATGTTTAACAGATGTTAGAGACAAACCCAAAAACCATAAAAATCTAAAAGTATTGGACAGATTTGGACGCTAGGTTGACACCCAAATTTCAGTCTTTATAAGTAGGACATAATGTTTTGTTTTTAAATGAAAATAAAGTCATTTCAGTCAAGAAAATCTGAGTGAGATTGCTGATGAGAGTATTAGAAAAGAAATGTCTAAGGTACATTTTGGAAGTTATAATACAAAATGGCCATTAGTAGGCTATCCCGGTAATGTGGTACCAAAGCCATTTTTTTTTTTAATAAGCCTTATGCCATATGTCATTAGTTGCTTTATCCTATCTTTCAAACTTAAAACCTTTCTTTGTAACAGCAACAACAAACAAACCCTGAACCTTAAAGGCTTTGGAATCCTAAGTGTAAGGAACCAAAAGTTGAAAATCAGCGAGTTACCACTTAGTTAAAGGTCAGTGAATTTTCTTTTGTGACCTGTGCTTTATTAGCAATTTATATTTTGTTCTAGAAATGTGACTAAAGCCAAATCCAATTTGGAGGATGTCTTTGTTAACAACGAAGCTAGAAATTAGTTTAAAACATTCAAAGCCTTTAATTCTAGAATACATTTTTAGTTCCAGTTTCTTTAAAACTTAAAAAATTTTAGCAACAACATTTTGCTTATGATACAAAATTGCAAGTTAATTAAGTTTTAAGTTTACCAGATTATATACCATAACTGTTAAACTGACAACCCACAAAGCAAAAATAAGGGCCAACTACTATAAAAACATTAATCGTAGAAGGACCCATCATATACAAGTACTTTGTTTTATTTTTAAGGCAGGGTACTCATTACATTGGCGTGGCCTGTCTCAGCCTCTTTATTCAAGAGCTCTACACCACCACACCCAGATACATGTAACATTTTACCTTCATCAATGACACCTGATGACTTTGAAAGTGTGGGTGCTTTTGACAGTACAGAAGACTTCATTTTACGTTTGACAGGCTTTTCCTTTTCCATGTTCTCTTTGGCAGAGTTATTCCTCGTACCATGGCCAAATGTGGGTTGATCAGGACTTGAAAGTGTACTCATGGCTTTGGAATGTTTCACAGAATTCTCTAGCACTAAAAGACAAATGTATAAAGATGAGAAGCTAAAAGCTGGTGAACTAAAACATAAGCCAAGAGTCTGGGAATCCTTCTAACCTGAACAGCTTCAATTAGCAAGAGGATAAAAAAGGCAGGACACTTAAGGCTTCTTCACAAAATGTTCTTTTCTGCTGTGCTGGCGTGGAACCCAGGGCCCCATGCATACTCAAGATGACTAATCTACTTTCTACGAAGAAACCACTACAAGGAAATTGTAACAAGTGCAGCCCAACTAGAAACGTTCTCCTCACTTTGAAGATTAGCAGTCACGCCTTGGCAAATGACTCGGGCAGTCTCTTTCAGTCATTGCTTTGCCCTACAAAAATATTCCTAAACCTCAATTTTCTTTTTCTTACTTAACCAATTTTTCAAAAAGAGAAAAAACAATAAAGCACCAATAGCAACTTCATGTATTTACAAAAACCCATTGAAAATCAAAAGCTTAAAAAAAAAAATGCCGAGCGGTGGTGTGCACGTCTTTTATTCCAGCTCTTGGGAGTCAGAGGCAGGTGGAATTCTGTAAGTTCAAGGCCAGCCTGGTCTATAGAATGAATTCCAGGACGTCCAGATTTACACACAGAGGAAACCCTGTCTCAAACAACAACACAAGGAAAAAACCACATCTTAATACAGAAATGGTGATTCAGTCTTACTTGTTTTTCCTGGAGTGGCAGATGTATTAGTTTTTGAAATAAAAGCTTTTGTGGCTGATGATGTAGATGGCTGTTCAGTGATAACTGGATCTATAGGCACACGGTTGCTCCTGGTTCGAACCACAGAACTGGACTCTGGTTTACCATTTATCTGAGCAGCACTGTGCCTTGGTAGTGCTGATCGCGTAGGTAGGGAGAACAGAGAGGTAGATAGGTCTGACTTCAGCTGTGGTTTCAAGATCCTTTTTTTCCTTTCAGGACTGCAAATAATAGAGCCCATGGTTAGTTACTCTCACCAATTCTCCACAAATATGTCACGAGTTTTACAATACTGCTGAATTCCAAATTTGTACTATCATGAAATATGTTAAAATATGAGATTTGTAGTAGATTTCATATGGCTGTGAGCCTTTGGAAAGTGAAGGATCACATAAATGCTACAGTATGACAGAAAGCATGACACCATCCCACTATCCTAAAAATGCAGATTACTGTATAGAGTTAGCAGTTTGGATTTAAGCACTTACACTAGTAAAGCTTTAGTTTAAAAGATTAAAAATCCTCCACATCATAGGAACTTGCATGTCAAATATATCATTCTGAAATATAGGGAATAGTAAAGGAAGCATTAAAAACCACCAATTTTTGCCATTTTGGATGACAAAGTCACAGCCTAGCTGATGTCATCTAAAAGACTAAATACCTTGATGCAGCACTGCTGGAAAGGGAGCTGCTTCTATTTCGTTTCTTCCTCTTCTTGGTTATGGTATTTCTCTTATGAAAACGAAGAGCAGACTTATAATCTGACAAAACTGAACTAATGTGCTCTTCAAAGAAAGCAGACAGGCGTAAACTCATGCTGTAAATCTATGGAGAGAAAAATACCCATTAAAACTAAGGAGCTACTCATCAAAGAAAATGTCTACTTGTAAATACTATAATTTAAATCTTTTCATAGAAAAATTTTCTAGAAATACTCGTTTGTATTTTTTCTAGTCTCTTCTAATGCAAAGTCAACTAAAAAATTTTTACAACTAAATTACTTTGAATTTAGACATTTGAGATATTTAACAGAAAAGACTCTAAGTTGGGAGAGTGGCAAAATTCCTCACCACAAACTTTATGACACTTAAACTATCCCCAAAGGGTTGGATACCTAAAGCTATCACCAATATAATCTCTTCACTCTCCATTTTGTGAAACTATGCTGTGACTAAAGGTGAGAGGCAGGCTGCACTTTTCCAAGTCATTCTCAGTTGTTTCCACTAATCAATATGGAACTCTAGGAGTTAAGCCGAGAAGGCGCTATTTAACACACTACCTTTAAGAAGGCAACTATTCCTGAACTGCTACCAGTGTTTAAAGGCATCAGTTTGAATCATAAAAAAAGCACAGTATAAAGCAATAGGCCACCATTAATATTAACAACATACTAGCCAGTTAATTTTGCTCCAAGTATTAAGTAAAAACATTCAGAGATTTGACATCCTTTGAACAAAATAAAATAATATGATGATATACCCTTGATCTTTTGCTTGGTGTATATGCTTTAGAATTACTAAAAATGAGCCTGACATCTTTACATAACTCCATTGGTGACTCATAATTTCCAGCCTCTAAAGTTTCTCTGACAGTAGCAAAGTCCATTGGAGTGTCAATGATGTCTCTGTAGTCCTAAGAGAGAAGGAAACAGCATTATAATTACTACCAAAGTAACATTTTACAGAACGCCAATTCACAGAATTTCTACTACAGTTAAGTCACAAAATCAGTAATAATCATTTGTTAAAAAAAAACAAAACAAAACCGTAAAATCCTCAGGCTCACCTATATATAAATCTAATGACTGTCAACTCATTGAAGCACTATAAAATTGTAAAATAAAATACAATCAAAAGTGAGGATGGATAGATGTCTCAGTGGGTAAGAGCACTTGGTCCTCCTGCAGAAGATCAGAATTCAGTTTCCAGCACCCATATGACCATTGGCACATGATCATCCCATGCTCTCTTCTGAATTCTGGAAGCGGCAAGCATACACATGGTACGCATACATAAATACACGCAGGCGAAATACCAATACATAAAACAAGAATCTCCACTCCCCAAAACATCCCCTTTATATAGCAGCCAAAGTTACAGTAACTTCAAGTTTCAGAATTTGACAATTAGGTATTTCTGAATAAACAATAATAATATAAACAGGTGCCAAAAGCCAGCACTCTTGGTTAAGGGAAACTAGAATTGTTGAAGCCAACTGGATATAAAATGAGACGAGAAGAAAGAGAAGAGTTAAACATCACTGCAGGGTCTGACAGGTAATCTATTAGTAGAGTCTACTGAAGCTTTTAAACAACACTCATTATTTTACTTCTGCTTCTTTTGTTTCTATTAACTCTTCTACACTGAGAAGTCAACATGCATTATTGATTTCAGGGCTTCTGATAAACTATAGTTCCCAAATTCCCTTTATTATTCTAACCGTATATCACAAATTCTGATATTCTATTGGAAGTCATCTTTAATTACCACAGACGTGTTTGACCCACTACTGCTCAGCCTGATTTGGTAGTGGTATATCTAACAACTCAGCACTTTGAGGCAGAGGCAAAAGGGCTATGAGTTCCAGGGCAGTTTGATCTTCTTCCTTGGAGATTTTCCTGTTAGTAATTTCTACTCTGATCCATTACTGTCAGAAACATACTTTCTTAATGACTTCAATGAACATTATTGGCTTTTAATGTTTTTATCCACTGACTGATTTTTGTCTTTTAGTTTTCCAATCTTTCAATGTTCTACATGAAGAGGTTTTATAATGTCATTTACTATACCACAGTAATATAAATTTAGATTATAAACCCATACATAACATATGCTTAAAGAAAATCACGCCAGAGATAGAAATGGCCTCATTTGTGGAAGGAATTGTTCTAGATTATTAATCAGAGTGCAAATCTTTCTCAGTTTGTTTACAAAGGATTCTCACACTTCTTTCCTAACCATGGCCCAAGGCTTTATTTTTTTCTGCATAGGGTTAATATTTTTAGCTCTTGAATAAAAACATTAAGGCCCAAACTACAAACAACAAATAGCAACAAGTAAATTGTAAATCACGTTTTAAAATTACAGCAAATTTAAAGGAAATAAAGGGAAGTCTAGCTTTTGAAAATCAGTGCACTGCATAAACCACAAACTCAATCCTGGAATACTAGTAAGGTAAGTTTCTCATTAACCCAATTTCTTTTGCATATTTAATGAGTATGTTTCTGGGCTTCGAAATTTAAAATATATATATATATATTTTATGGTATCTAACAACACTTGTTTATATTCATCATTTCAAATTAAAATGCCTATATAAAAAACAAATAAGGAAGCTAGATGAAACCATATATAGGTTATAATGCCATACAAACTATAATCCTGAATTTCTATGTAGATTTAAAAAAATCATTTCAACCTGCACTGAGATTTCTATGTCTCCATGCAATTATGAATAGCTGGGATCATATAACCCTAACACCTAACCACACATTTCATAAAGTTCACATACTGGCATTTCCTAAGTACATACAATAATATTAACTGATATTTGCATGTAGTGAGTGTTTTACCATTAAAAAACTATTTATTATGTATTTTCATTTCATCACCATAACTCCATATGAAAAATAGGTACTGTTATTTTTGTTTTCTAGAGAATAGCTGTAAATTCTTAGAATTAGTATACAGAAGTAAAGAATTTATGCTGTTAAAGTGTTTGTTTTTCATTTTTCTTTTTGTCAACATGACACAAGGCAGAGATAACCCAATTGAAGAGCTGCTTCCATCAAACTGGTGTTTGGTTAGGTATGTAGAGGACATTTTCTTGATTAATGAATGATGTGAAATGGCTTGGCCCTCTGTGGTGCTAAGTCTGTGCAGACAGTCCTGGTAGCTCAGCAGGGAAGTGAGAAGCAATCCTCCATAGTTTTTGCTTCAGTTCCAGCCTTTCCTTTCCTGATAGTGACTCTAACCTGTAAGTCAACTAATCCCTTTCCTCCCCAGGTTGCTTTTGCTCATGCTGTTTATCATGGTGACAACAGAAAGCAAAGTGGCAGTTAGTAAAAATCATATTTCCGTGGGAAAACTAAGTAACTCATTCTATGTTAAGAGATTAGCTAGACGCTGAAGACAGTTCTTTAGAAGTATTTTAGGTCTATTTCTATTTTACCACATTTTTCAACTTAGGAGTTTTTTTGTTAATGAGAACATGTATGAACTCATGAGGAAATGAAGCAGAGTAATAAAGATTAGTTGAATGACAAACAGCAGTATAAAAGTAATTTTAGAAATACTTACTGGATATTCAAGAAGATCTACTGGCTGTCGAAAAGGCTCTGAATCTTCACACTGAAATATGAGATTCAATAATTCTTGACACTGTTTCTTCCATGCTTGAATATCATATGACTGAGCTCTGTTGCGTAACCGTCTTCGAGGTTGATGATCCTGAAATAAAATCACAGTACATTACTAACATCCGTTATATAGTAGAATTTTATTTTTGAAGTTGTGTGTGCACATGTGAGATCTATGTGAAACCTCTGGTGCCTTTCCTCAGAAGCCATCAACATTGTTTTCATTTTTTAAGTATCTACTCTATGCAGCCCTGGCTCCCTCAAACTCAGAGCCTGCTTCTGCCTCCCTGGGGTTAAGATTAAAGGTTTAAAGTTGGAGAATATTGTTTTAAGGTGTGTTGCTTTTGCTTCTGTTACATTTGTTTAACTGTGTGAAGCTGTGTTACTGTGGCTGTGTAACACCTGCCAGTCTGATGAAGTGTTGTGTGACCAATAGCCAGGCAAGAGAGAGACAGGGAAGAGCTGGTAGGCAGAGAACATAGATAGAAGGAGACATCTGGAAATCAGAGAAAGCAAGGAGAGGACACCAGGGGCAGGAACAAAGCCATGGAGCGAAAAAGCCCAGAGGCATTAAGGGTGATGGAATAATTTAAGAAAAGATGGCTAGGAAAAAAAAAAAAAAAAAAAAAAAAAGCTAAGTTCAGGCATTAATGATTAAGAATACATAAGTGTCTGTATGTGATTTATTTGGGTGCTAGATGTTGAGCCTCCCCAAAGAACAAAACAACCAAACAATATTTTGGCGCCAAATATGGGCCTAAAGTAAAAGAGAAAACAACAACAGGTATGTGTCACCATACCCATTAATTGAGTTTATGTTTAATTATGTGCACTGTAAATAGGTATGTGTGCTTATGTCTATGTGCCTGCAAGAAGACGCAGGCATCAGAACACATACTCATTCCTGGAATAAGAGTGGTTGCTAACTGCCCAACACAGGGCTGGAAACCAACCTGTATCCTTGTTCAACCACTAAAAACTTTGCTTGCTCTGGGTTTCTCACAGGGACATCAGGTCACTGGCTAGCAAGCCCAAGGAGCTTTCTGTCTTCACTTCCCCAACACTGACACTGTGACTAAAGCTACATTACATCTGGCTTTTTATGTGGGTACTAGGAATTAAACACAGGACCTGATGCCTGCAGGCCAAGTACTCTACTTACTAAGGTATCACACTAGCAGCAATTTGTGCTTCTAATACAATCCTAGGTATTAGGCACAGACTGAGCATCCCTAACCTGAAAAGCTTGGCATGGGAAGTATTTATGGTGAAATCTTTTTGCCTTGTAATATTTGCATAGACATTCCTAGCTGAGGAACACTAATCAAATATCTGACAGCCAAAAACCAAAACACTGTTACCTTCCTTTTTCGAGTAGAAGTTCCAGGTACATCAGCATCTTTCTCTTCTTCCTTTGAAGCAATAAAGCATCCAATTCATGAAACATCCTAGAGCTCATCATTTGATACTTATTCCTTTCATATCTTAGAAAATTCATAATGCATATCCTATGGTAAATCACTGAGTGAGTAGTCTCTCCCCACTGAAAATTTGCTTTTAGTCTCAAGTAAATTCTAAGTATGATACCAAGAGTTAATATTATATTACTGAACAAAAGCAATGTTCTAACAACTTTAATCTGAAAACTATTATATTTAAATCTAATTCAGTATACTATAATATGGAGTGTTAGTGAATGTAGCAACGACAGTGAAATAAGTTACATACCTCAGAGTCAGACAAAACTTTCTTCTTCATCGAGTTATAAAGTGGAATTATGTTATAACAAGTTTGATCCCTAAATAATAAAAGAAAATGTTGACGTCTATTTAAAAATTTGTGATTTTTCTTTAAGAATATGTTTCTAACACCAGATTTTAAGATAAAAACTTTTAAGACAAACAACTTCTCCATTTGTTGACTACAACTCTCCTCCCACCTGGGGACTCTAGGAAATGAACTCAGGTTCAGATTATCAGGATAGGGTTCAAGACCTTTATCTGCTAAGCTACCTCATTGGCCTCAACATCTTAGTCTTAATATTTTATCATCTCACATAATTCTACTGCTTATCCATGGAATCAGCATCTACCTTGTTTGTGACCTTCACATTCTCCTAGTACATTCTATATTTTACCTTATCCTTATTAGCTCACTATCCTTATAACAATTTTTATCTATCTCATAAAAATCTATTACAAAAGTAAAGTATGATTATTTCATCAAAAAATATTTATTACATCACTTTGGGTGTATCTATTACTTTAAAAAAATTGCTGAAATAGTCAACTAAAAAAGTATAATAATCAAAATCTCAAGGCCCTTGTATCTTAAAAGGTACTAGCTACAAATTTTATTTATGTTTAAAAAAAAAAACAAGCCAGGCATTTACTTTTAGAGACATGTAATATATAAATTCTGTAAATCTTATTATTATGATGGTATGACTTTGTGGTCGAACTAGTGACTGAACCGCGGATCTATCAAAAACAAGGATAATGCTTAATCACTAAGTCACAGCTATAGCCACACAATAACTATCTGAAAACAATGTGCTTTCAGAGACTAATCAAAAAATTACTTTCTTCTCCTTCATTTAAAAAACCAATGTATTATAACTCTTTACTGTTTCAAAGAGATGTCACAAATAAGAATTCCCTAGGTAATCAGTGCATGTTGCCAACTTCACTTAAGAAAGGCAAAAGCATAGTCCACAAACCACACACAGAACAAAGAATGTCAGAGGATGCTGTTAAAATAGGGTGTCATGGTGTACTGTCACCAGTGTAACTAGATCAAATTAAATCAGGAAAAAAAAAAAACCCACTAAATTTCAAAGAAAAGGAATGAATCCTAAGGTAATGTTCAGAAAGATTTGCTTCAAACAGGGGTTCTCCACCTTTGTAACGCTGTAACTCCTTAATACAAGTTTCTTATGTGGTAGTGACACCCCTCCCCAAACAAAATTATTTTACTGCTACTTCATAACTTTCATAATTTTCCTTTTATAAATGCAAGTATCTTATATGTGAAATATCTGAAATCGACCACCCCCCAAGTGGTCATGATCTACAGGTTAAGAATTACAGGTGTAAAAGCCTGAATATTTCCTCATGTATATGTGCAAATAAAAGCTGGTTGTAGCTATGTGAGCATTTAAAATACAGTATTCTTCTTAAACAGAAAAACAAAGTTTCTCTAATATAACAGTGACAGTAATATGCAAATGGAACAGTCTATTATACCAAAATTTGATTTATGCCTTTGGCTTCAATTTCTATGCATCAATTAATTCTAAGAAAAAATTAACAGCTGAATAAGGGAAGAAGTGTTTCTGCTTTAACGGTAGTTACTACCCTTACTGATGAGTAGAATACAAACAGTAAAGAACATTTTTTTTTTTTTTGGAAATTTCTGAGGCAGGCCTGGCAGTTCACCCCTTCAATCCTAACCTTTAGAAGCAAAGGCAGGAGCATAAGACCTAAACAATAAATAAAAAAGAATAATGTCTTAATATTGCCTAGGTCATTCCCAACCATTCCTCAGCTTTCTGGATAGCTAGGATGACTTCAATTATGGAAATATAAATTTAGTACCTTGCTGTAAAGGCTAATATTTTGTCAATGAACTAGACAGACTAAATAAATACATGTTCTCATGTTAAAATGACAAGCTCCTAAATCAAATGGCACACATTCATTTAAACGTGCAATTTGGCTAAGGCAAATTTCCTTAATTGGAACTATCAGATAGCAATCCGTATGTACCACCTATAAGATTATATATGGTTTAGAGGAGGCAATGAATAAATACATTCCATGTTCAATAAGTCTTTACTATGATTATTAATGTCAGAAAGTTGGATTGAGGGCTCCAGACAGTTTTGTAGTTGGGAGCACATGTTGATCTTGTTGGAAAAAGGAAACAAAACAGAAACCAGTTTCCTTCTTTAGGCTCCCATGGCAGCTTAAAGCCAGTTGCCATTCCTGCTCCAGAAGACCTGACAGCCTTTTCTGGCTTCTGGGGGTACTTAATGCATGTGGTACATACAAATTCATGGAGGTGCATTGATAATACATATGTTAATATAATTATGATTTTATGACTGTTTATACATGATTTTTTTTTCTTCCTTCCTCTGAGATAGGGCCTTATATAGATCTAGCTGGCCTGGAACTCTCTAACTAGACAAGATTGGCATCAAACTCACATAGATTCCCTCTTCCTGACTCCCTGATGCTAGGATGAAAGGCATGTTTTCTATTTTAGAAGAAGAAGCATGTTTATATGACAGCATCACCTATGGAGACGATTGCAGTATACATTTTAGAACTTTATATTTTAAAGTATTTCACATTCAAAATCAGATCATTTATTAATTACTACAACTACTATATTGAGCATGTATAACTCACTTTATAAAATGGAGAAGAAGATCAGTAACAAATTTAGCAGATTTTACAATCGGGCTTCCTGGCTCATTAAAGGTTCGTGTATTATGTTCTATATATCGAACTTCCCACATCAGGGATGAAACACGCCTAAAAAAAGAATAAAAAAAAACCCCAAACCCCAGAAATCTTAATGTCATATTTAAAGATATGTGTGTACAATTTAAAATTATGACACTTTTTAAACAAAGATATTCACATCTTAATCTATCTCTAAAATAACAGTTATAATGCAAATCAAACTCATTCGTTAAGAGAGAAAACGTCTGAAATAAGACACACTAAATTATTACTAACACTGCTTTTGAGGAATGGGGGGGGAGGATATCTAAAGGAAAAGTAGAAGAGTAATAAGCTTATACTTTTTAGTTTTATTCATTTTGGTATTACTTGCTCCCCTCACTTCTATACAGAAAGGAAACCATTTTAATTATACTAATAGTAATTCACAAACATGTGGAGATAAAAGATAATCAATAGATTGCTAATAAAACATAAAAAGATGATGAGAATCTGCAAGAAACTTAACTAGGAATTATTTCTGAACATTTGGTAGTGCTAAAAAGTTCTGAGGTTTCATAATTTTATTCCTAAAAGAAAAGAAAAATCTGAAGATGCTTTCTAAGAACACAATACAATTGCATGACAGTTTATCATCCTGACTTGTGAATACATGCAATTACATAGAATTAAAAACATGTAATTGTAGCTATACAGACATAGGAACAAGAAATAAGATACTAAATTACTAGCAGACAAAAGTTATAGTAGTTTAATCAAGGAATGATTAGCATAAGAAAAACAAACTGTAAAAAGACACAAAACAATTCAAAAAACCTTTAAACAATGTTATATCATTTAGAAACATTGTATTAAGTAAGTACATAACTCAGATTTTTAAATGTGTTAGCAGGTTAGAAAACAAGTATACATACATGCAGAAGTTCTTTTTAACTGTAAACTGATTATAAAGCTAGATTAACAGCAAAGAAGCCTCTTTAAGACACTTGTATCTTGAAAATAAATTATACTTTAGCAATCAACAAGTTTTATCAGTGTGTCTATTATTAAGTTTATTAACAATAGTTGAAAAGGCTAACTCCATTTGCAAGCTATAATCCAAATATTAGTGAATCTCCCTCACATCCCCATGTTTTGCTAGATCCTGTAGCACTATATATAAATTCTCCTAAGCCTTAGCAATTCCAGGTCTAGGAATAATTCTTCACAACTTCTGCACTTGATAGTGGAAGCCTTGAAGATACTCTGGGGAAAGAACATATCATCGAGAATTTGTTCATCTTTGTCTATGAAGATTTAGCAACAGTGATACAATAGCAAATGGACCTAACACCAATTAGATCATCTTTCAAACTAAGTTGAATTCTATTTTACTTTGCTCAAATGGTTCTCATCCACCAGGAAATATATATGACAGGTAGGAAAAAAAAAACTTTTGTAGCTCACATGTCAGTGACACTGTAGTTGAGAAGGCCTATTGCTAAACAGCACCTCCAAAGCAGCATTTTCAGTGCTTGCTACTATATCCAAGGACAGAACTCATAGCAGTAAGAGAGCCAAAGCTACATTTTAGAAAAAGAGTAAAACACTACAAAAATGTAAAAACGATCAAAAAAAAATTTAAATGCAATTACTATGTACATTAAAGTGTTGGCCTACTAAGCAATAGATGCCAGGAAAAAATGAAATTAAAAATACAATTTCACTCCAAACTATAAACTTAATCTTATTTCTCCAAATATTTTTGGCAGCCTTTAACCTAGCACTTGAGAAACAGAGGCAGGTGGCTATGAGACCGGCATGGCCTACATGGTGAGTTGCAGCACATCTAAGGCTACATAGTGAGATCCTATCTCAAAAAAAACTAAAGAATTCACTGGCAACTAAAAAACATTATTACAAAGAAGCAAACCATAATAGCTGAAGCAAAAACTATAAAAACTTTTGCAACTCCAAAAGCAAAATAAATAAGTGATTTACAGAAAATCTATTATGTATTTTAGAAAATTACTAGGAGAAATGAATCTTCTGCTTTATTTATAAAATGCCTATGAAAGAATAAAGTATTCATTTACAATCCCACAGACAAGCAGAATCAACATTGTAGAAAACTGCCAAGAAATGTAGAGTATGAGGACCTACTCAGAAGCTGATGATTTCATATTTTAATTGGACCACTATGGGATTCATTTCCATCTATGTATACACAAAACTGAGAAACACCATCGCAGACTGTTAGTAACTAAATGAAAGAATCCGTTTTTATTGTTGTTGTTATCAGCAGTTATCAAATTGTTCTAACCTGTAAAATCTGTTTTCCAGTCTTTGCTTAATTGTACTTAGATCTGTTGGATATGCCACCACAGTGCAGTACATGGGATAAGCTTGCAGATCCACAGGAGCCACAAATGCTGAAGCAATATCTAAAATAAATAATGTTATAAATCTAATTTTTGTATTTTAAAAGTCACAGGTCCATTAGGATGAAGAATATATTATCAACTTATCAGCACAAGGAAAATAAAGCAAAAATTAGAATACAAGTTAAGATCACTTTTTTAATCTACTTTAAACCAATATTGATAAAAAATATTTAGGATAGTATTTATAAAATGATTTATAAAGCTCCCATATTATTAGACTTTGGGGCTGGGTATACAACTCAGTGGTACAGCATTCATTTATCATATACAAGGCTCTCAATCTGATCCTCAGCAATGTAAGGGAGAGGAAAAAACAAAACAAAAAAGAAACCTTTCTAGATCTGAATATACAACAATATGCCCAGTGTCTTTAGTACTGACACCCCATATTGTTTGAGGTTGATTCTGAACTACTAACATAGGTTGTTTAAAATTATAACAATCTCCTTGAAAGCCCAGAGTTCAAAACTAAATTTTATGTCACTCTTTACTTTCATTTTCACAAACCAGAACAATTACGTTCTTTCCCTTTGGAAAGGCTTGGAAAGCCAGGAGGGAACAAGCATAGCTATCCAAACACTTAAATTCAACTTCTGACTACCTTCCACCTCCAGTTAATAGTATGTCAGTTAAGTGTGTGAAGGCTTTACAAACTGGTTTGTGGAAAACCTATGGTATTTATGGCAGACTTTTAGATTTTTCTATATCATAGCACTGTTATTAGTTACCTAGGGTCATCAATTGATTTATTCCTCCAACAATTCTTTCACATTCTTCATCCCTGGGATTGGCTCCCCATTCTCCATCAAGAGGCTTATAGATTAGTGACCTACATTCAACATCAGTTAAAGGAACACTGGTACCCAATTCTTCTGGAAACACAGCTAAAATGAAGATAGAAAACACATTAATGAATATCTTTAGTAATTACTGGTGAGCTTTCCTTTAGAAATAATTGATGTTAACAAAAAAAAAAAATTTACTACTTTCATAATGCAAATGTATTCTTAAAAAGACATCACATTTTAAACTAAATGATTACTTATACCTAAAACGTCTACTACTCAAGTGATACCTGGAAGAGAAAATATCTACCAAAAAAAATTATTTTATCCATTTCATAATTCAACTGTCATATTTACAGTGATAATAAACTGATAAAAATTCCAAGAATATTTTAATTAAAATCTCAACATTTCTACTATAGGAACAAAAAGAATTATGAATACCAAAAAGAAAGATGGGTATTCCATTTGTAAAGTGATGCTTTTCACATGTTTAAATCTTTAACATTGTACCTAAGAAAATGTCAAGCAGTCTTGAGGATGGGTCTACAAATGCACCAGGTAGTATTATTTCCTTTAAACTAGACTATTAACAAAAACCAAACACTGTATACAATCAAAATAACTATGTGTGCAATAAGCATGTATACCCATATAGAACAAAAAAATCTTCAGCAGCACCATCAACGAACACAAAGACATGATACTTAGTTAATAAGTATCATTAACTTTTTTAAAAAATTAGGCATAGTACTAAAAGCCAATTTCATTTCTTTATTTGGCAAATTCAGAGCTCACAGCAATCAAATCATTTCAAATTCAAACATGAGATTCAACCAAGAGCCGTGTGACATGATCGTAAATTGGTATCTTTTCATTTTCTATAGTTAAATATTTCTACTTGAGTAGTGTAATAAAAATTATTCATTATTGGTACTAAATGAACTAATTTTAGACCAACATTATCAACATGAATATTTTTTCCATTTCTAAGGTTTCCTGGCTGACTTCATTTCCTATTTAATAAACGCATGACAAGGGAGAGAATCAAGAATTGCTTTTAATTTTATGTATTTATTTTATGTGTATGAGTGTTTTGCCCAAATGTCTGCATAAGAGTATTCCTGATGCCTAAGGAGAACAGAATAGAGTGTGGACTGCCTACAAGTAGATTTATGCAAGGTGTTAAGCTACTATGTGGGAGCTGGGAACCAAACCCAAGTCCTCTGGAAGAGAAAGGTCAGTGCTTTTAAATGCTGAACCATCTTCTCCTGCTTTGTTTTGAGATAGGATTTCACTATGTAGTCCTAATTGGCTAGCAAATTAGTAAGTAGATGAGCCTGGCCTTGAAACTTGAGGGATCTCTCTAGTAATATTTCAGGCTATATAACTCCTCAGAAATCCCATTTATAAAGTTTTATTTTTAGTATGTTAAAAAAAAATCTATATCTGATGATACATCTGATGATTTTTAAATATACCATTTAAAAATCCAAGCACAGATGTAAAAGATTCTAATATATAAATAAATCATTTATCATCTACAATGCTTATATCCCTTTTATGCGTGTACACCTATGTCCTACTTTTATAAACATAAGACTAAATCTGATAATCAAGTAGGAAATATGATCACCATTTTTATCCATTCACTGTCTTCTAGAATTAGAAGCATGTCATACTCACTTTTCTCAGGGCTAACTCCCCAATCCCAACTTTCCTAGACTATATATAAGGTGATGGTGACTATTAATTCTAACTGCTCCTAGCCATCGATCACTCCACATTTGTCACTATAATGGAATGTAACTCTGAAAGAAGAAACTGGATTAAATAGCAAAGGATGAGTATGAAGAAAATGATCCTGAGACAAAATCTTGTTGAAATTCCACTCCGCCTCACCTCTTAACAACCATCTGCTGCTGTTAGTCAAATTAAAGAATAAACAATAAAACATCTATTTTGTTGAAGTATAATAATTTAGATATCCCCATAACAGAGAGGCTCCAGATAAGGAAGGCCAATCGTGTTCATTGCAGTCTTATCTAATTTAGTCAATAAGAGGTTTATAATTAATACTTTTGTTGGTTATTTATATTTGTGAGTCACAAAAGCCTTTGCGACTCAAATTTTACCTTTCGTTTTGTGAGTCAAGTTCTTACCATGCAGCCCTAGCTAGGCTTGAACACGTGTGGTAAGCCTCTTCCCACTGCCTCTTAAAGGCGGGGGTCACCAGCAGCAAACTAGGTCATTTAAAAACAACAACAAAAAGTCTATGGCTAGATGGCTCAGAGGGCACAGGGGCCTCCCACAAAACTAACAGCCCAAGTACAATCCTCTTGGCACCCAAGGGAGGGGAGAATCAACTCCTGAAAGTTAAACTCTGAATTCTATAAATGTGCCATTACATATGTGCCCATCTCACACATACACATTAAGATACACACACACACACACACACAATTCTAATTCCTAAATGTATAAGCAACGGACCTAACATACACTTACCATTATTAGGTATTAGTTCCATATCCCAAGGACTCATCTTTTCTGTATCTCCATTGTCCCAGCTTTAAGAAAACAAAATTATCCCATTAAAAAAATCTGAAAATTAAAAATGTAATTGTTTCAGCATTAAAGGAGGTATTTTTATTCCTTTACTGATAAGATGAGAAAAATTTCAAAACCTGGCCTAACTGAAAATACAACCAGTATTTTCTTACCAAACATTGTAACACTGAAACAAACTATCAGGGTACTCAGGTTGAAGAGGCTCTTGACTTTCAATTGTTCCAAACCACCAGGCATCATCAATAACTGATCTGAAGCGGTCACCTGAAAAAGAACAAAAGTATGTTTTATCATGCTAGCACATACTGTTACTCTGGTTAACTACCTTTTCCTAAACTATAACTCTCTACAGTTCTTAAACTGGATAATTTCACAAGACAGAAGATGATCCATATATTCCAAAAGACAGAAAAATCAGCAAAAATACCAAAAATGTGACTTACACCATTTCTTAGATCTCAGTAGTAATGAAGCTTTTCCATTTGTCTTAATCATTTTTGCGAACACAGCATTTAAAAGTCACCATTAGGAATTATGTCTAAACTTCTCATATATATACTTTCAGTTACTTCTGGTTAAAATTATTTATAGTTTATTATTAATTTTTTTTTACATAAGCTACAAGGGACACGGTTTTTAACATCAATCTTTTCAGCTTCCTGAGTCATATGAAGACTGTGACGTACTCTTTTCCTTTGTGTGATGTTTCTCTCTTTTGTGACTATTATATACTAACTTTGCTCCTCATAGTATAGGAGAAGTCTAAAATCTATGGGCTCACAAAATAATATTCATGTAACTGGGTATATTAATTCATTTTTAGCTGTCTTCATGGGCTCAATATCTACATTGGAACAGTTTACTAACAATGTCTTCTACTAAGGTACATTTTCATTTTAACCCACAATTAAGAAATAATGAATTAAATTGTCAACTAATCAGTCAAATTACTTTCAAGAAAGGTATTTTCTCAAGTTTTACTTAAAAAAAAAACTGACTTAAAAATTTATGTAGACATTAAAATAGTTAACATCAGAAAAACAAGGTAATGGATATTTTAAATGAGAATTCTTTTAGAATTATAGTTAAAATATTTTACAAACTATTATAATCTATATAATTTTGACTTGGAGAGTTGGATCCAAATTTGGATTCAAACATGATACACTATTAAGTCTGCTACTCTTCCTCAAATGTGTATTAGGGATAGTCAACATAGAAGCTATTTTATAAACTCAGTAGTGATATCACTCTATAAATCTACAAGAACATTATATGAACTTAAAGGACCAATTTTTTAAGACTCTCTCAAGACTGACAAGCTTTGCTAATGGGAAAAATCAGATACAGTAAATGAATCTAACCATAATGAACAGTTCTGTTAGGTTTACAATTAGAAGTATCAGCTAGTGTTAACCATCAAACAATCCTGGTGATCTCAAATGGCAGAAGACACACAGAATGTCAAAAATAAGACTAAATACTGACTAATACTGACTATAAAGACATAATAATCTGCTAGTATAAAATACTGAAAGGCTTACTTATTCATTCAAAACATCTGACAGTTGTGACACAATATTATTTTACTTCGGTACAACTATATATAAAAGAAATATACATGTTGCATTGATTTTAGATTGGTTTTGACTGTAAATACTGTTTGCTACTAATTAAACAAGATTACAATTTGTTTCTTATAATTCTTTTATTTTCCTTAATTTTAACTGCCTATATTTTCATGCTTGTTTTACTATGCATTTAAAATATCTTTCTATAACGTGAGTTATATAAAGCACATTTCAATATAGTTTTCTAATTTTTTATTTAGTAATGTGACAATTTCTGAAGATTTTGTTCCTGGTGCCAATGGACTCCTACTGCCTAGAGACTGTTTTTTCCCTATGCTGGACTTTCTTAAGAAGATGCCATAGTTTTCTTCTTTCCCCCTCTTTTAGGGTTACTCTTTCATGTAAGCAAACAAAATACTCACTTTGACTATGGGAATTTAATACATGTGTGTCTTTTAATTTGTTTTTATTCATGCTCCTGTCTACTTCCTCCTCCCAACTTACAACTAAGTTTTACCAGATCAAAAAACATGCCAGTGTTCTAAAATCACCAAAAAGAAAATAAATAAATAAATAAATAAATAAATAAATAAATAAATAAATAAATAAATAAATAAATAAATAAATAATAAATAAATAAATAAATAAATAAGGTAATGTAATTGTCTATTTGATGCAATTTGTTAAGCCACTCCAACAGTGGATGCTTGAAATTAAGAAGTAGATAATGAATAACATTCCCATTTGTATAACTTAAAATAACTTAAAAGCCTGTCAATCTATGATTTTACAATTTCAGACAGTTATGAATAATACAATCAGTTTAATGTTAGTCCAAGTTCAAATTTCTAACTGATAATATCAAACATGATTTTTATTAACATGATTGAATATTAAATTCAACACATAAAAAAGCCAAAAGTAAAAATTCTAAAGTAGTCTCTTAACAGTTAACGAAATGAGACAGAACATGTTTCCTTTAAACATCAACTAGATTAAAGTATTTTCTTTCTCTAAACTTAAAATGGCATTTTACTACTGGCATACTTACAAAGTATAAAAAGCTCTCACAGGTATGAAAAAATAGTAAATCATTGATAAAGGAACAGGAAGAAATCCAGAATGCCTATGACTTCTAAATCAATTACCCACCTATATTCCAACGCCTATATTTTGCGTCATCAAACTGTTGTCTCAAGACTAGGAAATCTATAACGTCAGGCATATCATGGTATCTATTACAAATAGAAACAGACTGATTAGGTCACACACCTAAAAATATCTAAGGTATGTTCAAATTTATTTCAATCTTGAAAAAACTCCAATACTATCAAAGCACTGCCTTGGTATCAGTCCTTACTTCATGGTAAATGATCCACCAGTCAGTTTACCAGTATCAGGATCTAGAAAAGCAAGTTTAAGGCAGCAAAGAGTAGGCAATCCCACTTCATACTTTATACCAACGATCTTCATCAGTTCTTGTTCCTAGAATAAAGAAAGCAAGTATTATTGCTGCAGAGTAAAGTGTGTGCTTCTACGGACCAGAAGTAGATATTATTTACTGTCTCTTAAAGATCCCATGACTTGCCAGTGTGGCGATGTAGTCTGACCAGCTCGTCTGAGTTCCCGTCTGTACCTCCCAAGCACTGGACTAAGAGGATGGAAGGACTTAAATGACAGATAGCACCCCCTTACATTTCAGGGGTGCTGAGGAGCCGAACTCTGGACCTCACACTTTCACGGAAGCACACTTTCCACGGAACTAGTCTCCAGCACCATACAGTTTCTTACAAAAAAGTAAACTATACCACTTCCTTCATAATTGAAAATGTCAGCTTTTATATCAAGAAATATTCCAATATCATACCCTTAGTTCCATTTTATGCCACGGCTGTTTTTTAGGATTAATACTATAAATTTTATTTTTCCGGGCCATTTCAACATATGCTTCATGTCCTTGTCGGAAGTAATAAACCTAAAATAAATAAATAAATCAAAGCTAAAGGTGTCAAACAATACTAGCATTGAAAATAAAATTTAATTTAGACAATACATAAATGTACTAACACTGAATTTTTAATTATTATTATCCAAGTTATCTAAAAACATTTAATCAAAACTGAAGTGCTATAGTTAAAAACTCCTTTGCATATATACTCAGGAAATTAAGATATGTAGCTGTTTTAACTTCCTTGTTTTATTTTTAGATTATGCTATCTGGTATAAAAGTGATTTATAACTAGGGGTTTTAAGTATATGGTTATATTCTTTAGTTTCTACTTTTTAAATCATGTTTTTATACATATGCAAAAAACTTGGAAAACAAACACGTATTTTCAAAGATATGTTCTATTGAGCTTGATCTTTAAAGGGTACGAGCATGTATGTGCATCTCTACATGAAACTTCAGTGACTCCTAACAGCTATCATGCAAGAAAGGTATTTAAACAGTCTGCCACTATATATTTTTTCATTATTAAAAAAAGAAACACTTGTTTACTTTCTTTTTAAATGCATGAGTTTTGGCTATATGTATGTTCACCATCTGCATGCCGACTAGTGCCTCTAGAGGTCAGAAACGGGCATCAGATTTGCTGGGACTGGAGGTATAGAAAGTTGTGAGCCACGTAATATAGGTGCTGGGAACTGAACGGGCGGGGGGGGGGGTAGATTTTTCTTTACTCACTCTTCCATTTGTTTTCATTTTATATAACATTAATTACAGTGTTTTTGAAAAATTAAGACTATTTTAACTATTGTTATAGTCTGTATAATACTATGTATCACCTCTTCAATCTATGAAGTAAGATATTTTCCTGAAAAACTTTAATTTTGTCTTAATCTCAAATTCTTCAGTAAAGTCTTAAGGGCTTTCTTACTTTAAGATTATAGACCTTAAGAACAAGTAAGTTATGAAGGTAAATTAATGGGTAAGAATGAGTAAGTTTTTTTAAATATAAAATAAAATGGAAACAGAATACTAAGTCTTTTTCTTTTAACATGCTATACATTTTAAATTAAGAAAATTAAATGCGTTTAGAAATAGGAAAGAATGTAGATGGAAGAAAGCTCAGAAGGCCCTGTCCATACATAAGGAACTATAGGCAATTCATGACTGATGCATAGAGTCGTCGTTTTGAACAAACAAGCTCACTGGGAGTAATGTCAATCCTGAACAAATACATAGCAAACACTAAATGGACCTTGGAGACTGCATTTACAAATGTGTACACACACATAAAACACATCAAAATAAAGAAAAAGTTCATAAATTTGAAGAGCGCAAGAGGAGGGGCAGAAATAATATATAGTATTCATGAACATCTTGAACAACAAAAAAACCTGTAACAGTACCAAAAACCTTTAAAACAAAAAGTAATGAAAAACAGCAATTAAATCCTTTTGTTAAAAAATATGCTAGTTTAAACATGGCAACACAGTTTCTATTCTTTCAAAATATTTAAATTATCACATATTTATAGGAGTAGATCTTTGGTTGTATTTTTGCCATACTGGAATGAGATGCAATTTTTAGGAACCTACTAAAATCTTCTAGAAGTGTTTTTCAAGAGCTAGAAAAGATTTAAAAAGGTTACTACTTTAAAAAACTTAAGTAACTTTTAAAATTTTGAAGTTTAGAAGTACCTCATCACCCATTTGTGGCACAAATGGACATCTTCTGGGAATTGTGTCTGTAATCCATGTTGAAGGCAACCATTCTTCTAACGTAAGACCATTTTCGGTTAGTTCTCCTACTGCCAATCTCTGAGAAAAGTGTGGAAGAGCATTAGTATTATCTTAAAATTCAATGAAATGATTACTGTACAAAAATTATATTCTCCAGCACTAACTAAAACCTTATCTAGAAAAGCAGCAGATCTGGCAACATTTATTTAAATTTTCCAAATCACTGGAGAAAAAGAAAATGCATAGTCTTCACAAAACTCTCTAAAAAACATCTTTCTAGACACCAAACTATAAACTTTTGAGGTCTCCTCCCTTTCAAAATTTATAAGCAGTATATTTAGCAAATTAAAATGTAGTCAACAGTCTTAAAATTCTAGCCTTAGTGTGATAGTTGTAAATAAATAAGATTAAGCAATACTAAGGATCCAGAAAGCTAATTGCTTCCATGACAGCTATAATTACATCTATGAATTGGACATTAAATTTCTAAATAACCTAAGACGAGTTTCATTAGTATTCATTCACTCACTCACATTTATTGTGTCTTACTCTAGTCTGCCAATCTATTTCTTTTAGACATGTAGCCCAGGCAGGCTTCAAATTGCTATGTAGTGAAGTCTGACCTTGAATTCTTAAAATCTGCCTTCCTTCCATTTCTTCTGTGCTGGGATACAGAAGCATCTTCTTCCTTCTTGAAAGTAGCCATTTCATTTTTTACTCACCCATGCTCCTCTTACCACACATGCACACACGCACGGACGCATGCACGCACTCACAATATATCATCTTTGCTGAAATGAGTACTGTCAAATTAGGTCTTTTGTTTTTAACTCCCACATATTAACAACAGCAAAACAAACCTATGACCCTGAGTAAAAGTTAAATTTTATTTGTCAGCAACAAGTGATCTAATGAGAAAAGTGCTTAATATTGTACTTCATGCATAGAAAATGGACTAGAAAAAAAACCCATGAAAACTAACATTATCTTTGAAAAACTTTATACAACTAAGAGTTCTACACTTTATTTTGTAGTTTGTTTTAAAGGAATTAACACTGAACTAATAAAATAAGCAGTGTTCGACCTACAGCTAAAGAACCCTGAAGGGGATGGGCTTGTTATCATACAAAAGAAGCAATATCATGATAGCAAACTTGGAGGAAACATTCCTAGAATTATTTCTACTTATTCCTATTGACAGATGGTATTTTTCAATTTAATGCTTCAGCAGTGCTCTCACATTGAGGAACACAGTGAAAAAGCAAAAGCTTTTGTGAGAGGTGGTCTTATTGGGAAATTGTAAGGTATAAAAATGTTAAAGCTGATATATTTTAAAAGGATAAGTGAATATGTAAGGAAGAATAGCAAACGACCTATGGCTAAAAATTGAGTCTCATCCAAGTTATTTTATTAATCAAGTTTTACTGAAACATATCACTTGTTCTGTATATCATACATGGCTACTTCCAGGCTAGAATGGTAGAGTAGCTAGCCTTTTCTTCTAGAAAACGTGATTATTTTCATAGTACTGGATGGTGCTATGCACACCACCAAGACACAGAAGCAACCACTAGTCCTACTCAGCTGTACAAGAACCAACACTGCCAAAACATCGGTAAGGGTACAATGGTGGTATCCATATACTGTTAGTAGCCAACAGTTGTAAACATGGATTCAAAGTCCATTCAATACGAGTGGCAATCATGCCTGGTACTAGAAATTTAGCCAACTACACTTGGGACGGTGAGGTAATGGATCTTAGAAGACAACCTACTACCACCCCCATTACATTCTCCATCACAGCCAATTTAACAGAAACTAAAACATAGGAGTTCATGAGCCCATATAAATCAGTTCTCCTTGTACAGTTAAGATTTTATCCAACCAACAAGAGTCTTAGTAACACAGACCAACAAACTCATAAATTTCTCTCACACAGTTCTGAATTTACCAGTGTTATATACTGAGGCTATAAGCAAAGGTTTACTTAAAAAGGATACTTCTGATAAAAAGGAAAAGTCTGAAAATCTTAATTCTAGCTCAGATATATTTCTCCCAATAAAATAAAAGTACCAGTATTGACAGGGATAACTAAGAAGTCTTACGAAAAGTATACTCTGTACATTAAATAGGAATAACCAAACTTGTATTAAGATTTGGGCATCATGCAGAATAAGGACACATGTCAGTCCCCAGGGAACGTGGTGAACCTTAAAAATTTAAAGCAAATATCTGTCACGGACTATTTAATCATTAAAATGCATTAAGTATTTTTTAAAACTTTGAGCTTCGTGATTTCAGATTTTGTTATTTTGAACATGCGTACAGTTAACAACTTTCTTTCTATGGATCTCTGGGAATGCTTCTAGCCTGATCTCAAATATTTTCACCATTTAATTTTTGAATTATTGCATTTCTGAGTATGTTGCATTTTTGAATATGTTGCATTTCTTTTTGGGGAATTAGAACATTATTAATTACACATTAATTTCAGAAGAATTGTGGCTTATAGTTATTTTTTATTGATCATGTTACTTTGTAAACTGAGTTCTGAATAATTTATAGAAATTGTGAAATCTTTTTGTTACCATTTTCTATACCTACTTTATGCTTTGCTTAATTAAAATTCAGTCATATAAAAATATTCTCTTTTTTTAATACATTCAAAAATAAAATTATTCAATCTACAACTCTACATGGAAGGAAATTACACTGCCTGATATCTTTAAGATTGTGTAAAAAACAAACATTATATCCTGATAATGTGGGATCTACTGGTATATAAGGGAACAGAAGTCCAGTCAAAAGGAACAATCCACAATATCTGCCCCATGAACAGATTCTGGTATAATAATCTGACACAGCCAAACAACAGAAATGAAATACTCCAAACAGATGATTTAAATGTATCACTGACTCAGACTACATTTATCATCACTCAGAAGGCAAATACAGAGGACAAATAAATGTACCACTGTCTTTGGTAAAGCTTCCTAACACTATGCGAGAGGTAAGAAGACTATCATTTCACTATGAACCAAACTTTCAATTTATAATTACAAAGGTGAAATAAGTATCAACCACAACTAATAAAGATGAAATATATTCCTATAATTTTCAAAGTTTCTTGGGAATAAAGAGCCAGAGCAGACTGGTACTCAATTCTACAAATGCTAACATACTTGCTTTTAAAGCACAATGGGGAAGGCTGACTGTCTACATAGTCTTGCTGAACCTGGAGTTTGTTACATAGCATAAACTGGCCTCAAAATCCCAAAAACTCTGACTCCCAAATGCTTGAAATTAAAGACATGTATAACTACACCCAGCTAAGAATAGGTAAATACATGTTTTTAAATTTCTATTTACCCAAACATGTCTATTTTCTATAGTATTGTCTCTATAGAAAAGGTCTCTGTCTCTCTGTCATTGTGTGTGTGTCCCATGTGCCAAGGTAGACATTTGTAGGTGACAGGACATAGGCCGAGTTCAACTCTCCCATTCTACCATGTGGGACTTAGGAATCAAACCTAGACGGTCTGGAAAACATTTATTTCATCTTCTCACTAGTTACAGATTCCAACCTTCGTATGTAGTTTCTCTACTGTTTCCTTTTTGCATTTCTGTACTCTCAAAGCAGAGAGACTCAATAAGTAAACAAACACATTACTAACTCACAAAATGAAAACTTGTGGTTTGCACATTATATTTAGTAAAAAATTGCTATAAGAAATATATGTAACCAATATTTGATTTGTACTTGCTTTATGGTCAACTTCGACAAGATGTTTCATTTATATCTTATTTCATGTGATGTCCTTGAGTTTGTGTTTTTAGCAAAAACGATTAGGATAGTTAAACATAAATACCATAAGCAGACAAAATCTGCTTTATGACATTATTTTTGTTACATAAATAAATCTCACTGGATTTGAAAAATGTTTTAAAATTAAACGCTCAAAATGTAAACTATGGTTACGTTCTGAGAAAACATTCTTAAGTATAAAATACCCCAAAGACTGTGTCAACATGATCTCTATATAGTTTACTACTGCTTATCAAATAATTCAGTCTTTTTCTATTATTTATTAATAAACCTCAAAGATACTTATGTTGGATGTATCACATTTATGCTTTAAAAAGTTTCCCCAGAGAAAAATACCAGACTTAAATTTTTTAAAATCAACCTTTTGTTTTCTTTCTTTGGGCTTTCTTTTCTTTGGTGATACTGGTCCATCTTTTTCTTCATTCGCTTTTTTTCTTTCCTTTTTAATATGTTTTTGTTTCTGATTTTCAGATTCTTCTTCTTCATCTGAACTACTTTCTGCTTTCTTGGTTTTATGCTTAGGAACTTTCTTTGGTGGTTGCAAATTAATTCCAGCATCTGCTGTCCAATCAGAATAATCACTGGAGTAGTCACTAAAGGAGAGAAGCAACTTTTAAATCACACAGACAATAGTTTTTAAGATTATTTTATAATATAAAAATATAAAGCACAAATGAACTAAAAGTTCTTTCACTTTGATCAACTTCCCATAACCTTCATTATCTAAAACCAAAGTTTGAAGACTCTGAATAAATTTAAAACCTTTTATAATTTTAAGCATATTGTTTTATAGATGTATGTCAATAATACTTGTAATGCAGCTAAGGCTATTAGGCTTCTAAAAATGTAAAATTCCACTAAAGCAGTTGAAAGATGTCTTGTTGAATGGCAATAAAAAGATGGCAGTTTATTTTCTTAGCTGATAGAGAAAATTAATAATAGCCCATAAATACGACCATACAAGAGCTATTATTAATTCTGATGTTTAAAAACTCCTCAAAACTATCAGCAAAGCTAATTTATAATTCTATATGATAAATACATTATTCAGAAATACAATAATAAGTAGGTAGATGATTTAAAATCACTTGAAAAACATAGCTGCAATTTTTCTATAAAGACATGTCAGAAAAAAAATCTAAACTTTCCTTGACCAAAAGAACCTTCAAATAATTTGGGGTAAAGGTAGAGCAGTTGCATGAATAAAAGCCCTTTAACTTATACCTGGAACTGCCATCACTGTGCCATGCTCGCTCTTCTTCTTCAGATGTCCCACCGCTGACAGCAACCACTTCACCTTCCTGAGACACACAGCAAAGATTTTATAAGCTAATCCCCAAGAACAGTAGTAGGATATCTAAAACCTTGCTAAGTAGAAAAAAAATACAACTCTGTTTTTATTTTAAAAAGTTGAAACCAATGTTCATAAGGATTATCTATTAAAAGCAGATTCAGTACACCCCTCGGGTGTTATATACTTCACAAGGCACTAATCTGGCCAACTCCAGGGTTTAGTGAATACTATTATCTACTCTTCCATTACAGAGAAACATACGGGATGAATGCTCTTACATGCCAGTATCAATCATGCTTGCCATTATCTAATGTTTTCTGTTTATTTTAGTACATTGGAATACTTGCTTATCTTGCATAGATTTATATGTCTTAAAGAGATATGAGTTAGATTATGTTAAAATTACTTTTCTAAATTAAAAACATTAAAAGACAAAATATTTCAACCAAAAAGGCTGAGCTTCTTTCCACTAATGTATTTCGAGGTTTTCTAAAAAAATTAACTGCTTTAAAAGATTACTAAACTTGACGGAAAGTAACTGTTGAAATACCTAAGTTCCCAATAAACTGGATAGTCAAAAGTAACTTTACAAAATTTTCTATTGAAAAGGATATAAATGATTTGCCTAATATGTGCTTTACAGTCTTTGGTTTTCCCAAATGAACAACAGATGGACATGTTAGCAAAGACCTATTCATTAGGCTGACACAGGATATCACCCGGCTTAGGCTTGAACAATAAGCTGTCTCAATTAAAAATATCCAAACCTATTCCTGATTTTCTCCTATTTGTAATTTTCTTCTTTTGCAAAAATAACCACATTATACCAATTCGATGATAACAGTACTTAATGCCACTGCATACTAATGTAATATTTTAGGTAATTATAACATTGTATCAAGCACTGCAAGAACATTGGTTACTCCTGGAAGAGTATCTGGGACTTAGAAGGAAGTTAACTATTCTTCTAAGAAAGCACAGAAGGCAGTTCTGTGGGAGGCAAAGAAATCTCACTAAAACAAACCAAGTGGAAAAAATAAACATCAGACAAAGGAAAAAAAGATGCTTGCAAAAGAAAAAAAAAAAAAAAAAAAGACTAAAACAGCTGGTTTACTCTGGCTAATATGAGAAAACAGTTTTTTCCTTCTCAACAACCTAGTCAAGGACCTAGTCTGAAAAGGGAAAAAAAAAAAAAAAAAAGTTATGTCCTGCTAGAAAAGCACAGAATAATAAAACTAAAATTTTTCTTCCAATTTTAATTAAAATAAAACTTTTTTTGATGTAGGGTCTAAATATTTTTGGCAAAACAGTGCATCATGCCTCATTCTCCTAACTGATAAGGTACATGAGATTTGGAGAATAACTCACACTGGTAGGGACACCCCAGATACTCAAGAAAATTCTTAAATATGGCTAACACAAGATACAATTTGGTTCAAAATAAAATAACTATGATGACTTAGGGTAAACTAAGCTCTCAAGATTAAAACAGTAAGAACTATGAAAAGAAGAGAAAAGTTTTAGGTTGAAGTCCTGTATAAGATGATTCTTGTTTGTTGATTGACTTTGCTTTTTAAAAAATGTCCAATTTAGTAGGGACAAAACCCGTAGAGAAATCTGTACACAAGTAATAGTAAAATATTAAAAAGCTGTGAATTTGTTACTGAAGTTCAAGAAAATAAAAATGCCTGGCCAACTGCTTCTAATTACTATTAGTCGCACTAAACTAATAATCATCACGGTACCAATTTCATGGCTCAGCTTTAATATAAAGTGAAACTCATTTAATGATCAGCCACCATTCAAGAGTTACATAATGTTTAAACATCACTGAACATGTTAGTCTGAAAGAAAATGATCCCCAAAAGGAGTAGCACCATTAGGAAGTAGGGCCTTGTTCAGGGAAGTATGTCACAATGGGGGCTCGCTTTGAGATCACTTTGGCTCAAGTTTTCCTAAGTGTGACTATCAGTCAACTCTTCCTATGTGTGCAAAATATACAACAATCAGATCCAGCACCATGTCTGCCTGCAAGCCACCTTGCTCCCGACCACAATAACAGACTGAACTTCTGAATTGTAAGCCAGCTACCCCAATTAAAAGGTGTCCCTTATAAGAGTTTCCATGGTCACAGTGTCTCTTCACAGCAATAAAAACTCTCAAAGACAAGATTTTCATTAATTGGTATTTTGTACTTAACATACTCTACTCCTAAGATATTCTAAAATTTTACCAATGAGAACTAAGAATAACTAACCCATATGGACTATGTGTTTGGTAAATTTAGACTGGATGTGACATCTCCAGAAGTAGCTATTTAGTAAATGAAAGATACGGCTACGATAAAACCTAAAATGCCACTATTAACATTACAGTTCTATCAATGAATGCAAACATATTTGAGAAATACAAGTGATACAGAAATGTGAATATGCTAAGATCTTACATCTGAAGAGCTAGTCCCATTTTCTGTATCTTCCAAGGGTCTAGGCATTTCTTCCAGTGCAGATCTTGTACGGTAATTGTGTTGATTTGCTTGTAGCTTTTTAGAATCCCCAAGGTCCAAGAAATTCTCATGAGCATGATTCTAGAAAGAAAAAAAAAAAAAAAAAAAATTCACAATAGGCTGTAAGGAATAGGTTTTTCTTGTTTAATACTCATATTGTGGAAAATTCATACATTATTTAAAACATCACTAAAATGGACTACAATACCAACTGAAATTATTTCTGAAATAAATCCCAGAAGGTCACCTGCAAGCTGGGGATAAAGGCTCTCACTCCTTTAATCCCAGTACTCAAAAGGCAGAGGCAAGAGGATCTCTTATGAGTTCAAAGCCAGCCTACATGAAAAGTTACAGGACAAGCAGGCCTATGTAGAGTTCTTGTCTCAACCCTTACCCCCACCAAAAATAAGTCATCATCTGCAGATAAGCATAGGCAAAAACAATCAAGGAAAAATTGACAACCTCAAACCATGACAGATACATTGAATAAAACATGCTTCCTATATATAAGCAACTTTCAGTGAAAAGCAAAACATCTCATCTGTAAGCACAGCCCTTGTCACAGAAAACCAATTGCTATGAAAAAGAACCAGCTAAAGATACTTAGAATAAAAAGCTAATCACTAGCTCAGTCAGTAGATCATGAGACTCTTAATCCCAGGGTCGTGGGTTCGAGCCCCACGATGGCACCAAGTGTTGCATGAATGAAGGAAACTCAGTGCCAGATCTCTGGGAAAAGCAGAGATATTAGAGAGAATAAACATCACAGTCAGATCTCACCAAGCTGTCTTCCAGGTTCCTCAGCCTTGCTCCTCCTGGTTTCTTCTGCTCTGTCTTTCTATATCTGCCTTAAATACTTCCTCTGCTCAGTTAAGGCATGACACCACCACTGCCTGCCTAGGAGCCTGAACTCCTTCTGTAAACTAAGATGACCTGGAGCTCAGACTGAATTAGGGTGTAAGTCCCCACTCCTGGCATATTCCCTGTACTGGGATTAAAGGTATGAGTTACCACTGTCTGATCCTCCTAGACTGACTGTAGGTAGATTCCTCTGATAACTCCAAATGTTTTTAGTATGTTTGAAAATATCCCCACAAATTAGTAATGGGGAAAGGCAGTAGAGGTTGACCATACAGACTGAAATGTATGCTAATGAGTGAGAATATAAGACAGGCTAACTAGTCAAAACTTCAAATAAGAACTAATTTTAGTGATTCACAAATGCCTAGAAAACACAAGGCTTGGAAGGACGGTTGGGACAAGAGCATCCAGCACCAAAACCTTGCCTCAACAACAACAAAACAAAACAAAACAAACCAACAAAACCCCAAAACAATACAAAACAAAAAACCAAAAATAAAAAAAACCACATCAAAACAAAACCAGAAACTATGAAACGAAACAAAAATCCCAATGTTTTATACAAAAAACCAAACAAACAAAAAACAACAACACCCATAAACATCCCAAAGTTTTGTACAAAACACAACAAAATATCCCAACACCGTTTCAGGGTTTTAGAACTGAGCTGAACAAAATATATCAGTCAAACCTGAAAATACAAACTGTAAAGCAAAGTACTGAGGATTACCCCAAAAACCAATGAACTTAAAGACACTAGAAAGATGACTCAGCTCAGAGCACTGGCTGCTCTTACAAAGGACTTAGTTCAGATTGCAGCACTCACACAGCAGTCTGTTAAAAACTCCAGTTTCATGGGTTCTGCTGGACTCTTCTTGTTTCCACTGGCATCGCATGCATGGAGTGCATACATATACAAAAATCATAAAACAAACTAATCCTTTTGTTAAAATTAACCTGACACTAAACACTAACAAGAGAATAGTAGAAAAAATCTGACACAAAGTAATTTTGAATTTAAAATTATATCCTTACTGCTGAAAGTGAAATGAATTCACTCCAAACATCTGTTCTAAATTTAATAGAAATCTTAGAAAGTATATAAAAGTATGAAAAAAAAATAATGTTCTACTTTGTCAGACACTGTAAAATCTACTATTAAGAATTAAATATATCATTCCTTCCATTTGGCATAAAAGTTTCTCACTACGCAAATTCATACCATTTAAAAACATCTACAATTTGATACTTCTGGCAAGATAAATTCCAAATTGAAGGTGCTGTGAAGCATTTTAAATGTATATTGTTTTTGCTTTTCTCTGAGACATCATCACCCATCACACCTGGCTTTTATTGTTTGAAACCAAACACAAATATTTGCTTATTTATAGGATATAATTTTACTTCAATTCCATTAGGACCTAAGCCAGTTTGCTGTGCTCAAGTTAGGTGGCATAACAGTATATTAGTTAGGCTGAGGGTCACAGAATTTCACACTTTTATGAATGTGATGCAAATACTGACAACACAATGCATTCACATTTATAGGCTGGCTACTGTTCATTTGACAGCAGTGCCCAATAAAAATTATCTTATGAAAAAAACCCACATTTTTGTTTATTAACAGACACCCAACCACTTATCAGTTGGTCAATGAATTCTATACAATTTTATACAACATATGAAAGGATAAGGTTTACAGAGGTATTTTAGTGGTGGTAAAAATAAAAACAAACTAAACTCTTAAAGTTTTCTGTATAGACTTCAAAAGCTCGCTTAGGTTGGAGATTCAGAGGCAACAAAAATCTGTGAAACCAGTATCTAGGTCTGTTTAGTTAAGACTTACAAATATTGAAGTCAGAGTTCATGTTTTAAAACAGGCACACATAAGGCAACCATGGATGCCCGGGAAATCTAGGCAGATGACTTCTAACTAGTACTGGGTGATTGTCTACAAGTTACATTCCCTAGCAAGAGGGCATTGCAATGCACTCCAACACAAGTGAAGAGAGGGAAGGCAGGTGGAGATAATGCCTGGCTATTTTAAATGCATCAATCATCAATGTAGGAAAAAGAAAGCTGGCTGTTAACAAACACTTGTTTTCTTAACCTATCGTGTGATGATGTTTTGGCCAATAAATCTGGCATGTTATTAAAGCAGTATCAAAGAGCCTTCCACATGACATGCATAACTTTGTACTTTTCTCTGTTGACTGACTCTAATCCTATAACTTTAAGTGAAGATACTATTTAGATATGTAGTCAATTCTAGAGGAACAGGAAAATAAAGTTTTTAGTCTTCACCAAAAGGGACCATTCTCAACACTGGAGCACAAGGGCTCTTTTAATTTTTTAAATTTAAATTACATTTATTTGCATGTGTACTTGTGTATATGTGGTGCCCATGACATGGTCACAGGACAGTATTGGGCACCCAGTTCTCATGCACTAGGTTTGTTCCTGGAGTCCAAGTTAACTTGCTCAGGCTTGGCAGAAAACACATTACCAGCTGAGCTGATCCTGGGACTTTTATATTTTTGATTGTGAGTTTAGCCAGACTTAGCTGCAAAGATTTTCCATGAAAAATATATTTCAATTTGTTTAAACCATTACAAGCTAGTCAGAAACCAATAATTTTTTGTTTAGATCTCTGCTCAGTGATAATGAAGGCTTGCTTGAGAAGCTGTTTCATATACTGTTCCTTAAGGTTCAGAACTAATGGCTGTGAAACTTTCCAGCTAAGCTAGAAGAGGGAAAATACAAGCCTTACAAGATAGGACCACTAAATAACAAAAACACAAAAATACTAAGGACAATCTACTCAAGAGTTTATGTTTTGGCTTTATGTCTTTATATGAGCCATGTCACATGCATTCATGGTGCTCGGAGACCAGAAAAGGTGTTGTATACACTGAAAATGAAGACAATTGTGAGTAGCTTAACTCTAGTCGCCTCTACAGCACCAAGTGCTCAAAACCATTAAAATATCTTTCCAGTCATCCATCAACCTATTCACTTGAGAGAAAAGGACTATTTACTATTCTTTTTAGTGGCCATCAACTGGCGTAATTATTAATAACAGATAAAGACAAAACATCAACATAGTAAAAAATAAAAGTTATGGAACATACAACTAATGGAAGAACTGAAAATCGCTTTTCCACAGATTGATCGTACCTTACTGAATATATACATAACTTGGCATTTAGGGAAAAGATATGCTAAGAAATAGGAAATACAGAAATAAAAGTTTTAAGTGAAAAATAATCCAAATAAATAACTAGGAAATACAACAATATTTCATTAGTATTATTTTACTTACTATACTATTGCTTATAATTTTAAAAGAAAGCCAAAAATGGTCATTATACTTACACTAATAATATTAACCATCAAATTAATATTTACCTTAGAGGCAGTAAGAATTTTATTTTCTTTTGCAACAGTTAAGTGTTTCCTTTTCTCTTCTGACCTGTAACTCTTTATTTCCTCTTCTCCTTTTGCAGTTCTCCATTCCTCTTGTCTACTAAAAAGAGAATATTAAAAGCAATAGACATTAATCTACAAATTTACAACTAATTTCCTTTCAAATGAATGTTACTTTGAAGGTAATAATATGAAGTTAGTTCTTGTATTTTCTTTCCTAGTGGAACATGTGAATCAGAACATAATTAAATACTATAAAGAGATTTTTTTTTCTTCTACCCTCATTTCAAACTCTATCTGCTGTGATAATTATGAAGCAAATCAAGTATTAAATTCTACAAAGTTATATCAAGACACATTCCTTATTAGGTACATGGCTTGTGCTTGGACAATCTTAAATGTCAAACAGGATATTTGCAATCTACTAACAGCAGAGCCTTAAAGTTGAACCACTAATTCCTGAAGCACACATAATTTTTCCAGTTACATAGACTGGAAGCTAGTACTCAAAAACAAAAACAATTTCTATACCAGACATTCAAGCTGAAACTAAACAAACACACAAAAAAATATTAACTTTGAATTTTAATTCCATTAAATCCAACTCCTTAGAAATAGAGAATTTTATTTTTACTTTAACTTGGAAGTTTTGTTCCTGCAAGGTAACTTAATCTTTGAGCTTTAATTTTTCCCAATTTATTTTCTAATGGGAAGGGAATTAATAATATCCAAAGCACATATAGATTGTTGATACTTTCAAACTAGAGTATATTAATACTTTCCATTGTACTTAACCACAGAATCTGAGATGTATCTATCTAGTCATATTTAATGGGAAAATGAAAGAAGTTAAATCTTCTGAAAAGAGTGAACCTCAAATTTAGGTTTTGGAGCTTTTTATACTGAAATAATCTTAAATTCACTTAAGATGTAAAAAAGAGGGCAAAGAAATTCTTATATTCTTTACTAAGTTATCTTCAATGCTAAGATCTTGCAAGAATATGGTTCAGTATTGTATTACGTTTCTGACCCAGACTTTGAGGCCAAGCCTTGGGGCTCAGACCTGCAGACACACAGTCCCACTGAAACACAAAGATGATACTTATTGTACACTGACTGACCTGGGGCCTAGGCATATAATTTGCTAGCTTGTGATCTTAAACTAACCCATGATTCTTATCCTGTTCAGCCATGCGGCGCTATACTTTTCTCAGAGCAGCATAGTTGTCCTCTGTATCTGCTAGCTTCTCTGGCATCTCAGTGGCATCTCTGGCCTATTCTTCCTGTTCCCAGAGTTTTCTTAGTGTGGTAGTCCCGCCCACACTTCCTGTCTGTTTTCCTCGAAGTTTTTATTAAACCAGTAGGTAGGACAATTATTTAAAATGTAACAATATAATCCCACTGCATATAATGTCAATACCAAGGTATAGATACTGATGTAAACCAAAAAAGAAAAAGCCTGAGATATTAAAGATATGTTGTTTTAAGCCACCAAGTTTTCAGAGGATTTGTTATATAGTAGATAATTCACACACAGATGCAGATAAAACTAAAGGTGATTTGAAAAGCTATGGAATAAAAAGATGAAATAAAAGATTATAATTTTGTTTTGTAATTTAACGTTAGATTTAGGCCTCTCTCACCACACCATGCTGACTAGTTTCCTGTCAACTTTCCACAAGCTAGAATCACTAAAGAGGAGGGAGCCTCAGGCTGGGATATAGGCAAGCCTAGAGGGCATTTTCTTAATTCGTGACTGCTGTGGTGAGTTGGGCTAGCCCTGGACTGGTGGTCCTGGGTTCCAAAAGAAAGAGGGCTGAGCAAACCATGAAGAGCAAGCCATTTAAGCAGCACTCTCCATGGCCTCTGCTTTCTTTGATAACGAGCAGTGATATGGAAGTCTAAAGTAATATAAACCCTTTCTTCCCAAGTTGATTTTGGCCATCATGTTTTATCACAGCAATAGTGACCCTAACTAGACAGAAACTGGTACCAGCATTGTGGGGTATCACTGTGACAGACCTGACTATACTGTTTTGGAAAGGATTGTGGAACTTTTGGCAAGAAAAGCCACTGAATGTTCAAAGCTCGGGAGTTGTTCTATGGGAGCTTGGAAGAAAAGAATTGAGAGTAATGCAGAAGATAGGGACCTGGCTTGTGAAGTTCCAGAAGGAAGTTTCAGAGTTACTTAAAGACTATCCCGGCCATTGGATATTTGCTACTTTGAATTAAGAGTCTGCGGTCCTGGTCAGTTGGGACTGAGGAGTCAGACATGGCTAACAAGTGACTGGCACCACTGACGTGAAGCCTTTGCTTCATGGGTACAATGTATACTGCTTCACTGCATTTAAGAAATTAATGATGAGTAACAAGAAACCAGCATCTTTGAGGTGACATCTCCTGGGAATTGTTTCCTCAGAGTCAGCACATACAAGCTGTGTTCCAGAAGTGACCAGGTGGGGCTGGGTTTGAAGGTATGACAGAGTCATGAGAGCAGCTGAGGCCTGGAAATAGGAGAGGCCAAGAGAGCTATTGATGAAGGTACAGCCTGAGCAGCCCTGGAAGGCCCAGGGTAAAGGATTGTGAAGAGAACGCCAGAGAAGCTATCAGTGAAAGTGCAGCCGAGTTGTGGCAGAGGACGCAGACATTTGAGATGCCAGTACCATGGGACGACCACCAAGAACAGAAGCAGTGGAAGGGAGCTGGCCAGAGCCTCGAAGAAAAGCTGTATGTGCTGCACAGGGTAGAGCTGTAGAAATCACTCAAGGCCTTGGAGGAGCCCAGAAGAGTGAATCCAACACTGGACACTGAGCTGTTACACTGTTGCACTTTGATTTTGCTTTGTTCAATTCCCAGCCATGCTCCAGGTCTGCCCTTTTTAAGTAGGAAAGTTGTTTTGGCTTTCTTATTTATTTACTTGTTTTAGACAAGAGCCCACAGTTGTGATTTTTAAAATATATTCAAAAGGTTTTAAAATATCAAAAAAAAAAAAAAAAGAAAGTAGAAATACCAGCTTATTTAACCATGTACCACTGAAGGAAATTTGGGTTTGCTCCCATTTTTCACTGTTGTACTCATGAACTCATGACAGCTGTGACTACCTTTACAAGACCGAGTCCTTCAAATTTTGTGATGTCTGCGGAAGGCATCCACAAAACCTGTCTGAGTACATATAGGCACAAGTTCTCACCCCTCCCTACGAAGCTACTGGTGTTTAAAGCTTGTTGAGGAGGTTATTTTCTTCAGTGGTATATACACTGTAAGTGATTCCTATAAATTGCCCCTTACCTATGCTCACTCAAGCAACCATAAACAACAAAGAAACAAACACAGAAAGCGTACGGGGAATAGTCAAGAAAATTAAGTGGACTATAGGAAAGCTGAGATGCTAAAGGGGGATGAGGTGAAAAATGATTAAAATAACCACACACCTAGGGAAATGTCACAATGAGGCCCATTACTATGTATGACTACTATATGCTAATAATAAATTTTTAAGATACAATTGGTGAGTCATATGTGGCAGTCATTTAATTAAGAAAAAACAATAGTCCCAGAGTATATGTTAATGTTATCACAAACAAAAAAGCACAAATAGAGCAGTTTTCCACATAGCTACCCAGCATTTGATGCTATTTGATAAGTACACAGTGGCAGTTCATTGTGGCTTTCTACTGCATTTTCCCAGTAATTAAATGTTTTGACTATTTCTTTATATGTTTAATTTATCATCCTCTTCAGCGAAATGCTGGTTCAGCCATCTTTCTGTAACTCCAACTCCAGGAATTTGATGATTTTTTTCACCTCAACAGGAATGAGGTATGCGGGCCAAATGCTCATACAAACAAAATAATAAATCTCAATTTTTTTGAAAGTATGAATTGTACTAAGTGAACTACCTTCAAGCCAACATTAACAATTAAAGATTGAGATGATCAAATGGTTTATGAACCAAATATATACTAAACCCTAAATCCTAACAAAAATTCTAAGAATTGCCCAATTATGGAGTATAACCTATACAAACATTAAGATTTTCTTTAAAAATTAATCATATAATTACTATTACTAAAAGCAAAAATAAAATGCTGGGTAGTGGTAGTACAAGCCTTTAATCCCAGTACTTTAGAGATGTCAGATGGAATTCGAGGCCAGATTGGTCTACAAGCTGAGTTTCAGAATAGCCAGTGATATTAACAGAGAAACCCTGATTCAAGAGACAATACAAAACAAACCAACAAAAAAAAACTAAAAAAAAAAAAAAGCTTCAAATTAAATTCACATTTTATTCATACTTTTTACTTATTTTAATATAGAGAACAGTAGGGAGAGTCATATTTATTTCATGCATGTTGTTACAGCTTATACGCATAAATTAAATATATACACACTTAAGGATAAAAAGTAACTTCAAATACAAAATCTTTATGTATTTACCACTAAAAGGCATATTGTCTTTATGCTTGTGAATAATCTGGTGTAAATGATGAGTGAAGGGCACTAACTACCCTATGTAATTATTCCTAATGCCATAATATGTATTTTAAGATATAAATTGGGAGTGGTTGGGAGATGGTTCACTAGTTAACAGAAGTGCTTACTGCCCACACAAGAACTTGAATTTGGATCCCCAGCACCGAGGCCCACATACCAGATACAACAGCTTGAGAGCATCCCTAACCCCAGCTGGGATAGGAGAGGGCACACACAAGACAGGTGAGTCCCTGGAGCTCACTGGCCCTGTGTCTCAAAGTAAATGTACAATGACAGGGGAAGACGCCTAACATCAGTCTCTGGGCTCCACACATACACACAGAGGTAGATGCCGACTCACAGACAAGATACCAACAAGACAAAGTAAAATCTGAACTGGTCCTCAACTAAATATTTAGTGAAACCTACGTGAATAACCCCTTCTCTTATCTAAATAGCCCTCGTCTCATACCAGTTATAAAAATCATCCTAGAAATAACAAGTCTAAGAATTTATGGATAAAAAGATACTTTAAAGAGTATTAGTCAAAAGGAATGCAAGCCAACTATAATAAAGACCAATCGACAATTCTCCTTACCTAGCTACACCAGCTGAGAGCTCAGGTACCACCACCCTTCGGCTCCAAGCCACAAGATCTCGCTCTGTGGCAATTTCACTTCTTGGAGCATTGCTGTGCATCTGCCGCACACCTTCAATCTGCCCGCTGCGCCTCAATCCTATGTTTGGTGGTGAATGAACTTCAGAGGTAGAACTTACAGAGCCTACATGGGGATAAATCAGTATAGTTACTACTTAAACAGTTACCTCACTTAGTTTACAACCTAAACTAAACATTTTCTTCCACACTAAGCTTTTACAGCAGATAATTTAACTACCATTAATAGGAACAAAAACTGCAGGCAAAAGTTTAATGAAAACAGAAATGTGGTTATTCAACTGATAGGCTCAATGAATAAATAGTATGAATTTGGTGCTGCAAGTACAAAATCATAACTTCAAAAAATTTACTAAGAATTTTAAAATTAAAAAAAAACAAGGACATATATGGTTCACAAATGTAACATTTCTCTTAACATGAAATATAGTCCAAATAAGAGTGAGGAACTAAACTTTTGGCTTTTACTATGTTTTGAAAATGATACAATAAGCTAATTTTTCATGTTTACTAAGATCACTTGCCCAGTATAATAAAGCCCTGATTTCCATCAAAGCAATGAGGAAATAGGGTGGTGGTAAACAGAATCATATTTCTAACATTTGCTTAGGAAAGTTGCAAGAATATCCAGATTTTAAGAAATTCTTCTGTAATGTGAAACCTTGTATTTCTTCTTCAAAAACATGATCTTTTGGTAGCCTGTTTCATCTTGTGGATGTACTATAATGGTTTAGTCACTTCTCTATTGCTGATGAAAATACGATCTCAGCTTACCTCTGTTTAATCGGCTCGTATTACTGACACCTGCTTCACCTGAACGCCTCAAGTCTTGTTCCTGCTGCAGTCTTTGAATCATGCTGTCGAGAGGACTGATATCTTGGTTTGCTTGCTGGCTTAACACCTGGTTCAATCCTATGTAATATTACAGGAAATACTAATCAGTCTGACAAAAGTCCATATTTAGATATTAATTTTCCTCTGGTTAAAGGATTAAAATTATTATCTATAAACTACTAAATAAAAGAAGAAAAGATAATGTCCATACCCTATCTTTAATTTACAAAACTACTGATGAGAAGGATGACTGCATACTGTCTGCATTTACGGTTCAAACACCCTCAGTCTTCATGGAAACCAAATTATTAGCTCCCATTATACAACTAAAAGAACAAACACTCCAAGTATGACATCTAGGAAGAAGACAAAGTAGAATTTCCAACCTAAAGACCTGAATTTCTGACAGCTGTCTCATTAATTCAACAAACTCTTGGGTGTGTATACTATGCACTTAGATTATGCCTAGTATTAAAGATCCAGGGACAAATAAGACAATTAGATATTTGTCTTACAACAAGCTACCCATTCTGATTGGTGAAATCACAAAGAGAAAAAGGAACTGAAATGGCTATGGAAAACCAGAAGTCAGAGCAGCACTCTTTGAGAAGATAGCATATGAATGGAGGCTTAGGTTAAGCATGTGAAGACATGTCAAATCAGTGCTGAATGCAGATATTCTGTGTATTCAAACCATACCCTATTTATTAGCACCTTTAACCCAACCTATTCATTAATGCCAGTCATAAAAAAAAAAACTTGACTTCTCTTTGTTCTTTGAAATTTAACTATAAAGGTACACATAATAAAATTCTAATTAATCCTTCAAATATTAACTAAAATTATACTTTTTTTTACTGTAAAAATTTCCAAAACTCCTTTGCAAGAACAACCTGTGCTTCTCTTTCTGGTCCTTATCAGTTATCTATCTAAGTACTTAGGCAAATATGAAATATAAAAGAATGCTCAACATATTAATTTCTCAAATCTAGCATAAGCTGAATCACTTTATTAATATCAATCACAATTACAACTGTGTATTTGTTTAAACTGTATATTAAACTTGGCAACTAAGTTTTTGAGAGCATGGATCATGTTTAATTTCTTACTGAATATCCAAGACTCAGTAGACCAAGACAGAAAAATATCTTCAATAAATGCATGGTAAATGAATAAGTGATTTCATTTATGATGATCCTAGTAATCCCTTGAGGTTGTAAACTACTATAAACCAAAATTATTACTTCAAATCTCCAATGTTTTAATTATCCTATGTACTGGAAGAACTTCTCATTTCTTCAAAACAAGCATGTAAGGAAGTTTTAAATCTGTGAGAAACTTGGTCCCAATGAAAATGGAGCCCTACCTGAAGAAGTGACTCCCATTTGAGGAATAAGCTGCTCTTCCCTGCAATTTTCACGACCAGGAACTAATCTCTGGAATCTTGATGGATGAGGATTTCCATCAACGTCAACCAGAAAAGGAGGAGGCATAAGATGAGGTGCCTGCTGAGTCTGCTCATCTAACACAAAATTGTTGGCATCACGAATAAGGGGCCGATAATCACTATGAAAAAACATTTGATCTGCTATCTGTAAAAAAAAGAATCCATAAATTATTAAAAACAAAATGTTGTAAAAAATTTGTTAAATTTATAATACAATAATGGTAAATAAAATTACATTTAGGGATAAAACAAGAAAGATACTTTTATTTTAACAGATACTTACAGTCTGAAATCTCCTCTAATATTCCCGAATATTTTTATTAAATACCACCACAGAAACTGAATGTGGTATTTTGGAAGGAACTGAACATAGAGTTCCAAACATGCCAAACATGAGCTATACTATTGAGCTAATAAGCTTCAAGATTTAAGTAATATTAACAACATAAAAGTAGCATGACAAAAGAAAGCATTGTCTCTAGACTAATTTCAATAATGTAAAATTATTATGAACTTAGCCCTGATAGATCTTCAATTTCAAATTTTCATTGCTTAACTTGCAGTGTCTTAAATCAAATTATGAATTATTCATTCATTATACTACAAACAAAATGTTTAATTATTTTAACTACTAGTCCTAAAGAATATTTAGCAACAAACATTAGCAGGTCACACAGTCTGAGAATCATATGAAAGCTAGTAAGTTATATTCTACACAAATAATATATACCTATATATGTACTTTTATGGGTACCATCTTCTATTCAAAGTTAATTTATCCCAACTTAAGAACTCAAACCTATAGATTGTTCTAACAAGATATATAAAAAGTTTTTCCTTCTGATTAATTACTATTTAATTATAAAAAAGTAAGATTTTTAAAGATATGTCTTTTACACTGCTTTCTAAAAGCAAGTCTACATACTATTTAAAATATGATTCTTTGAGCTGATTTTAAAGATCATTTTTAATTACGAGTAGGGGTGTGTATTTATTTGCATGTGGATATATGCACTTGAATGTAGGTGTCCACAGAGGTCAGAGCTATCAAATCTTCTGGAACAGGTTGTTTATGGTTTTGAGCTGCCTGCCATGGGACTCAGGTCTTCTAAAAGAGCAGCAAGAGCTCTTATCCAATAAACATCTTCCAGCCCCAAGCTTTCTAATTTTAAAATGTGCATTCACATCTACTCCAAAAAAAAAAAAAAAAATTCATAAACCTCTAAACACTTATTACAGAAAAATAATGCACATCTATCATACTCTACCTTGTCATACTTGCTACTGGACCCAAAACCAAAGATTAAAAGATGTCCATGAGAGTCTGTACATGCAAAGTGCTGACCGTCTGGGGAGCATTTACAGTCGAACACTGCACCATGACCTTGGCCTTCAATCTGAAACATATTTAACCAAAAATCAGGAAGCTGTCATTAAAATATAAAGAGCTGGTACAACCATTACTAGAATTTTATAATGGAAAGATTTAAAAGTATGCATACATCCTGATAAAGGGAAGATTAAGTATAACAGAGCACAGCATAATTTGTGAAAATTCAGGAAAACTCCCTGGTTAACAGCATCGAAAAAAAGAAAGAATCCCAGTCACATACCAGACAGAATTCAGAAAATAAAAATACAGTTTACCCCTCCCCCACCCAGAGAATTCTACTTCACATTTTAACCCAGATTAAAACATAAATGAACCATACATTCCATCTATTTCCTGCCCTTTCTGCAAAGGCAAACATGGAGGAGCAAAGGTAGCTATTTCTTTTGTAACACTCAGAAGTCGTAGCCAGAGATCACTGCTGCTTACAAGACACTAAACTTCATTTATTGTGGTTAAAAAATAATAATAATAATGATAATTCCCTGGTGGTCTGACTCATCTTTTAATGGTGAATCTTAAAGGTTAAAGAAAAGGGTTTTTTTACCTGATAATTGTTTTCTGTTTTCCAGTTCCATTAATCCAGAACGAATGGATTTCTCCCTGCAACCTGTCAATCAAACAGAGGTGGCCAATCACCACTCTGATTTTTTTTGCTCTCAGTGCTTCTTCAGACTATGTTCCGGTTGAAAACTTCTTTAAGCAGTGTTCTGAAAGAGGTAAAAACTCTACCCTATCTAAAGCACATCTAGGGACTGAATTTCAGAAACATCTAAAATAGGGAGGTGACTCCCAAACAATAACTAAGGATGATTTTCAACAACTGTGATTGGATTTCTGGATTAGCAGAATCGGAACACACACATTATCAGGTAAGAAATACCTCCTTTCTGTTCCGGTATCCACTGATCTAGAACAAACTAAACTTCATTGGTTGTTACCTAGGAAATGCTTATAAAGAAAGAAGTGGTAACTTTTTTTGAATATTAAAAACTCAGCAGAAAGGCAGATTAAATGCAGAAGAGCCACTGATTTCTCAAGAAAAATAAGTACTTCAGTCAAAAGAGAAAGCACCATTCTAAAAGTCAGCACACAGGAGGCCTTAAAAAGACAACAACTTTGTCTTTGGATCTCTGAAGGTTAAATATATAGATATGATACCTATTAATGATATCCCAGATGCTGGCAACAGAAAAGAAAGCAGCTCTCCTTAAAATTACTAAAGAAAACAAGTAAGCTTTCCTAATGCTGATATATAAAGAACTTACTGCATAAGGGAAATGAATCATTAATGACATGGATAGGTTCTTGGGTGTAAAGAAACTTGAAGGTGAGACAGCAGAGGAAGTTATTACTTTAGAACAGCCTAAGGACAGAACATTCTCCATAATGGTCTAGGAGACTACCCATATAGCATATGCCAGAACTGAAAGACTATAAGCACAAATGTCAGGGTTCACGTTTTAAATGTTCGGTACTTTTATAGACAAATAAAAGCTTGAAAATAACTAACCACATGAACAAAATCTCTACAAGAATTTGTTATCAAAACTTTAACAAAGTATCTGCGCTATGAGTAAGAGGGTCATCAGTTCACTCAAAAGTTCCAGGAGGAAAAAAGCAAAGGCCTATTAATACATGGATTGTTTTAGAGACTCAAGGATGCTGGAGATGACAGAGCAGTAGCTTATCACCAAAGGGAGCTTGCTTTTTTTTAATTTTACAAAGGGTTGTAAATCTCAAATGAGACTCTGGACTTTTAGATGGTCTTGACAGTCAAAGACTCTGGGACTTCTGAAGTTGAATTTTGTATTATGATATAGTGACAACTCTACAGAGGACAGGGAGTGGAATGTGGTGATATGAATGTAAATGATCACCATATGTTTCAATATATGGTCCCAAACTGGTATAAGTGGGAAGAATTAATATTTGTGGTCTTCCTGGAGGGAGGTGTGTCACTGGAAGCGGGGATGACCTTTAGTTCATCCCCCTTCCTGCCCCCACGCTTGTGGGTCATGTGTAAGCTCTCAGCCGCTGTTCTAGCACCATTTTTCCCTGGCTGCTGCCAAGCTCCCTGTGAGGATGCTCATAACCTCACCCTCTGAAACTCTAAGCTGTCCTTAACCACTTTTTTCTTTGCACTATTAGGTCATGATGTTTTATCACAGAAATAGAAAATTAAAAAGAATATCATGGTTGCATCTTTCTTGTAATGTGTAAGAAGTGACAATGTTAATGAGAAAAAAAAAAAATTCTCTCTAAAAGGATTTCATCTTAAACCAGTCAAAGGGTGTATAACTAAAAGTCTGAATATGTGTAACTAGGAAGAATGAAGCTTACAAACAAACAAACTATTTGGAAAAGTAGTATGTGCATAAACATGATATGCATAAATAAAAATAAGTCAGTATAAAAATAATGCATGGCTTATGCTATTTATTTCATGTTTTAATGAAATGGTAGCAGAAAACAAAGCTATGACAAAACGGTTAGAGCCAAGTAATACTTCTTCCAAGTAAATTACTCCTCTGTTATGCAAATATAGACCATAAGCAAAACTCACACACATTAAACAGAAAGAATAGCAAATAAGAGTCATATTCAGCATTACTATATTCTGCTTGTTAAAGTAGAGGATGAAGATTATGACAGAAAATGCTATGTGACTACGTCCTAGAAGTATTTTTAGGAAATGAATGACAAACCTTGTTAAGAGAAGAAGACGACCAAGAAAAAGCCTGCTGGTCATGGGAAAATAAACACCTAGATCTGTTTAAGAAGGCAGAGCAGTGAAACAGCTGTTGAGAATCCTATTCAGTCCTAAAAAGGGCTAATGGAAGACCTACATAATATCAAAAGGACTAAAATGCAGACTAAAACTGTAAGGTCTACGATGTCAACTAGGAAGATTGACGAACTGGAACAAAAGTCAGTCGTGTCCTTCTACACAAGTTCAAAACAAACGCAGAAAGATGAAGCCCATGAAGCAGCTTATGCAAAAACCTCTCTATTAAACAAGTACGCCTATTCTATGGCCGGGGCCACTTTGTTTTTCTCATTTTTTTTTTAATTCTTTAAAAAAACAAGTAGCTGGAAGGGAGCACTAAATAGAAAACATTCCAATAACCGCTCTCAATAACTACATTCCAATAACTATATTATTTTTAAAAAATCAAGTAGCAGAGAATTTAATATTCAGAAAAACTTCCTTTGTGTATAAAGAACACTTAAAATCAGGCAATACTGGGAAAAATTTAAAAAAAAAAAAAAAAACTTCATGGAACAGTGGTTTAAGTCAGTGGACAAAGGGGCTTGATAATAAGCCTGATGACCTAAGTTCAACCCCTGAAATCATATAGTAGAAGTTAACTCCACAAAGTTGGCTTCTGACCACACCTACATACCTACCCCGCCACACACTATAAAAAAAAAAAAAAAGTTTAAAAAAAATCATCTAATATTCTGAACATACCTTCTAATCATTCCTGTAGCTTAAACAAAGTCAATCTATTAACATACATCTTCCATACTCTAGTTATCTAGTAACTTTCTAAGCACCTTAAAAAAGGTTGTTAGTTTTTAGTATTAAAATTAATTTATGATAAAATAAATGCATATAAACTAAAAACAGCTATTTAGAAGTAATTTGTATCAAAGATAAAACTGCAATACCTGCCATGGAAATAAACTAGTGGATCATCTACCACATAAAATAGAAACTATTATATAACAATGATTTTGAAGAATCAGCTTTAGATTTTTATCAAAATAAAAATGTTATAAAACTAATAAGTAAGCTCCAAGTGTATAATAAAATTCACAATACTTTACTTCCAATTCTTTAAAAGTAAATGGTGGCTGTCTAAGACACCTTAGGGATTTTGAACTCTTCTCCTTACCATTCTGTCAAATAGGAGAGTTTTAAAAAGTTTAGTTCTAAACTCTCTATACCACCCTCTACTTTTAAAGGAAACAATGCCAGATAGCATACTTCAGCCCATCTGTTCTGAACTCCTATAGCCTCTAGCCACAGTATCACCAAATGCTCGCTGGACATTTCCACAACAGAAGTCCACAAAAAATAAGCATGAAATAAAACTTAAAAAAAAAAAAATCTGTTCTCTTTACATTCTTGAACATCTGTTAATAATGCCATAATTGTGAGAGTGACTTAGCCTTAACTATCTGAATGTAAGTAGTGACTCTTTCCACCCTGTTACTCCTCGGTCAGAAAAAACTCAGTCGGAAAAACAAGTGTTACGTCTAACTTTTTCATTCATAAATTTCCTACTACCTACTCATATAATTTTTCATCCTTAAATAACTAAACTAGTCCTCCCTAAATCTACTTAATTTCATACCTGAAATTAAATAACTTACATTAATAAATTAATTAAATGTATGGTGTCTTAAAACTAATGCTGCCTTGGCTTTTGAGCTCTATACTTAGAAAAACTACAGCAATATTTTACTAAGTCTATCTTTAATCTTTAATTTCATTGAATCTATTTTTAATCTCCCTAAGCTTGGGGTTCCAGCTCACTACACTTCTAAGTCTATTACTTACTTCCTACATGATTTTACCAAAACGTTATTTAAAGATTTGTTAATGTATCAGAGTGCTGTGTACTTTATGCTAGAAAAGGGCATCACATTCCACTAGAGATGGTTGTGAATCCACCATGTGGTTGCTGGGAACTGAACTCAGAACCTCTGGAATAGCCAGCACTCTGCTACTAAGCACTGCCATCTCTCCAGCCCAACACTTTTTTTTATATTGTTCTTATAAATATGATTTCTTCTTACTGACTTTATACTTATTTAATCTTTCACAAAGAGTTGCAACTCATAAAGAAAACTTGTACCATCAGCCTAAACTGAGCACTATATCTTCAGATACAGCAACTATTTGTGCTCATCTGTCCTGCTATTTATGACATCAACCTTTATCCTTTCAAGCATGTTTTAGTTCTTCAAGTTAACTAGTAACTCACTAAAGAGAGCCATGTTTTTATTATTCTGGGGATGCTCAAGTTTAATAGTCACAAAATACATACGTAAATATTTGCTAATCAAAATGTCTTCAGGTTCATTTTTATATCAAATAATTATACATTGTTTTATAATTTTCAAAGTTTAAGCATCTTGAAATAATGGTTAGCAGATTGGAAAAAATAACAACAAAAAACAACCCACTATGAAGTTGCTCAACACTATGACAAACTTAAAACTGTCTTGTGCCAAGACAAGGATGAAAGAGACTCTAAAGAGCCTAGGAAACGTGAAAATAACCATTGTTATTCATATACACTGAGAGAAGTAAAGGTGACTATACCCACAGACAAGGGAACAGAAACCACAAGCATTCAAAAGGTTTTACACAGAGACTATAGATACACTATAGATATGCAATACTACCCAACTAGACAGTGAGGAAACGGAGAATGAAAGGGGACAGTGTGGGCAAACTTGAATTTCCAGTTTCCAAGTGGTTAAATAAGCTATGGCTATTTTCAGCTTTTTTCTTTCCTAAATACACAGAACTACAATTACCTAAAACAAAGGTCACACTGAGAACATGCTAATATCAGAAGTATGCATTTGCAAAAATTCTGAGTGGTTTCTTGGCAGCCTCTACTCATTTGGAATGTTGCAAGGAGAAATACATTGTTCTGGATTAGTGGACACTGGAACATTTTTTAAAAACTTTTAAGTAAAGAACAATTATAAAAATAAAGAAAACTTTGTTAAGTAAAATCTCTTATTTGGAATCTACTCATGAAACAACAAAAGCAAAACAAATTATCAAAGTCAGTAAAAAATTTTAAAAAAGCATTTACTAATGAGACATTTTATTTTTCAATTAAAATAAAACCAGGTAAAAAGCAACAAAATATGGCTTTGAATATCCTAACATAAAAAAGAAAAATACAGAGTAAAAACCAGTGAGGACTTTAAGATGTGAACAGAAAACGGGATAAATCAGAAGCAGCAAAGACATAAGAAAAATCTAATGCAGCGCCCTGTCTGCAGATGCTACCCTGAGTAATGTTAACTTATTATCTAATACATATTACAACTTGTATAATATAAATATTTATTGTACATTAGCACTAAGAAATGTAAAACTAAAATTTTAATCTTTAAAATTAAAGCCCATTTGTAAATTTGTTAATTCTAGTTATAAAGGATGACAATTTAGTGGAAATGGGGGTAAAACCAACTCCTTTTTTGTGTTTGTATTTTTGCTTTAAGGACCATTTAAACTTTTAGTAAACTTAAGTACAGAGTATGAAGCATTATTTTCAAATTATGTTGACAAGAACTGCCTTTAGGCATCTAATTGGCATTTAGACACTATAGTTTCAGAAAACTCTTAACGAGACAATTACAATGATGTCTCATTCATGTGAGTGCCAAGCAAAAACAGGAGCTTGCTAGGCTATGCACAATAGATTCCACGTACTCATAATATACACCATATGCTTTAATTAACTGTCCAAATATATAGCACTTTTTCTTGATTACTTAGAATATGCAAGGGCTGTTCAAGCTGAAACATTAAGTACTAACATGATTTCAAAACTTATTAGACAGGAATAAATACAATGTCTAGAAAATCAGTGTATTATTAAGGAATACTGTCCTAATGTATTGATCTCCTCCTTAGATTCTTTCTTCCCTAGCAGAAGAAGAGGGAGAACTGGGCAGCAGTAGGTGAGGAGGGGAATAAGGACTTTCCACAAAGGTGAGGGGACGACGTAGTAGATGAGTTGATAGGAATGTGTTTGGGTCCTTTATCAAACATATCACTTATTATACTCTTGTATCTCATAATTAACAGAGACAAACCCAGAGCCTGCCTCCCAACTGTTTTTATCATTCAAGGCCACTGAAAAGAAGAGTTGGTAATAAAATCAAGATAAGTTACCCCATTATTTTTTCTGAAATATCATTAGCATGCTGAGAAATCATCAAACTCTGAAGTAAAAACAATTAGAAATTATCATTTAGGTATATAAGAAAATATGTGAATTCTCAATCCTAAACATTTTGTTTTGTTTCTAAATTTAAATAGTTCTAAAATAAAGCAAGATGTTTTGAAAGCCTTAGTTTAATAAAAAAGATTACTTACTTGAATGCTGACTATTAGTGCTTATGAAAATATTGTCTCCAAATAGTTATGTAAGTTTTATTAAAATAACTATCTTAAGCTCATATTTTAAAAATTCAACTTTTTACCTGAATTTTAATTATTTAATGTTTTTAGAAGCAACTTCTAATTTTCCTAATTGGTCAAATAGAAAACGCTCAGTTATCAATACACTGAAATTACTTTTTTAGATTAACTCTATTATCTTTCAAAATTATATTTTAGACATGAATCCAGTTAACTGAAAAGCAGAGATTAATGCTAACAATATTCTAAAAATATACGTAATAATAGTGGGGTCACGACTGTAGTGACAAGACTGAACCCAGTAACTTGTCTTTGTTAGATAAACGTTTACTTCAGCATCTGAGCTATAGTACCAGCCCTAAACATTATTTAGAGGTACTTCCATATATTCTGAAAATCAATTTTACATGCATAGCTTTCTCCCTTTATTTTCTAGCTGATGGCCCAATTTACTCATTTGTTATGAGTGAATTTACTTATTAAAATTCTTCAAAATGATACTACATAAACATTCAGCGTTTCTTAGACTATATTGAAGTACTTTTTGAGAATTATTCATTCTCAAATTCTACAAAGAATGACCACACATGACAAATAATGCTCACAAATATTCAAAAAATCCACTTAGGATAATAAGTACAACATAACATCATAGACTGCATTTGGATTCATCCAAGCTTTGTGGTATTTAATAACTGATTAGTTACACAAAGCCAAATAGCTAAACTGAGACCACAACTCAACAATGGTATGAGTGAACAATAGGACCTTCAGCTTCTATTTCATCCAAACCTATTTGTAATTTTGTAGTAGCAGCCCTGGATATTTTTTCTGCCATCTGCCCATTAAATAAAAAATACAGGAAATGAAGTGAATAGGAAAGATAAAAAGGAAGTACAGAAGTCACATAATGGACAAAGATGTGAAATAAAGATCACAGAAGAGCTGCTCAAAACTTTATCACTGTTACACTGTTACTCCTAAATCACTACCTGGGTTAACTGATAGTTACACAATAATGCTTAAAGCTTCTCAGCTCCCACCCCCTGAAGGTATTTAGCACTAAGAAAACAATAGGCTTATAAAACATAAAAAATTTTATACTTAATGTGTTCAAAGCAAAGCTGGGCAAAGTTTGTAATGAACATTTTCCCTGTGAAACTAGAAATAAATACTCCTTATGAAAGGCTCTCACAGAGCTACAATTTTGTAGAGTTTGCTAAGAACATTAAAATCTATTAAAATCATTTAAAAATTAGAAATGACTAAAAACTATAAAAAATAAAAACAATAACTTGTTTCAAAGGTAGTGCATGCTATGTAACTCTTTGGAACAAGGATAATTTTTTAGTTTTCCTCAGTTTTAAGATACTAATAATTACAGAACATTTTTTAAAAAGCCTTTAGGTTTTACTACTTGTTGCACACAGAAGGAACAGAAAAATCTCCTTAATGAAAACTCTAAAGAAATTGTGTCCTTTTTTTCTTTACTTCTTTTCTTTAAAATTGTGGTCTCAAATAACCCAAGCTAGCCTGGAACTTACTATGTAGCCATAAATGACTTCAACCTTGTCCCATCTTCTACATGCTAAGATTACAAGTATGAACCACCACATACTGCTTCAAAAATAAATTTTAAAATCAGATTTCTTGTTATGTAACTAATTTGTAACAGGAGGATGAGAAAAATCACTAAATCTAGAAGTGCTACAATTTTTAGTCCTGCTGATATGGTGGAAGGTTGATATTCCAAACTTACCTGATGAAGGGAAATTCTGAGTCAACTGTTTGACTGACTGAAAATTACTCCTCCTTCCTATAGCAGTGTAAGAATGCTCTTTGGAAATGTAAGGAACTAGGTGGAACCACTAATGTGCATACAATCACAATTAAGGACCAACTGAGAAAGAAACAATGTCCTTAATTCAATAGATGCTTATAAAGAAGCAATCCAGAAATATCAAGACAGAAGATAAAAAATGGCTTACCACATTTATGAATATACTTTAAAGAACTCTACATAATCACAAAGGAAATCCATTCATCACTAACAACTAACCAAATAATTTTTCATAAAAATGGAAATTGTACAATTCTTATTTCTTAACTCATGTACACTAAGGGTCAATCATGGTGAACACCAAAGTTAAGTCACCTCATTTATAAACTTTTTATTCTTACAATCAAGGATAGCATTCACTGTCATCACATCTCTCCACAAGCAAAAACACCTTACAGAAAACTAGAGGATATGCATGCCCGGTATGGCCCCAATGAATCAAAAACTACAGGCCTTGAACATGCTGAGCAAGAACCACCATCAGCTATATTCCCAGCCTGAAAATGACTAAAATTTATCTTACAAAGTATTTCTGATTTTTGTGACTTCGCTATTTTTATCATCTGATGCCTTATAAAAAAGATTTGTTTTTAAAAAATCTAAACAGGTAGAAATAGTAGAAAATATTTCTTACTCTCCTCAAATATAGAGGAAGTAGTCTTTTATGTGATGGAAGGCACAATATTTAAGGAACCTTTTTATTGCACACACTGGTGAAAGAGGGCAAATCCTGGTCAGCAAGCTGTGTCATATAATCAAACCAATGATAGTAAGAACACATTGTGGAAGCAAAAGGCATGAAGCCAAAATAAATATCTAGCACACTATCCATTTGACCAAAATTAACAACTACATAATTCTTTGGCTCCAATTTTAAAACTGATGTACTTAAATCAAATTATACTCTTAAAAAAAAAAGCCAAGCAAAACACAACATGAAGATATATCTATAATTCATCCGCACTTGATTTCCAAACAGTTTTCCCCTGTAACTTCACTTACATGATTCACTGATTCAAATTTAATGGATAAAATAAAATTATCCAGTTATCATAACACATAGGCATTATAAAATAGTTTTTAAGCTTAATGCTTCAATAAATATATGAAATAATTCCCTATTTATAGATATTTAAAGTCAAAATAAAGCATGAAGTTCTAAAATGGATTTCGCTTGTGATATGTAGAACACCTCTGTCAAAAACCCTCCACATCTTTAATAAGTATTAAGCAAAATATATAATTACCATATTGAAATAAGATCGAACTTTGACTCCTCTTGCTAGATCCCACACTATCACATTTCCATCATGACCAGCAGAAAAGAGAACTCTAGGATCAAATGGATGTGGCTCAAGAACAAACACCTCATCTTCATGACCCTGAAATATTTTGAAGTAGCAAAGCAGTTATAAATACTTAAAATGACACAAGAGAATGACAATGGTTCTAGAAATCATTAAATTGGCAAAAATTTCAACTCTCTCAATGCCTAAAATAGAACAAAGTGTGCTAATATAATAGTATTGTTCATGGCTTAGGTATTATTACTAATACTCAAAAATACAATTAATACACTAGTATAAACAAATATATGAAGTATTTATAATGCACTTGCAAGTCAATCCTTTTATTTTTAAAATTAATCCCAGTTACCTCAAGTCTAGTTACCAAAGCAAGCAAGGTTTTAAATAACACATTGGCTTTATTTATTTAGAATACATCCTAAAATCAGACTCAGTAACATTAAAAGTTTGAGTTTTGATCTCACCATTAGAACATGAATCAGTTGACCAGTATAAGAATTCCAAACTTTCAAAGTCATGTTATTAACTGCAGTGATAACTGTGCTGTCATGTCGATCCCAAGCTACCATAGTTACTTTCATTTTGGTGATTTTGTCTTCTATCCCTTGAAGATTATGGCTGAAAAGGACAAGTTTATTGTTTACGTTGATGTTACGAAAATACAAGACAAAGATAAAATGCTATCTTTATTTATACCTTATAGTTATTAAAATAAAGTTATTGTAGTAATTGAAAACAATCGAACTGACAAAAATGACAGAAGTTATCACATGGATAATAACCTTAAATAAGGTTATTCCTTAAATAAATCCAATAAATAAGCCTTTAGAAACAGAAACAGAGACCACGGGGAAAATACCACTGCTCTAACTATCTATAATCCAGCAGCTTTATGCCACATTGCTTACTGTCCCACCATTTACTGCTGCTACATGCTATCCTAACTGATCTACTCTCACATCCCCTGAGACAATTATACATAAACACAATAGAGAGAAATGACCAAACCAAAACAATAGCTACAACATGTATTATAAAATTTCTTGGCTGAAAAAAATTTTCTGGGATCCTTAGTCAGTAGGTTACTTGCTTAATAACGTGCAGGAAGGTTTGGAGCAAATCCCCAGCAAGACAATGAAACCATGGGGGGGGGGGGTGCCTCCTGCCTGCAATTGGAGCAACAACAGGTGGAGTGATGGAGGCAGGTGGATCAGAAATCTAAAGCCATTTCTGACTACAAGTTCAAATCAATCAAGTACATGAGATCAAGTCTCAAAAAATAAAAACGAGAAATAAAACATTACATATTTGAGCTGCAAACATTTTCATCTCCTTAATACAACAGAACTAAAAAATTAATTCACTAGGTCTTAATAGTCAGGGCAATAAGATAGTTACCACTGTTCATCTCCAATAATATCTCTAATTACTGAAGAAAAATCATCATCTTAACATGGTATACAACTTTACAAACAAAGCTCATTACAACCTGCAACTATATAATATTACATAATCTATGTAAATAAATCAAACTTGATTTCTTACCCTGCTGGACGAGTAGCCATATCTAACAAAATGCTTTTCCATTCTCTTCGTTTGAATTGCCAAATTCGTGCTGTCCCATCACGACTACCACTTACAAACCTGTAAAAAGAAAAAAAGTCCAATTCCGCCAAGAGCACACAAGGATCAAAGAGGCTTATCAAAATGTACTTTTCTCTTTTTGAAGAACATCTTTATTCACAAAATACTCCAATGGCTCTTTCTGTCTCTATAAATCTAAGAACTCCCAAAACATTATGAACTTGTAAGACTATTTTAATTGGCAATGAACAAGCTGATGAAAATAACACTCAAAATGATTCAAGACCACTTAACAAACAGAATTAATGTTTTCCAATGGGGGGGAAATGTTCCTCAGTATCAGAAACTTTTGATTTGTTCTATTCAAGGTACCAAGAAGTAGCTTTATTTTTTTAAAAAAAAAAAACCAGAACAGGAGATTATGTGCAGAAAGCCATTATTTTACCATCTAGAAATTTTCCAAACATAATATGATAAATTTCCAGTTTTTATTAAAAAACTTCTCTTTGGATATATTTGAAAGATAAAAGTATGGATAAAAAACAAAGTAAAACAATGATAATAAAACCCTTCTATTAAAAAATTATCCAAATATCTAACCCTATGGCAAATTGGGAAGGCTAGACTTCTACACAACTTGAAATCTGACTACAATTATCTTTATCTTCTAATTTAAAGTTGTAATTAATTTGACATTTTACCTGTTACTAGTGTTGGAAAACTGGATACTATCAACTTTGTCCTGTACAAACAGAAAAAATAAAGCAAAAGCTGAATACAAACTTGACTGACTTAAGACCTGTACCCATCTAGATCCTTCACCAATACTCACAGTATGAAACTCCAATTCTGATATTTTCTCTGGCTGACCTGATCCAAAAAAATAAACTCTAATAATATGGTCAGTGCTTCCAGTAGCCAAAAACATTCCACCTAAGAAGAACGACAGCACACTTTTATAAGTAAGACACGCTTCTGTACACTATTAATAAAGCTCGAGTTTTCTTTTTTCCTCTTATCCAACTAACAAAGTCCTACTCTAAATCTGCAATGCAATGTACCCACACAAACTGCAATAACACGAGCCTGTTCTCAAAGGTCACTTATGTCAGTGTACTATAGCATATAGATTACTGGAAAAAATTACTATTTGTACGACAATTTTATTTATCTTGAGAGCAAAACTCTCAAACAACATTTGGTTGTTATAAATACTCAAACATCTTAAGTACTTTGACCTAATGAACCCTTAAAAACAATGTAGGTTTAGAAAAGAGGCATTAAATCACAGTAATACAAAAAAACAAAAACCCACATATGAAAAGCCTACGTTTATCTAGGTTTGTGTTCTAACTAGAACAAAACCTGTTTCATGGCAGCAGCAGATGCACTGATATTTATTTACTGTCAGTACTGCTACATACAATTACCAAATGATAATGGTCGAAAAACGGGTGAAAGGAACAGATACTAGGAACATTACATACCAATATATTCACCCTAATTTTCATTAGTATCAATTCACTTTAATTACTTAGGTCATAAAACCTTCTGGCAACCATTTAAAATGGTACTGCAGAAGGTTAATTAGACCACAATTCTGGAACAAATGTATTATTTTTTTTTTAGCTGATTTTATGGAACATCTCCAAAATCCATGAAAACAAACCCATTTTAAAATACCTTATCTGCAATAAGATAGGAAAGATTCATTCTTTAATTGGTCAATTTTGAAACCCTTTACTCTCTCCTCCTACAAGTATGACATTCATGCGATTATATACTCTAAATGCCAACAAAGTTCAAATTATCAAAAATCAAATTACCCAATTTGATTTTCATTCTTTTTTGCATATTATGTCTAGTTTATGATGGGATACAACATACACTGCAGCAAAAAGTATTTTCATTACTCTGAAAGGTGCTTTTGAATGCACAATTTTAGGTTGATAATTAAAAGGACCATACCAGCACTGAATGAAGAACAGATCATCTGAACTCCAGGCCGAGGGCGCTCTGTAAATTTTGTAGGTCTTGGACTTTAATGGGAGGGGGAAAAAAAAGAAAAAGAAAAAAAAGAAAATCATTTAAAAAAAAAAAAAACTTATGAAACATAAAAAATAATCCCATCCAAAAATTGATCTTGGAAAAAAAGTAACACTACCATTCTAGAGGTGAATTATGTCCATTTTAAACTAACTTCTACAAATTTCATATAGAATAGCAACATACAAATATATTAAAAAATTAATTCTAAAAAATTAACATACTGGAAAAATAGGAGTTATATCCATGGTTATGTGTATTATATGATGCTGTTATTAAGCTTTTGCTTTCTGTTGAAAGTTCCTTTTTTTTCTTTTTTTTTTTAAGGTTAGGAGAAGAACATGAATGCAACCCAGGACTGTGTGTGTGGAAGCCAGAAGCTAACAAGTGCCTTTCTCAATGACTCCACCTCATTTTTGAGGCAAGGGCCAATATATTAGGTCTCACAGACAGGCTAACCTAGACAGCCAGCAAGTCCCTGGAGCCCACTTATCTCTGCAACTACTTCTAGTCCGGGAGATAGCAGATGAACCTCTATGTCCATTTTTTTACAGGGTAATGGGGCTCCAAACTAAAGATCTCATGTTTGCAGAGCGAGCACTTTACCAACTGGGCAATTTCCCCAGCTCTTGTTCACCTTTCAACATGAAATATTCTTCCAAAACACAAGAATTTATCCTTATACTAAAGTACACCTGAAGGCAATGTCTCACATCAACAATAAAATTCCTCCAAATACTATGATCCACATAAAATAAATTATATTCAACTATATTATATTAGTTATGGCCACACTACATATGTTTTAGATTAGTCTGTTTGACATATTTACTGTTATAACTGTTTAAAAATTCAAACATCAATAAGGATTCTAAGAATGACAATAGTTTATCTAACAATGTACATGTAATGCTGTGATGTATTCATTTTATTTGAAACCCTATATTTCTTTTTATTAATCAGAGAAGAAAACAAAGTAATAATTAAGGCTGCGTATCTAAGTATGTCGTATAACTTTAATATACAGAGCAGTAAGATTAGAATAGTTCAGTTTGTGATTACTTTAAAAAAAGATAATACAAATAAATAATTCCTTTATATTTTATTTTTATTGCAGCTTTATTCATGATAGCCATGACACAGATATAATCTATATACCCACTAATCGATGACTGGATTAAGAAAGATGTTATAGACTATACAATAGAGTATTATTCAATAACTATTCTGAATACCATGGAAGAGGCTGTAGGGCATTGCTAATGAAACTGCATCTTATGCAAGAACAGCAGATGCTCAACAACTGAGCTATCTCTTCAGGACCCATGATCTCATTACATGAAAAAAAAAAGAGTATTTGGATACTTTTTTAATAGAAGGGTTTTATTATTGTTGTTGTTTTGCTTTGTTTCTTATCCATGCTTTTATTTTTTCATATATATCCAAAGAGAAGTTTTTTTTATAAAAACTGAAAATTTATCATATTACATTTGGGAAATTTCTAGATAGTAAAATGGCTTTCTGCACATATTCTCCTGTTCTGGATTTAAAGAAAAAGGCATAACAGTTGTGCATACTTTTAGGGTACATTGTGATTTCCAGTATGTGTATATACCATGTAATGATAAAATATGGTCATAATAATTTAATGAGTTCTTGTTATGCATTTAAATTCCTCTTTTCAAGCTCTTTAAAATATAGATCACTATTGTTAGTCAAGCCACTGTGCAAGGGAACTTCCTATCCAATTGTGCCATGTAGCCTTTGTGCCATCATCTTCTTCTCACTTCTTTCCACATTCTCCATAGCCCATCAATCACTTTTCAACTCAACAGCTATGTGGTTCATTTCTTTCAATTTCATGTAATGAAATGAATGATTCTTAGCCCCAACCTCTGTTAGACTGAAGAAGGATGACTACTCAAGATTTAGGCCAGCCTGTTTTCCGTGAGTTCAGGGCAGCATGAGTTACAACTTATTTAAAAAAAAAAAAAAAAAAAAGGTACTACCTGGAACCAATTTTTTTGAGAAATGGTTTCAGCTACGAGAAAAACATTTTACCTTTTTTTACTTCAATGTCATTAATCAAAAGCTTAACTGTTCTGCCACCATGATTTAATAAACTAAAATTAAAAAGTATATATGTTTATTTTTTGTAAAAATGTTCTGCCTGTTAAATGTGTATGTTCAACTGTGTCATGTGCGCTTGATGCTCATAAAGGTCAGAATTGGGCATCTGATTCCCTGGAAAAGGAGTTATAAGTATTCTTAATTGTCAACCATTTTTCCACCTCTGCCAATCAAGACTTTAACATAGGTGAAGGCAAACTGTGAAGTACTTCTGTGGTTATGTGTATCTATCTTAATGTAGCATAATGAAACTTCAACTGTTTTCCTATACATAAAATAAAATTGTATGTTTACAGACTCAGTAATGTAATTTAAATTATTCTAAAAAAAATAGCAGTAGCATTGTTAATGCATTCTCAGCACAAAATTAAGCTACTGAGACATTAACAGCACATAGAAAAACATGGCAATAAAACATATATCCTTTAAGGAAACAATTGGACTCAAGACAAGAATAACGAAAATCAATTAAGTATGAGGAGGACAAAATTAAGGCATGAAAAAAATGATGAGACATAAAAATAAAAGAGATTAGTGAAAACCCAAAGCTTATTTCTATTATTTACTCAAGGAAAAAAGTAAATACATTTCCTTTGTTGGGTATCTTTTAAACTTTCACGCATTCATTATACACACTTATTTTATGAAATAAAATAGCAACTGACTTTATTTTAAGAGTTCCAGCATCCCAAAGCCAAAAGCAAATAGTGCCATCTGCCCCAGTTGAAGACAGGTATCTCTTTGAGCCACTGCACAGTGGTGAGAACTGAAAAACAATTATAGGGGAAATAGTCATTAGAAGAACAAAAGTAGTCCAAATAATAGAACTCTCCTTTAAAAGTCTAATTAATAGAAACTAATAGTAACCAGAGGCACAGAATTAATCTAATTCATGATTGCTATGACAGTACAAATCCATACAATTCATAAAGCAGGAGGTTTGACAGTTTAATGCAATTACCTGTAGTGAGGTAATGGATGCACTGTGCCCCTGAAGAACAGCTAAGGGTGCACAAGTTCGAAGACACCAGACACGTATCATTTTATCACAACTCCCAGCTGCTATCATGGTATTCTCATAGTTAACAGCCATGTCTGATATCTCAGCAGCATGTCCTCTTAAAGTAGCTAGCAATCTTCCGTCATCTGTGGCCCAGATTTTCACAAGACAATCATCAGAACCCTTGAAATTAGAATAGACACATTGATAGAATTAATCCTATTAATAAAAATTTAAATTGTATCTTAAAAAACATGAGTTATGCTCACATATCAACAAATACATTTTAGACATTGAAGGCCAGAAAATCTTAAGTATTATTTATTCTTCTTCCTAAATCCCTTACCTTGTTAAGCCATTCAATAATTAAAATCTGCTTAGCCATACACAAATAAGAGAAGATATAGGTGACAACATGCATCAGTGGTCACCACCCACTAATTAAAATTACCTCTACCTTCATTACAAAGGACTTCTTTGAATTTCTGCAGTAATAATATAATGCCTAAGCGCAATACAAATATATTATATCCTAATATCATATGTCATTTTGCTATACAAAACATAAAATGTGGTAATCTGGGGAAGCTTCTAGAAAGCTGAAAGTGTAATGAACAAGTTTACTATCACTGACCTTCAGATAAAATTATATGACCTTGGCTAAAATCACTGTTCAGAAAAAAAAAGGCTGGACTCTGAAGCCAAGAGGCATACATCAATTATTTAAGCTTACATTCAGTAACAAAATTTTTAAGAAATGTGTTTCATATTAATTCTTTATCTGGTACTATTAAAATTCCACATCCAAAACAGAGATGAGAACTTCTGGGTGATGTTTTTATCTTTTCATATGAAAATCTCAAAAATCTAAAACAGTGTATAAACCATTCCATTAATCCTCATTTACTTATCCATATATTCAGACACTTTTAAAATTACTGAATTTTTGCAGAATCTATTCTTACTATGGTTTTATGTAACAAATCTTCTAAAATCTTCCAATCTATGCAAATAAAAAAACAACAAATACCCCAAACCCTTAGATATGAAGAGAACCTACAAAGGCAAACAGCTCACACAAATTTTCTTCTTCACACTAATAATGCAGATATATTTATGATTACATACACAGTAGTGAAGTTAGATGATGCATACTAATTCAAATTCTGCCAAAACTACCTAAAACATTGCCACTTAAAAGATAAACTAGTTGTGTTTGAGTCCAGAGGCAAAGTAGAAATGTTACCAAGTAGCAAGTACTCTGCACACTAATTTAGAATATGTGATAGATGAAAATGAAGAAAATGAGGATCTATATATAATTGGCATCAAGCAGGACAGAATCAGGACTAGATGTATAAAAAGTACATTGTCATCAGTGTGAATGAGGCTAGAAAACAGGAAACCAGTTTAAAGTTGGTAAAACAGTTAATAGTGAAATGAATAACGTGTGACTAGAGTATTAAAAATAGTAAAAGAATAATAAATTGTTACTAGAGCAGGAAAGGAAGATTAGAAACAATGAAGGAAGAGTAACAGGGTAAGAATCCATCTGCTCTTCTGTGCTAAGTGAATTAACAGATGTTGACTCTGGAAAACAAAGTCTATCCCACCACCTAGCCCAAGTACTTGCTAAACTTTTATAAGAAAGTTTTACAACACTCATTTAAGTTCTCTTATAATGCTAAATTGAGCCAACTCATTCGGTCCAATCATTTAGCTTCAGTTCCAAAATTAGAGACAAACAATGTCACTACTTTACATTATCTATTTCAACAAAGAAATATATTCAAAACAAATACATGTATACAAAACATGCACAGACTCTTTCCATAAACAAGATGTAACAGTTACAAGAATACTTGAATTGTATTATCTATTATTAAGTAATGCAGAGATAATTTAAGTACATGATAAAAGAGACACATGTAGTATATAAATTACATGCAATTTTTATATAAGCAACTTAAATAACCACAGAGCCTGTATATACACTAAGACCTAGAATCAACTGACTGTATTTGGCTCTGACTTGTATTTATCACACACACACACACAAATGGAATTTTACATTAAACATGCATATAATACAAGACAAAAACAAAGTATATATAACTTTGCTTCCAAACATTGGTATGACTCACTTTGCTCATAAAAACCTTCTGAATAAGAGTTTGCTTTACACTCCTTTACAGTTGTTTCCCATGTTAACAAACTGAATACTTCTAGCTTCCTGATAAAAATGTCAACTTTAACAAAAATAATAGAACTTGTGCTCCCTCCAGACACTTTTCACAAATTAAATCTAATAAGTACCACTGTATGGTTGAGCTCATTATTTAATTGTACCAACTTAATCAAATGAGTGCCAATAATAGAACCAATGTATATTTCCCCTTATGTATCTAACATTCCAAGTAACCTTTCTTTTCTCAAATTAAGTAACAGAAGAGAACTTTTAATCACCCACTTAAGGAAATGTCTACTGTATTACTCAAAAGATCTATCCTCCCTTGTATAGAACTCTTGACAGAATTGCAAACAGAACAAACTCTAAGTGTCCCTCCGCAAATTCTAGCTCATGTTTTATTACTTTTGGTCGGTAATTTTTAAGGGAAATTTTTAAAAAAATCATCTAAGTTCTTCTAAAATGACTGTAAAAATTACAAAGAAAATGATTAACTAGAAAGAAACACTGAATACTGAGAAACCATTATTTTAAAACATGCATGACTGCCATTGCCTACATGTGTGTTTATATACCATATTCATGCAGTACAAGCATAAGCTAGAAAAGAACATTCTGGTTCCTGGGACTGGAGTTACAGGAAGTTGTTAGAAGCCATGTGGCAGTGGGAGTCAAACCCAGAGTATTTGAAAGCTCAAGCAATGCTTTTAACCAATGAACTATCTTTCCAGCTCTGAAAAAGAAACATTTTTAAAAGAACAACAAACTATATGTGGGACACTTGTGCCTTATATAATCTCAAAATGTGTAAGACAAAGCTCAAAGTTATCACTGGCTACATACTAAATTTGAGACCAGTTCAGGCTACACGAACCCCATCTCAAAAAGCAAAAACAAAGCATAATAGTCTGGAGAGATGATTGGACAGTTAAGAGCACTTGGTAGTCTTATAGAGGAGCAGCTTTAGTTCCCAGCAGCCACATGGTGGCTCAAACTGTCTCCAACTCTACTTTAAAGAACTTTAACACCTTCTGACCTCCATGGCCACCAGATAAGCACCTGGAAACATATATTACAAGCAAGCAGAAACATTCATACATTTTTTTAAAAAAGAAAGACCAAAATCAAAGTATAGATACATAAATACACTAAAATGTATTTTACTTATCTGCTGTTGCTCACTACAGATAAAACCCAGTACACTAAGTCCAAGAAAAGTGCACTACTGCTGAGGTACATAACTGTGTTCTATCTAACTGTGAAAGTTGAATTGAAAATTGACTAAAAATTAAACAGATCAAACTGTTGATCAGCTTTCTTTCCTTAAGCCTACCTGCAGCACTACAAATGACACTGAGGTTAACTATAAATCAAAGAGAAAGAAATCAGACTCTAATAAAAGAAAAATGTTAAAATGATATTGGGTAATAAACAAGAACAATGTTATATAAATGGTGAAAGGGTTCAGTATCAACATGGTATATATTTAAGATAGAAGGGGAGAGAGACATCCATGTGAAAGGGAATCAGAGAAAGAAAGATTAGTCTCTACTCAAGAGTCTAAAGTCTATCCTCACATCAAATTCAGTTGCTGGTTTTGGTGAGATAGTAATCCCTCCAGTAGATAGAAATCTCATGTTTCACAGTATGTGATGGGCACATATCTTGAGGGATAGCCTATCACTAAAAAACTGAACTACACTAACTTGAGATCAAGGTTGAGAAGACACAAATTGACCTACTTCAGCCACTAAGTGAAGAAAGATTCAGAAAAGCTGTTGTGGAGGTCAGAGATGTAAACAGTGACAAACCAAAGGATATAGATGGCAAGAGGCTAGATGAAGGACAGGAGGTGCGTCATCAAGGATATTTTGCCCCTCGTGGCTAACAAAAGATCTCTATGAAGAAAACTAAGAAAACTCTATGGAGTTTGAGAGGCCTGAGCCCAAGGACAGTGAAGATCAACCTCTGCAGCCATGCATCTATACTTAACCACTACAGAGTCTGAAAACCCCAGCAAGATGATTAACACTTAGAAGTTCTTGAAATAGCATAAAGGCAGATATGCTTCAGGTCTTGGTCCCTTAAAACAAAAGTCACACCAACAGTAATGATCTGGGTAATGTTAGGGAGGTGAGAGAATCAGGCCAGTTCTCAGACTGCAAAGCTCAGTGTGGCCAGAAAAAGCCCTTGGCAGGTACAAGAAAGCTTCCAAGACACTTATATAGATACTAACATCTAATCTGGAAAGGCTTAATCTAAGGAAGATCAGGGAGGGGGTTAAGAGCATGGATTCAATCCACTAAAGAAGTAACTAGAGATTTTCAACTTACAGACCCTGCTAGTTTCTACTGCTTCTGAATGATCTGACTATAAGGGAACAATTAGGATAGAGAACAAAACTTAAGTTATTAGTTTATAAATGATAATGGCAGCAAATATAATTACAGTGAGGCACCATTTAAGAGTTAATAATTACAGGGATTGCTATGATCAGGCTGGCTACAAAACTCAAATTTTATTTTAAAATTTACTTTAAATCCAAATATAATGTTATAGAGTATTAATCTCAAAATAGCATGGAAAAATGTAGCTATTTTACTTAATAACATATCCATAATCACTGAAATGTTCATTGCCTGTTTTTGTGTATTTTCACTAAACCTAACATAAGCTGAAAAATGGTACAACAAAAATGCTGTGCCTCCTTCAGCTTACCTAGTCTTTAAAAACGAGATCAAATTTAATGAGTTTTTAATTATTTCAAGATTTCCTGCAATGATGAATAAATGCAAAAGTTAATATACTTTTATTCTGAAAATAAGAGTACAAAAGCCTGATGAAAACAGTAGGACTTAAACAAAATTTAGGTTTGTCCAAATCAAAGATTTTGGTTTAATGTAACCTATAAATTCACTTATTCTAGTACTAAACTTGAAAACACCACACATATACTAAAGAAATTTGTCTTTAAAACAGTTCTTTATGCTGGAATCACTGCTATTTTTCTAATTCTTCTAAGCATTATATAAAAGTGGTGGTATTAATAATTGCTTCCTTTTAAAATATCTTCCACTAAGAGCCCGATATCTAAAAAGTTTAAAATTTTATGACTCTACCTAAAAATGGTCATATTTTTCTAAAAAAAATAAAGTTGGCGGGACAAAATCCCCAATGGGGACGACGAAGACAAAAGCATTCTTTTGGATACAAGTCTGGGGTACACATATCTGAAGAATTGTAGGGCTTTGCTCTTTTGAGGAAGGAAACTTCTACAGGTCTGACACGGCTTCCTATTCTGTAATGCACTAGACTTTCTGATGTTCCTCAAGCTTCAGAAAACAAATGTTGTATATTCTACTAAATAAATATGTCATTAAGCTTTAAAACAAAGCTACAAACCACATAAATGTGTTGCAGAGAACAAAACATAGTCAAATCTATAAGTAATTAAAGTAGTTACTTGTTACTTATTACAAAGGAAAGCTGTTTCAGAATGTGACAGGAGGATCAGGACAGGAGGGTCACTAGGGCTTGCTGGAATCCTAGCCCATCGGAGAGAGGGTATCTACGTAAAAGAACAGCTGAGGGTACCAACAGTCTCTTCTGACTTCTGCACATGAACACTCTATAAGACATGTATACATATACTCAGTAAATAAATTTTTAAGAGACAAGTATGGGAAACATTAAATCAAAGCATCTAATATGATAAAAGTATTTAATATGATAAAGAAGTGATAAAAGTATGGTTCATGTTAGTGAGGTAGACAACTATATACATTTGCAAACTGAGCAATTTTGCTCAGCCTTAAAATTAAAAGGTAAGCCTGCAAATCTTTGTCTGATTTTAAGGGGGGGGGGAGGGTCCATACTTAATTAAACAGACAGATGGACTGACACAGATAGATACACAAGCAAACACATTTTTTTTGTTTTCTGAGCTCTTAAAAGCAGGTTGCAAACCTGATACACCATTCCTCCTAAAACATGGATCTTCCCTAAATAAATAAGCTAGCTAATATAAATAATACTATCTTCAATCTGCAGGATCCACTCAATCGTCATCTATGCTCAAGATGTCTTTCCTTTTCTTTTAGTCTGAACTCCAGATACACATTACACTTAACTGTGACATTTCTTCAGGCTCTCCTACCTGGAATCATTTCTTATTTAAGTCCTCAGAAGTTTGTAAATATGGTCTGTGCAATGTCTCTGAACCTGGCTCTGCAAAATATATCTTTATGACCCAATCCAGTTAATGCTGTCTTTGCACAAAAATTACTGCAAAGATGCTACATTTTCATTAGAACACTTCTCAGAATGGAAAGTGGCCATACATCCTACAACTAGAAAAGTAAATTTGGCCATATTATTCCCTAATTTTCTCACCTCCGATTTCTCCTCTTTAACAATTGGTACCTTTTAGGGCTCAGTACAAGAGTATGTCAAGATCTTCAAACCAAGATTTTCTCTATCAGACTCAACCTGCTAATAAAGAAATTAACCATATGAAGTGTTTGAGAAAACAATCCAATCCCTAAGAAAAGGAGTTTAAGTAGGTAGTAGAAAGGTTCTAAATAAAGTTCTGCGTTTGATACATAAAGAAGGTAACAATGTAACTAAAACACAGAAGAGGAAACCTTGAAATCTGTCAAAGTTACTTGTCTTATCAATTGGAGCTACTATAACAATAGCTTGGGATGGGTAATTTATATAAAGAGCAGCCATTAAATGCTTAGAGCTCTGGAGACTAAGGGATTCAGTGTCTAGTAGAAAGTTCTTACAGACATGAGACAAGAGGCAAACAAGTGCCCTTGGGCCTCTTTATAAGGAAATCAACCTATTCATGAAATCGTGAGGTAACCATTACCAAGAGATATACTCAATAGAGAGAGGGTTTCAAGATATTTTTGACATGGGAGTTTATAGATGGGGGCATTTAGATCAAGACAATAATTAACAACTTGGCAAACTTATAGGATACCTTCAGCATTATGTCTTTCACGAAAAACTCATCTCTTGGCTTCTAAGATGCTCTTCTCTACCTACCCAAGAATCAGAGGCAACTGCCCATGCCAGTTATTAGGTACTTTGTCAGTTTTAAAAGTTGAAGTTAATTAAGCTTTCTTCAGCTGTAATGTTGTTCTCTATATTAATGATTTTCAGCTGAATATTGTAGGTTAGATCTCATTTTTGTTGAGAATGTGTACTTAGTTTCCCACACAGGCTCCTCAAACACAAGAGCAACAAGTCCAACTTAGCAAATGTTTCTGCTTAAATAACTGACACAGTAAATGAGATGACTTTCTGTGAAACAAGTTAAAAATGCGTATTCCCTCGTGTGTGTGTGTGTGTGTGTGTGTGTGTGTGTGTGTGTGTGTGTGTGTGTGTGTGAGAGAGAGAGAGAGAGAGAGAGAGAGAGAGAGAGAGAGAGAGAGAGAGAGATCTTATTTTAAATACGCTGCTCTTCTCATTTCCTTGTGATGTGCAAGCTCTACTTTGTTTCATGGCTCACTGCCAGGCCTTCCAATTTATACCACTCCTAAATATGGTTGTTCTAATCCATACACTACATAGGATACATAAAAGGTAGCATATTCCCACGTACTCAGCATTTTAGCTGAACATAAGAGAGAAATGGAGTTCTATCTTAAGAAATGCAATATACACTTTAAATTTATCACTTCCCTAACTTGCCTTCAGGAAACTTACTCTTTAGCAGATCATATAAGAACTTGGTGGTTTTGTTCCCATTAGCATTTCTAGTTCCTGCTCAATGATAGCCCATATTAATTCTGTGCTATATCCAACAATGCACAATTATATATTATACCTTCTCAAAAGCTTGTAAACACTTTTCTCTAATTCTATAATATCCAGTCAATTCACCTAAGGTGTTGTTTCTCCAGCAAATTCCCTTATCATCTTTTATGGCAAAGTTGAATCAGGGATCTATTCAAATATATTAATTTAGGTATTCTGTCAGAAATGGTATCATTACTGTCCACTTACTATTTGTAAACAGAATTTTATGCCTCTGACTCCTTAAAATAATGACTAGTAAAAAGATTCAAATTCATCAAATACATGAACCCATACTCTTTCCTATAACTACTAGTCAATGTAACATTTTATGTTCTTTTGCCTTAATATCAAGAGAGAAGAAATATATTTTTACCTTTCTGAAAAGAGGTGTAAATATCCCTCCCCCCTCAATCAATCAATCAATCAATCTCTGTAGAAATACCATATGCCTCACTTTATGTGCCTGACTGGCCTGAACTCTCTATGTAGAGCCAGGCCTGACTCTGCTTCTCTGAAGTACTGGGATTAAAGGCATGCATCACTGCACCAAACTGGGATCTCTTGTGTTTTATATGCTCAATGAACTTTTGTATTGTTGCCTTGGTCCTGAGAATTCATGAACTCTGCTTTTCTTTTGTAAACATAATTTCAGGCAGTAATTCTGAAACCAAATAAAAATATTACAAGATTAAGTGAGAATTAGAAAGTAAAAATTAACTTGTAATTATTCTATCTCCTTCCTTTAAAAAAAAATAATAAAAAATGTTAATTATTAAAGTAATACAAATAGTAGTTTCCTTAAAAAAAAAATAATAAATCACTTACCAATTACAAATTTTTCCTGTAAAACTTTGAATAGCATTTAATGAACAAGAGTTTAGCTGGAGGCTGGAGCATAGCTCAGTGGTCTAGTCACTGAGCTGAAACTCTAGTATCACATCAGCATTTAAAACAGTAAGAATAATGTTTGCTTAATTCTGCGTAGAAATTGACAGCGGTAGGTAATGCTTAATGGCTTTTATCTGTACCCTTGATAGATGCTAATCATATGCAGTGTTTCACATACTCCCACAAAAATCCCACTACACTGGATACTCTTAATTATCCATTCCCTTCTATTCCCTTCTCTCTTTAAGAGGTGATAAAGCTATGACTAGAGTACCATACCTCTAATGACAAAGTTGATACTCTTAAGGGTAGTACTAAATCTGCCTATTGTTGGGCCTTGGCAGAAAACTCAAGAGAATTAGTCCCTGGGTAAAGCTTCCAAATATATGTGAACCAGCAACTTAGAAGTAAAACTGAAAGTCTTAAAATACCCAATGTACTTAAAATATTGGCTCATCCTTTACCAAATTGATATGCCAAAAAGTTATATATAGACACATGAATCTTCTATTTGTCATAAACTACAGTCACAAGCTTTACCCATGCCTCTTCAATTTTCAAGACCAAACTGTAAAGTACCAGTCAGTTCAGTATCTTGTGGGCTTCTAGAAAGCTGAATGAAAAATATCCATTATCAGTTGGACTTTACAAGGTAAATATACGCAATAGATCTAAATGTGGGCTTTATCCATTGAAGTAATAATACAAAATCAAAAGTAAATTGAAGAAAATAGGTCTCAGCACTAGAGATGGCTCAGAGGTTAAATACTGACAAACCAAACCCAGTTAGTTCCTATCACCCATGAGGCTGCTCACACCCATCTCTAACTCCATTTTCTGGAGATCTGAAACATGACCTCTGCAGGCATACACTAATAACCTCATACTATAAACTAATTCACACACACACAACACACAGAGAGAAAGAACATTTTAAAAAATAAACTGTTAGCATTTGTACTCCAATGTACTATTAGAGTTTATAATTAAAAATCACCATATGAATGAAAACAGTCTGGCACAACTAGCAAATTATATCACATTCTTAAAAATATCTTATGAAGTCTAGGTAAGGCCATATAATCATTAATATGTTACTGTTCTTCCCTCTGTGTATGCCTTCAGTGAAAGGAAACTAACAGGAAGCAGGTTCCTTTTCACTTATTCTTCCTCCCCAAATTAAATACCCTGAGATGTACATTTTATTAACGCCAAGTAATAAATAATTTTGACTCTGAAGGCCGTATGATTTGGTGATAAACCGTCCAACAGTACTTCTGTAGTTCAACAATGACTACATGCAGTATGTCACCAACTGTGTTTTTACCTTAAAAGAAAAATTGTAAGAATAAGTGGTAGGCTAGATTGAGCCAAAGATAGTTAATGTGATTATCTTCTAATTCAAAGTGCTTTCAAATGTTGTAGTAAATATTTTATTAGGCTCAGAAAACAGGAACAAACATGTTTCATTGTTGTTTCCTTCAAAACACTCAAGAAATTATGCATCAAATTCCTATCAAATCAGATGACCCTGAATAAATTTGGTATTTACAATCCATATTTCTCTTAAAGCAAGAACTCTCTTAAGGTACTTTACTAACATCAAAAATTTGGTTTTTTAATAAAAGTAAAAATGTCCATACTTTTTATGGTCACCAAAATACAAAACCAACATAATAATCCTTGTTACTTCAGTTTATTAATGCTTCAGAAAAAATTCCTTCAAATATTATAAATGCCTTGACTTAGGTTTTGAAAGCTAAACAGTAACGTATTAAATTAATGGCTAGGTTGATATTCAGTTACAATTTAAAAGTCAACTACTAGTGTAAATATAGCCAAGCACAAAGCAAATACAGATATCTCCTCTTCATGAGTTTATCAATCTATAAGGAAGTATAAAAATTTTTATTTTTATTTTATAAAAACAATGAAGATGTTAGAAGGTGAAAATAGGAAATACTGATAGTGGGAAAGTGAAGTACAAATGCCTGGTGGATTAAAAAAAAATGTAAAAATTCTTTCAGATGTTCTTTTCTTTAGCTCTTCTGTAGATAACTGAATTTGTAAGTGGTTCAATTTATATGCAAATTTACTCAAAGAAAAATAAAAAAAAAACCTATAATTATTATTACTTTAATTAAAATGAGCAGCTGGAGAGACACATGGCTCAGTGGCTAGAAGTATTTGCTATTCCTGTAGAAGACCTAGGCTTGATTCCCACAACCTATATGGAAGCTCATAGCCATCTGTTAATAACTCTTATCTCCGGGAAACGTGACGCCCTCTTCTGAACTGCATGGACACTAGGTGCACACAAATACAAACAAACAAAACACTCATAAGCATAAAAAATAAAATAAATAAATCTTTAAAGTTGGCAGCAGTTCCCCAAAGTCCAAAATGAGAATTTCTATTTGAAGTTCTATCTCCCACTTTCTTGTTTCAAAAGAAACTAAGGACTGTGTAAATGCATGCTTTCAGCCCACAGGGTACTGTTTAATAAGTATAACCATAGCAGTAAGATAAATATTCTTACTGAATTAATAGTTAAGACTCTTGAAAAAATAAGTGAAATGCCACAGAAAGAAGAAATACAAAGTTGAAGGTCCTGCTCCTTTTCCCTTCAGCAGATTAGAAGAACAAGAACAGCTCCCGGTGCGCTTCTTTAAAAACAGTCATTTTAAAGGATCAGGTGTTAAGGATCACAAAATCCTACGCAAAGACTGTCAGATATGCTCAGAATTTCTATCACCATTTAAAGGGAGTTTTCACAGGTTAGCAAGTGGTTCTATGCAGATAATACTTTTCTACAATTTTCCCAGGCTCTTGTTCTATAATTCAAAATAAGACAAAGCTTTTTATAAAAGCACCAGCCTATGTGATTAATACGGAGAAATCCATAAATGCACCACATAGGATATATGTACACTATAGGTCTATGTCTAGAAACTTGTGAACTCAAAAAAAATCGAATTTAAATAAGAAACTTGATAAAGCATGTTTTTAAAATTACCCAAAATTTACAGCTTCCCATTAAAAGAAAAAGCAAATTTTTAACTTCAAGTTTTCAGTTAGGCAATGTTTCTATCTACCAGTAAAGATAAGACTTTAAAAAGACTTACAGTAAATATCCGCCTGCCAGTTCGATCAAAAGTTACACAGTACACCGATGATAAGTGTCCGAGAATTCGTTTATGCATCTTCATATGCTGATACACTGCAGTTGGAACAAGTCGCTCAAGTCTGTATTTCCCATTCAGCTTCCTTGAAAACAGAGTATCCGCTACCAAGAAAACGGGGAATATAAATGTACTCCAGAAAGAAACTAGGTTTCTTAAATTCAGATTTCTAGAATTCATTTCATTTGTCACATGCTGGGTTTTTTTTTTAAGTCTTCAAAATAAACAATTAAAAATAATTTAGTTGCTTGGAATAAGTCCTCATTATAAGTAATCAAATGAAATCAAATGACATATCCAAAGTCACAATATAAACATGAAAGGCATAAAGGTAGGATTAAAACTTTTTTTTTGACTAGAATTCTTTAAAAACAAAGCATTTTCTACACACAGACACACACACACACACACACACACCCCTTTTAAGGCTAAGAAATGAGGTTCCCTTAAAAAAGCCGTTAAATCTGAACTCGGTGATTTTTATTCATCAATTGGTAATGCTCAAATACTCCAAATATGTCTACCAGAATGACTTAAAATGAAGAAGTCACTTGGGGCGTCTTGCCTTCAAGAGCTGATCTTCTGCTTTATATGCAGACTCCAACACAAAATGTTCTTAATCTAACTTAATTACTACTGTACTTACTTCCTATACATAACTCATGGACAGAGAAGATACGCAATAAATCTATGCTGACTGGGTTGTTGTTGTTGCTGTTATGGGTTTTGTTGTTGTTTTAAAAAAACATAAGATGGCTGATTCCCCACAAAGCACATACGAATTATACTGGCTAGTTAACAGTATAGTTTCTCACTTGAACTTAATCAAATAAAATTTTTAAAGCAGTATGTGTAGTTTATATATACATACAATTATATATATATATACATACATATCATAGAGAGAGAGAGAATGCTATTCAAATTAGAGCCGAGCAAAAATTACAGTTTGTGAAACAAAAGTATCTCAGGTATATTCTGAAAATGAATTATGGTATTTTTTTTCCACATGCAACTTTTGGCTCACACTACATTTGTGTGAGTCCTACTAAAAAGTAACATTATTTCAAAGTAAAATTATATGTTTGTTTTATTACTATAAAACCATATATCTGAATACAACAAATGCCCACTGTTAGCCTACAAATGATATTCAATAATCTAACACTCAAAAAGATCTACAAGTCGACTGAGAGCTGTGAATTAACTTATTTACGTAAGTTTGAGCAGGTTATACAGTAATTCAGTTACAGGAAACTTAATGGGTTTCCATGACAGTTTAGCCTCTGACATGTACTTCTTACATATAGAAACAATATGGTAATAGACCATCTAAAGCTTAGCTACAGTTTGTGAACACAAAACCAGTTATTAACTGTCTTTCAAAAGCAAATTAAAACTGTATTATTCAAATACCACACAGCTCTGACATCTCAGACTCAACTGTCTGCACCCTAAGAAAATAACCAATGACATGCAACTCAAAGGATGACGGTATTATCGACATGTACTTGAATTCCTTCTAGCCAAAACTTACAAAATGTTTAGAATTTCAGACTCTAAGAATATTTAAGATTGTTCAAGTATGAAGACACAACTGTTGGAGACAATTAAAAAAACAAAACTATTATTTCACAATGACTAGTATGTATCAAAAATTTTAGTGCTAATAACCTTTTTTAAAGTCAGAGTATATTATATAATATTTATAAAATATTTTACAAAGGAGAAAGGGTTACTGCTTTAAAAATAGGGTTTACTCCATCTTCAAGATAACTAGAATTAAATTTAAGTCAACTGGAAAAAAAAAAAAAAAAAAAAACCCACACCAGTGGAACAATGAAGTCTGCAATAAAACATTTATAAACCCAAGAACCTGTCTTTAACTACACTTAGTGACACTTAATAAGCAATTATTTACTTAGCATTCTATTATGTAGGAGAAAATGTTATGCTTTCATCAAACTTATGAACTTTCCAACAGCATTAAAGATATGACATCAAAAGGAAATAATATATAGAGCTACCAGGTAATCAAGTTGGTGATTCAAGTCTTGAAATCAAAGAATTAAAGAAAGTTGAATTGAAGAGGTCAAATTTGAAAAATAAACTTTATCAAAGAAAAAAACATCTAGAATTCATTGGCCTCATTTTTTTTTAATTATACCATTACTATAACATCTATCTATCCTACTAGATCTATTTCACTGAAAAATAAAAATTACCTTGTATTTCATTCATAAGCAAATGCAGAGCCTTTTAAACAAAAGGGAATATAAGTGAATCTTGATTAATAAGATATGTAAGGTTGTCTGATGTACTTTAGTTTCATGGTAAAAAAATGAATAGCAATTACTCATACTTAACATAGAACTAATTAATTATATTGAGTAAAAAGAAAATGTCCCAAATTATAGAAATCTTAAAAATTTTACTAGAGTAGAATATCAATTTTTTTTAAGTAAGCATGGCTAAACAAATGTAAGGGGATACAAAGCAACTGTTCCTTTGTGAGTTTACAGCTTTAACTGGAAATACTAACTCTGGTTTAAAAGTACGTTTATTTTCCAAATTATGGAGAAAGGAAATAGTTCTAAACTCTACCAAATAACACTAAATAATTTCCCTTAGGAATTCCTTCTTAGCATCTCAAGCCAGGAAGATACCCCTCTAGGCAGAGCAGTGAATTTCAAATGTTTCCTAACTTCATGCTCATGATTACCACCTTCTATACTCAAATCTACAATATTTTCACTTCATTCAGAATATTACCAATTTCCTTTGATACCGACCTACCAAGGTTTTACATAAACTTGACTCAAATGATGGTTAATATTAACTGACAACACGAGAAGCAGGAAGCAGATCTCCAGGGTTCACTTGTAAGGGATTATCTGTATTAAGGCTAACCACTGAGAATGTCTGTGAGAGATTGTCTTGATCAATTAATGAAGGGAAAACACATCTGAATTGTGGGTGGGACCATTCCCTGAGCAGTGAATTCTTAACTATATAAAATGAAGAGGGCAATTTGAACACTGGCATGCATGAATAAGTTCAATGCTTTAGGCTGAGAAGGCAATACCATGCTTAACTATTTAAGTTCCTAATGCCTTGATTTCCCCTCCTAACGAGGTAATGTAACCTGGAACTGTGAGCCAAGTAAACCCTTTCTTCCATTTTGCCAGGGTATTTAATCACATCAACAGAACACTAACCTAAGAGGTATCCACCCCATTACCTGTCTGACTCCTCTCTCCTTTGTCAGCTCCAGTTGCTAATCTGCTTCATTTTCCCAACTCATCAGACATACTCCTAATTTAGGGTGTTTGCATTAGCTGCACCTTCTGCCTACCATTGGGGGAGGGGTCATTGTACTTTTAATCTTTCCCCAATTGTCTGTCACCTTTCTATAAGGCCAAAACCAATTTGTCCACTGAAAATCACAATCGATTCCCACCACTATACCCTTAATATAGCTATGTATTTGGTTTAAAAAAATAAATTTACAGATAAAACACATTTTTATGTACCGTATTTATTTCCCACCTCTTCCCATAACATACTACATAACTCCATAGATGATATATTTTGTTTGTTTTGTACTTAGGTTAGTCTAAAACCTTGCCATTTTAAAAATCAACATATATTTGGTGAATTAAATAAGTAACACGGTAATAAAATAGGTTTAAGAATAAAATAAAAATGGAGGATCTCTGTTTCTAATAAATAAGAAATATTTTCTATCTCCAAATACTGCTTTGTATTTCAACTACTCTGCTAAATTGGCTTAAATTTACAGGTGAGAGCACAGCTAAATTATGTTTATTCAATTTCCTGAAAATAAATAAGTGATTAAATAAAAATTTTGGGAATTATTAGCCTAACAATACCAACTGCTTTAAGTGCCATAGACAAAAAGCTGACAACATTATAAATAATACATGTGTAAATAACAGACTGTAAATAACACATGTAAAACACTACCAATGTATGTAAAGTATCAAGCTGTAGAGTTCAAACTCATTAATAACCAGAAAGACATAACTTCCCAAACAAATCACTTCTTTCAGTTATTTCTCAAGAATTGAGTCATTTCTCTAGCCACAATTATGATGCATAGTCAATTTAGAAACTAAAACATAATTGCAAAGGTACAATGCAATCTTCACCCAAAGCAATTTCATAAAATGTACAAGTTTTCTTCAATAAGACTAACACCTATGAGTATCTGTGTTCAAATGTGACAACAGAGATGTTAAGGAAGTTACTTTTTGTTTTTCCTGTAATTGAAAATAGATTCTTTTCTCACATGATAAATCCTAATCAGTTTTCCCTCTATTCTTCAAAGCTCCTCCCACCCCATCCTTATCCACTTCCTTTCTGTCTCTCATTAGAAAAGAACAGGCTGACATAATAGTAAAATACAAGAAAATAAGATATAAGATAAAACAAAAATCATCACAATGAAGTTGGACAGGACAAATAAACATAGAAGGAAAAGAGCTAGGAAATGCACAAGAATCAGAGACTCTCTCGGCAGCACACTCAGGAGCCCTGACATGGCACTAAACTAGAAACCAGGCACAATATATATGCTGAGGACAGGGGCAGACCTGTGCATGATGCTTCAGTCTCTGTGAGATCTTAAACAAGTTTAAACCAGACACAATATATATGCTGAGGACTGGGGCAGACCTGTGCATGGTGCTTCAGTCTGTGAGATCTTAAACAAGTTTAAGCGAGTTACTTTTTATAAATTTCAGTTTTTCAGATATGTATAGAAAATCATTTCCATTTTCCACTACTTGGTTCTTATGTAATACTGTCCTTTAGCATGCTTATCTCAGTTTAAACAATCACTAAAACCAATTTTTCCTGTCTCACTTTCTCATAATTCAGAAGGTCTCCTAAGAAAACAGTAAAATAAATATCTACTTTTAGGATTTTTGTTTAACTTCTCATCGAGGCTTTTATTTTAGCACATCTGCTATATCTTAATGGACACTATAAAGTGAGTTTCTGAGAGTGAGTGCCACAGTTTCCTATGCTTTAGTGGTTAACCACCAGGGAGTAGAACTCCAAGGGGTAAAGGTTAGAAGGTATACTCTTGCTGAAAGAAGCCTGTCACTGGGAGGTGGGCTTTGAGGTATCGAAAACTCACATGCCACGCCCAGTCCCTTTCCGCCTGCAATTCAGGAGGTAGCTCTCAACTACTTCTCCAACACCACACTGCTCACCATAACAGACTCAACCTCTAAAATTATAAGCAAGTCCCCATTAAATGCTTTTTACTTGGAGTTGCCTTAGTCATGGCATCTCTTCACAGCAAGATAGTGACTAAGGCAGAAGTTGGAACCAAAAATAAAGTGTTGCTCTTCCTTCCAGGAGGAATGTGGAAGACTTTTGTTGGGACTTTGACTAGAAAAAACCAGTTGACTGCTTTAACGGGGCTTAATGAACCATCCTTACAGGAACATAGAAGATAGTGCAGAGGGTTATTTAAAGTGTGTGAATGCAGCTCCAGAGGAGAAGAATATTAGTAAGTAGCCTAGAGATAATTTATATAATATTTTGGCAAATAATATGGCTCCTTTTGCCCTTGTCCTAAACATCTGCCTAAGGTAATTTGAAGAGTCTTAGATTAATGACATTAACAAAGGAAATCTCAAGACAGCCTACTATGGACTGTGGTGTATGGTTATTAGAAGTCACTTATGCAGATATAATGAAAAGGAGCAAGCTAAACAAGAAAAGACATAAAATGTACAATTTGAAGAAAAAAAGAGCACCAGAAAGTAAAAGAGAGCTAAATCCTGTGCTCAAGGAGATAATAATAATAAAAAAGTTTAAAGAAAAGCCTGAAGCTAAATGGAATAAAGGGAGTATGACCTCAGTGCAAGATCCTACCCAGTTAAGGAAAGTTTAAGCAATGAAGGAAACCACCAGTAACAGCAAGTAGATGCAAACATAACTGAAAGAGGGGCCAAATTCCAGCCTCAGCAAGCAAAACTTAGAAGCTTCAGTCATAGCCACATGGTTTTGGCTTTAGAGTCAAGGATACAAGAAAGGGGTTGCACAACCTCCCTCTACGGCCAGGAATGTGTCAGGGGTGTCTTTGCATGGAGGCTAACAGATGCCATTACATTAAGCTGTGAAGGTGAAACTCTGTGATTGTGCTGGAGAGCCCAATATGTAGAGATAAGAGAACCATAGGATACCTGCTGAGGAGTGCTAAAGATTAGGTGCAAAACCAGTCCAAGAGCCAAGTATGAAAACCATTGGAAATCTGAAAAGCACTTTAACCTCAGATATAAAGATGCTGAATTTGGAGTTTGTCCTGCTGGGCTTTGGTTTGCTTTGGCCCAGTATTTCCTCATTATGCTTCCTTTCTTCTCTTTTTGGAATGGTAATGAGGATTCTGTACCACAATATATTGGAAGTATTTGATCTGTTTTTATGTTTTTATTTTACAGGGGGTTACAGTTACGAGGCTGCCTTGAGTTTCAGAAGACTCTGGACTTTTACAACGTAGGGAAATTGTGAAAGATTATAAGGATTTTGAAACAGGACTATAAATGCATTTTGTATTATGACACAGCATCAAAAATATGGGTGCCAGGGAGTGGAATGTGATGGTTTGATTGAGAGTGGGTCCCAAAGACTCATATATGGGAATGCCTAGTCAACAGTGAATGGAACTGAAAGGATTAAAGGATGAGAAGGTGTGGCCCTGGAGAAGGGTCAGTGGGAGTCAGCTTTGAGGCCCAATCCCTTTCCCTGCCAGAATATCAGGATATAGCTCTCAACTGCTTCTCGATTACCCTGGCTGCTTGCATGGTCCCATGGTCACCACCAAGATGATAATGGACTAAACCTCTGAAACTGTAAGCAAGTCCTCTAAGAGTTGCTTTGGTCACAATGTCTCTTCACAGCAATTGAACAGTAGTGACTAAGACAACTTCTAAATACTGTTCCTCCTACAAATAACTAACCACTATATCTTATAGCCTTTTCAATTCTACTTGTTCTTTTTTCTATTAACTGTGACTAAGAATTATGGTAGGCTAATCTATGCCATTACTAAGCATTCTAGTTTTACAATTAATGATGACATTTTAATATGTCTGGGTTTTTTATTATGAGTCTATTTTAAGATATTTTATTCTTGATTATTAACAAATTCTGAAGAAACTTAAGAAGTAAAAATATTTATTGCTAGTCTCAATTAAGAATCATTTCCTAATAAACTGACATCTTTCGTCACCAAGTTCCTATAGCTAAGTCAAATTTTCAATGCAGATGATTTTACATAAACTGCAGCAACATTACTTGTTTCTTCTATTATGCAGGCATTAGTTGTACCAAGTTTATTTAAGGAAGAAGAAAGAACACACACACATATGCATATATGCAAGCACACAAACGGCCGCCATAAAAAAGCATCTAGAGCAATCTTGGTAACTACATTTTCAATGATAGTAGAAAATGCATATGGCAAAAAAAAAAAAAAAAAAAAAAAAAAAAAAAAAAAAAAAAAAACAATCACTAAACACTAAAGCAGAAATACTGTTCCCCTCTCAAACACTTAAGACTTCTTCTCCCTTTGCAATGTACTTAGTAAAATGTATAAGCATTCAGGTAAAACTGTAATAAATTACCGAAGTTCAAACATCAAAATTAACAAAATTTTTTAAAAGATCTTTAAGATGACATTTGATATACTACTTATTCTCATGTAGAGAAGTTATTTCAGAACTAGAGACCCCAAAACTAAATTTATGAAAGTAATCAGGTTAAAGAATACAAGAAGAAATGCAGCTGCAGATTCCAAACCAAGAGAAACAATTTCTGTGAAAGAACAATTAGAAGAGGAGAAATAAAGAGGCAAAATACATTAACTCAAAAAGTATCTCGGTACAGTTTGAGCAACCCGAGTTTGGTTTTTTGGGTTTTTTTTAATACAAAATAAGAACTCATAATTAACAGTAGAGTATTTTAGCAAGACTGTTTCAAATGATGTTCATTAATTTTATTATCCTACCTTGTCTAATTTAATTCTCTGACTGTGGTTTAAAAAGCACAGACTTGAAAAGCTTCCTGGTATCCTCTAAGTAAAATGTTAACATAAATAGTATTTATAATAATAAAAAAACACCAAAATGTTCCCTAAATTAAACAAAAAGGAATGAACTGTGAATGATCTCTAACTAGGTTTCATTTTAATCTCTAAATATCAAAAAAAAAAGCTTTCCAAATACAAGGCTTACAATCAATATCTGTAAATTAAAGACTTTGGAAATCTATGAAACTAAATTTTAATCACAACAAAGTGATAAAAAAAACTTATGAGCACCAAAAAACTCCAAATTATATGGCCCACCTTCCATTCTGTATTCATGACCAAAAATTCAGAGAGCAATTTCTCTGTTTCACTCTGAATACTTACTTGTCTTATAGGATAATAGTGATTTCAGAAGTGTCTGTCATACAAATATGCTGTATGGTCTAAAGTATCTACTATGGCATACTTTACCTAAAATGTCATTTCAAAGGAAGCTCTAATAAAAAGAACGTATGACAGCAGCAGTCAAAACAACAAAACACTTTTTAATTCTCTAACTTACAACACTAAAAACTATACTATGGCAGTATATCTCACTAAAATATATTAATATAAGATTAATATTTATTGGAAAATAAATTAACACACATGATAACAGGCTATAGCTTAGGAATATACTTGAGTGATCGGATTGTCTAAGTGATGGAGTTGATACAGTCTCTCAAGATCCCAGCAGCCCCTCTTGAACAGGGTTGGCCACAACCCCTCCAGGAGCCCAGGACCCTGGATAAGCATCTTCTGACCTTATCAGCTGACACCTGAATCCCACCGCATCTCCCCCTTTTGTCTAACTAAGAAGGTGTTAAACTAAGACTATATAGAATAGGAATTATTATGAGGTAGTATCTAGGAGAGGATAAGGTGCAAACTATAACTAAAACTTAACACATAAAAGTATATTATATATTTTTAGAATATCGGTAGATGGTAGGGTGTATAAATTATTTTAAAACTGTTTATCTGGGATAGTGAAAATTTAACACCTGGAGGTTTTTTGTTAAGGGATGATAGGATAGTAACTTTAAATATTTATTTTTTTAACCTGAAAGTTAACTATCACCTGAAAGTCAGAAGCATATGGGAGTATTAAGCTTTTAAAACTTGGGAGAGGACAGCGACACAGCTATTTGGACAATTACTTGTGGTTTTGCGTGCCATTGGAACATTTATTATTTTGGCTATAGGCCTGTGGTATTTGACAGATCTTTTTAGAAGCAGGGCATTTTTTGGAGGGACTGTCTTTTCTTGTCTAGGCAGGTTTTGTCAGTTTTTATCTGTTATCTTGTTTATTTTAGATTGGACATCCTGTGTATATTGCTAGCAATCAAGGTGAGGGCAAGTTTTTACTCAACTGGCCATTTTTTGCCAAAAGGACAAACTTTAAAGGAGTGTCTTTGATCTCAACACTTTCTTGGAAAGAAACAGTGACGCCAGGAGTCATCACGTCTCTCACGGCCGAACTCTGAATAATAAATGTTAAAAATGCCATATTCTCTGGGTCTATGAAACGGTTGAAGACTCCTGTCTAAATATACAGGGGAAAAAAAATGAAGAAAAAAGAAAGCCATGAACATTCAGTCATTACAGCTAGAAAGTCTCATGGTAGAAGGGCTCCAATAATGTAAAACTGGGCCAAAAACATAGTCTGATGGCAAAGACACTTGCCCAGAGCCTTTGGAGTTTGATCCCCAGGCTGACAGGAGAATGATTCTTACTTGTCCTCTGACCTTTACAAGAGCACTGTGGCAAAAGCACACCCCCAAACAAAAATAACCATACTTTTTAAGTTTTTTATTATCATATAAACTTCAATAATGCAGAGAAATGTCAGTACAGCACATCTAGAAATAATGACTCATAAAAGATAATATTTACTGAGTCCTTTCCTACATTCTAGAAACTACTCAAAAGCACTTATGGTAAAGATATCTTTACCATAAAAAACTATGCCTCAGCAGAAAGAAAACTGTAATGATTCCAACAGTACAGTGCCAGAGGATACCCCATGCTGCTTAAATCAACATTAGGCGGAAAAAAAAAAAAGCTCCCCCCCAGCTCTTCCTGGGACACATTACTTCCTATAAGGTCTAGAAAGATTAACTTAAATCCAAAACTTGATAGAAATTTAAATTTGTTTAATCACAATAACATTAAAAAGCATATTAAAGAATATGAAAATATGAGAAAGAAAACGCACACTGCCAATTTTACATGAACTGAAAACTGATGTATATAACGATTTTACACACTGACAGGCACAATGGAACACACTGCAACTTACAAGCATAAGGCTAGCACAGGGTTCCGCCCTCAGACATCTCAAAAAGCAAAATCCACAAGAGAAATGTTAAAAAAAACAATAAAACCCTATTATATATTCTGATTTGTAAATCAGAAGACAAACACAACAGGCCCTCAATTTTAGTTGTTGTGGAATATTTGATCACACTGTGTGAAAATGTGTCACTGCTTTATTCTCACTTAATAAAAAGCAAAATGGCCAATCACCAGGCAGGAGAAGATAGTTGGGATTTCCAGGGAGAGAGAGAAACTCAGGAGATGAATCTAGGGGTAGGGGAGACACCAATTAGACACAGAGCAAATCAGACTTACAGAAGGGAGGTTAATATGGCAGAACTTAGATTAATAAACAGGCTAATTTAAGTTAAAAGAGCTTGTTGGGAAAATAAGCCTAAGCTAAAAGCCAAGCTTTCACGATTAATAAGTCTCTATGTCACTATTTTGGGACTGGTGGCCCAAAACTAAGTCTGACTAAATTTGCTTTTAAGTTAGATTTATAAAATCTCCCACTGACACGCTGGCTCAGTGGGTAAAATGTTTGTTAGGCATCCACAAGGATCTGAGTTTGGACCAAGGCACCCACATGAAAGCCAGACATAATGGCTTCAGAGGCAGAAACAGTAATAGCCTAGTCAGCCAAGCAGAAATCAATGAGCTCTACAGTTCAGTGAGAGCTCCTGACTCAAGAATGAGCTGAAGAGCAAGAATATGTGTGCATGTATTTGTACCTGCACATACACAGTGCACAGGAACACTCCCCACCCACTATCCATACACACAATTCACTGTGCTTTAAAGTCAGAGAGATCAAAGATAGCTAAGTTCTACTTTATTTAGGAAGAAAAATTTAAAAGGGAACATCTAATTCACTACAGAAACATGAAAATTAATAAAGACATTAGCAGAAAATGACAACCTAAAAAATCCTAATTTGAAGGCCAGATAGCATGTGGTAAACATTTCAATATGATTTGGTTCATTTCTACCAGCAAACCTGCAGCAGAACAAGATAAATCACAATAAACAGCTTTAACTTCAGCCAAACATGCTGATTGCAATACTAAGAGGACAATCAGTTTAACAATAATTAAGAGAGGTAACGGGGAATAGAAAATGGAAATATCTCTTAGGTAACAAAACAACCATGGAAGTAGTTTTGCCTTATTTTACTAATAAAGGACTGGTATACTTTTAGGAGCTAAATTCTCACACATTCAGTTATGGTGTTCAGTTGTTTAAACGACAGACTTGGTAAATACTTTAAGAGAACAGTGTCAAAAATGAAGCAGCAAAGCAGGTAAAATTTCAGACAAGAAGAAATAATTTTCACAAGAATTAAAAAGTTTCATGAGCCAAGTACATAAGGAATAAAATTTAAAAAAACTATTATTACTAAAAATAACATTCATTTCCCCTTTACTAGAAATCAACCTGAAGCTATTTCAACTAGAAAATACTACAATATAATGATGCTTTTAAATTTTAAGTATTGGTTAAAAAGTTTAGTTATTGTAATAAAAATTGTTTAAAAACTTTAGTTTTGGGCCAGATATGGTGCCCCACACCTTTAATCCCAACTCTTGGGAGGCAGAGGCAGGTAGATCTTTAAATTCAAGGCCACACCTTTAATCCCAACTCTTGGGAGGCAGAGGCAGGTAGATCTTTAAATTCAAGGCCAGCCTGGTCTAGACTGAGTTCCAAGACAGTCAATGCTACACAGAGAGATTCTGTCTCCAAAAAATTAAATTAAATTAAATAAAAATATGATTTGCTGAGGATCAAACTTAGAACTCCCCTTACACGTCAACCCTTAAAAGGCTATACAGTTCTCCTCTATGACGAACATCTCAGTCATTCAACTTTGAGTCAACTAACATTTACAAAGCTCATGAGCCAATGACATGGTACCTACCCTTGTGGAGACTGAGTTTAGCAAGAAAGACAGGAAAGGGGCTTACAGCATTGTGGATATTATTTTAACTGAGCAGGGATGTTACATTTGTTTATGCTATGGAATTTTACTTTAACTTTCTTACTTTTTACTTTAATGTGAAGGTATGTTACATTTGTTTATGCTGCATTTGCTTAACAATGTAAGGATGGATGTTTAATTACAAAATGATGTTACATTTGATTCACCTTGCCTACCTAAGGTACATGACTGGTCTAATAAAAAGCTGAACAACCAATAGCTAGGTAGGAGAGGGATAGGCCGGGTTGGCAGTCAAGAGAGAATTAATGGGAGAAGAAATTAGGCTTGAGAAGAATGAAAGAAGAAAGAAGGGAATGAGGAGAAACAAGGGGACACGACCAAGAACAAAAACCAGACAGCAACCAGCTAGACTTGAGAAGCACTTAAACAAAAAGGAAGAGTAAGAGGCCCGGGGCAAAAGGTAGATAAAGAAATACAGGTTAATTTAGGTTAAAAGAGCTAGCCAGAAATGAGCCTTAACGTAGGCCTAGGCTGAGCATTCATAACTAATAAGAAGTCTCCCTGCCATGATTTGGGAGATGATTAGTGGCCTAAAAGAAAAAGCCTGGTACAAACAATGGTTAAGTATTATCAAATAAAGGTATAAATAAGGAAATGTTTGAATAAAGATTCCAAATATATGGGGGAAAGTTTAAGTGATTTCTCTAGAAATATAAAAACTGAAAAATAAACATGCTGACAGGAAGGGAATATATTCCCAAACTGAGGAAACAGAATTTTTTTTTTTAAACAGCATTTAGAAAGTGGAGACAGGAGATGCCTCAAAGAATTAAGGAATTTGCAGCCAAGCTGAATACCCAGAGTTCAATCCCCAGAACCCACATGGTGTGTGGGGGGGGGGGGGGGCGGCGGAAATCAATCCCCATAAGTTGTTCTCTGACTACCTTACAGTTGAGTGGTACATGCATGTGCACACCACACACAAACAAAACAATGCAATAAAAAAACTTAAGAAGTCAGTTACAGAGTTGAACAAGATGATACAGGGTTTTGAATTCCAATTCTGCAAAGTCAGCCTAAAATGCACACTGTCTCAACAAAAAACAAAACAGAAATTCTAGAATGATTAGTACATAAAATACAAAAGGACAAGTATCAAGAGAAAAAATTAAGAGAAGATATGGCAGATGCATTTTAACTAATTTCCAGTGAAAGTGTGTTTAGGGTCTTACATTACCACAGAACAATGTAAGATTTGCTTTAAGATAATATTGCGGCTTTCTCTCTTGGTAGCAATGAAGATGAAACCGAAAAGGATACAACTAAAAGCATAAGCTAATTTACTGAAATAAAACCAGTTATTCAAACAACAAAATTTGGGGTTATGAATGTCCATTAGTTGGTAGAGTTCTTGTGCATCATCGAAACATTTGAGTCTATTGCTAACAAGAGATGAACCAGGTGTGGCTGGGTATATACCTATATGGGAACATTATCCTCAGGTATAACACATGAAGATTCCTATAATTTTCTTGAGGAACTGAGTACCTGGTTTCAAAGCATGGGACACCATTCCTCCATCATAGCTTGACTGTGGGTGACTGTGTCCTCTGGTACTCCAGACTGATTTTATTAAATATACAATATATCATGACACAAATATTTATCTGACAATATATAAACTTGAAAGAATATACCACACTTCATTATTTCTACTTCCTATATTAAGGCACACTTCCAACAATTACTATACTCAAATAATAAATGGACACAGCTGGTATATTAATGCATAAATAATTTCCAGAACTAAAAGAATGCAAAGTAATCATGATATAAAGCCAAATGCAGAAGCTGCAAACCAAAGCAATGTACTAAATTTGTTAGCACATCTACAGTTTGGTTTCCTCATTATAAAGAGATCTCTTACAGAGCTGCTGTGAAGGGCAAATGACACCACTTGTTCTCAAACTCAAAGCTATTTACACTAACGTCTGTTTACAGTGCCGTGTTTAAAAGTACATTATTTTCTATAAGACTATTTTATTTCATTGACTTTTACTGGAGGAGCTGAATAAAGCACTGATACCTATATAAAATCTACTCAGCCTAACTATAAACTTCCTCATTTCCAAAAAGGTTCCCACAAAATGTTCAAATATTAAATTCAAAGGATTCTTGAAGAAACTGAACAAGCCAAAGACCTAAGGAAAAGATGACAATCTGTTTCATTTATGAAGATGAAAACCCAACAGGGAACTCAATAATCACTATGGGAAAATACATGGTGAGAGCCGACAGGAGAAATGGTGACATCGTGGAATGGGGGGTGGGAATCTTTTATCTTATCTTTAACTTAGAAATAAATTTGATCACTTACTAAAGAAATGACAACACAACCTTAAGAGCCACTGAACTCCCTATAGAAATTGCTATTTTTCAAAAACTTAACATTTTGTTTTGTCAACCATAACTTGAAATAAAAACTTAAACCAAAAAACTGGTATAATACAAACACATCTTGGAAGTTTTTGAGAGTTATCATATTTTATAAAAAGAAAAACAAAAAAAAAAAAAAGAAGCAAGGGAAAAATGACCTAGAAGGAGCAATGTCCCTATGTTTAAAGAAGATAGGACAGTACAAAAATAAATAAATAAATAAATAATAATAATAATAATAATAATAATAATAATAATAATAATAATAATAATAATAATAAAGGTAACATTGTGACAAGTGGAAATGAGAAATATATTTAAAGATAAGTTAAGAAGCAAATGGCAATACAAAAATAGCCAAGTTTAAAATGACTAATCAAACTATAAAACTGTTATGCTAAAAGCATGACCAAAAACACAAGAAAATGCCCTGTGGAGGTAAGCGGCTGTAAGAAAGCGGGTTGGAACCATGTACTTGGGCGAGAAGCACTGGCTGAGGAGAAAGCACAGAGGGATGGTGTGAACTGAAGGGAAGAAAGACAACAACATTAAATCTTACCAATAAAAGATAACACATAACTAACTGTGACTATAAGTTACATAAATATCAGGATGCTTTTGGAGAACAGGGAAGAGAAACCCAATCACAGAAAGAAAATATGTAAACAGAAAATCCTTCACTTGATTAACTGAAGCTCTAGAAAGAAAAAATAATGAAGCAGATGTTATTTTAAAATAGAAAGAATTTTTCAGCTCCACTAAAAGACATCAGGCAGTAGACTACACATGAGAAAAAAGGCTAGAACATAAGGTCTCTAAAAGTCAGGAGCTGACATAATGGTAAATGAAATACCTATCTCTAAAATGCCATAATTTACCATTTTATATTTCTTTGGGAAGAGCAAAGGCAAAGTCATATAAAACTAAGATTATAGTGTTATACAATATACTGGAAGGGAGAAAAATAGAAGATCAAGTAGTCTAGTCCTGAGGATGTTCTATTAACTCACAAGACAAAGTTTAGTAGAAGAGGTGATAGGCTGTGTCTAGAAGCAATTCAAGAGGTAAACTTCTTTGCAAATGTGTTCTCTTTGAAACTTCAAAAATATGCAATGCTTATTAAAAGAAAACAAATTAGTTGTTTATTAACATTACAGATAACTGGAAATATGATAGTAATTAACGAAACAATGTAATTTTTAGTAATGAAGTTTTAGGAAAAATAAACCATTAAGATGATCAATCGTCATAAGAAATAATGTCTATAATTTACAATTGTACGTTATGACTTCATTATTAAAAGTATTTGCATAAGAAAATGAGGTCTTCATCACTGAATGTTATATGCATAATATACTGACATCACAGTAACTAAAAACTTTATTTTCAATTGTTTTTTACCTAGAGGATATCACAACATAGTAAACTCAACTCACCAATGCTAGGCGGGCTACCATAGTTAATTGGAGACTCTGGTGGCCTTCCACAATGCAGTGCAGCCAGAGCAGATCCTTTCCATACCACATGTTTGCAGCCTATTGAAACATACATTTTATAAATACAAATATATATGCATATAAAAAACTGAGAAAAAGAATGTCTAACTTGTAAAAGAAATTCTCATACTTTTATTTGTACGTAGCAAGGACTGTCTCCCAGCTCCTAATAAAGTTTGTACTCCAGGAACACTCTGAGGAATCTCTTGCTCAAGGAGAGGTCCTAGTCGATGACAGATTTGCAGCAAGTGATCAGGAGCAAGATGTCTATAATACTTCACCTATTATGTCAAAAACAGACATAGGCACCTATTATGTCCCAGACAAACAAAAATATTTGCTATGTAATGTTATTTAAGTAAGACAGTTCAAAAATTACAATCTGTTTAGGCTAGTCAACATTGTTTTCGCTCTCAGAGAATATTCAGGTTTTGTTAAACCACTTAACTCACAGAACAAAGCTATCCTATCATTTAGTACATTGGGGAAGAAAATGCTGCTATAAGTTAATGAAACTAAAAGTTCTATAAATTAACATGTTGGCCAATGCCAGTACTAAACAATGATAAACATACAGTATTAGGGCAGAGGAATAGCTCAGTTGGTAGAGCTTGCCATGATGACTCTTCAGTTAAAACTCTAACTAAGAATAAAACTTCAGTTGTCTTTTCCCTGCCATTTTCTGTGTGCAATAGTGGTTTCCAGAGGCTACTTACAGAATTTTTGAATTCATAACAGAGCCAATGAAGACTAATGGTCTAGGTAAGTCAGATATTAAAAAATTACATGGAATTTAAAAAGCCACTTCCCTTACAAATTTGTTATGAAAAGTTCTAACATAGATGTTACCTGTGATAACATAAAATTAGAATACCATACTGGTGTTTAGTAGGATTCTAGTATATGAAACATTAATGGCAATCATCAGTAGAGCACAACAAACACGTATTAACAAATTAACACAGTAATCCAGTGTTAGTTTACAGAAGGGTCCTTGAACCCATGTCTGAAAGTACTTGAGGCCTAAAGCCCAAATTTCAAAATATTTCACCCATTGGGCAATCTTAAATACTGAGGACTATGTAAATAGGTAAATTCTTTTATTGTGCCTCATAGTATTCTTATATTCTTTTTCTTTTCCCCTTCCTCAATGCTGGAGATGGAACTCAAGCATTCTATAACTGAGATACACCTTAATGTTTTATTATACTCTGAAGAGTAACCTACATATTTTAAAGTTGGTTAATAAACATCCTTCTAACATGAAGCCAATAAGAGAAATCTTACTACTGAAGACATTTCTATTGGGAAGGTAAGATGAAGCCATACTGTCACACTGATAATTAAAAACAGCAGTGTAGAATATATATACTTTAAGTGGTTAGAAAGGCTTGAAAGAATGAATAACTTTCGAAAAGGAGAGCCTTTATAAAATATGCATTACAAATTATGTACAATATACTCTTCTGGCCAGTATCAGTAAAGCCTCCGAGACTCCAGATAAATCTGTTAATTTTAGTTAAACCATAATTTCCCTAACTTGTTAAGCCACAGCACTACTTTCTCCCTAGTATGTCAAACTGAGTTCAAGGTAGCCCAGTCCACAGAGTGAGTGAGTTCCAGGACAGAAAGAGCTGTTACACAGAGAAATCTCAAAAAAAACAAAAACAAAAAGCAATACTAATGAGTATCATCAGAAAATTCAATTATCTTTAGTGTTTACTAAAAAAAAAAAGTAAAAGATTTCTAAAATTACATTTCTCTTTAGTAAGTCCCAGAAAATTCTGGTTTCTGAGTACAAGGAGACCATAGTTAGCAACGTTATTATCTAAATAGTTTTAAAGATTTTTGAATGTTTTTACCACAGAGATATGATAAATGTACCAGGTGATAGATATGCTAAACACTGACAACCATACAATGTATATCCATCTAACATTGCACTTTATCCCATAAGAAATTCTGTGTCAACTGAAAATATAATTAAGCCTGAGATGGCTCAGCAGGAATATTTGTTGAGCAAGCATGGGGAGCAAAGTTCAAAGTCCCCAAAGCCCACATGAAAATGCAGGGTTGGTCACACATGCCTATAACCCTAGTACTCAGGACAGAGGAAGGAGGGATGCTGGTGATTAGTCTATTGTCAAGGTCAGTAAGAGACTAATACAGAAACTGACAGAACACCTGCTATCTCTCTTCCTCACCCTTCCCACACACACTAAGTTACAAAAATTTTTTAAAAATAAACTTTAAATGAAAAGGCCTCTAAGATCAAAACATTATTACACAATTATTGTTTTAAAAGTAAATTTACTACATGTGTGTTTGTGCACCAGCAGTGCCTACAGAAGCAATAAAGCAGAAGATCTCTAGGAACTAGACTTACAGGTGGTTATGAGATACCCAATGCAGGTGCAAGTCTTGAGCAAGAACTACAAATGCTCTTAAACACTGAGCCATCTATCTCTCTGGCCCAGATCTAAGTATTTTGATGTGATCTCTAAAAATCTTCCTTTTCAGTTTTTTATTTTAGCAAGATGAAGTTTATAATGGTCATGTTTTAGAATCTGCAGGCAGAATAGCTTTTCAAGTGGTTAAGTCTGGTAACCTTTTCATACCTTTTAGCAATATTATGAATTCACTTTTGACTAAAGCTTTCTTTGATAATGCAGAATATTCCAATTTTTCAAACTCACCTTTCACTTTCAAGTTACAAGATATATTCAGTTCGTAAGTGCTATGCTTTCTCTAGTTTTTGAAGATATTAAATATAGAAACTGACTTGTCTACTAGAAATCTTTTCTTACCCACCCACTTCCAAATTTCCTTTTCCCCATGTCTCTGTGAGGACTGCCTTCCATGAGCTGTTCATACTATCTTAGGCCCTTCTTTTTGCACATCCTTGCTTTCATTTCAAGTTTCCCTTGATCACTCTTAACATTTTGTAGTACGCCATTAATTCTTAATAAATCTTGGTACTTTAGACCTCAGTCAGAATCTAATGCCAACTATAATCCTCATCAGAAATCCATTCTATGTCTCACTAGCAAGGATTTCATAAGACCTCATACTATATTGAATCACCAACCAACTTGTCTGTATCCTGTGGAAGACACAGGATTAGACCTGTTTACCTGTCTACTAGGGATTTAACAGAACTTCAGGGGGTTACTAAATTGTCTAGGTCAATGAACATGTTAACAAATAAAGAATTGATGACTTTACCCAATACCGAAAACATTTTATTAGCACCTATCTCAGCACATAAAGATAAAAAAAAAAAATGCTTTACTTTATTTATTCTGGTCTTTATTCTAGTGGTTTTAAACATTTTTTAAAGCCACAGAGAATTTCCCAAACAAAATTCTAAATGGAACAGGAAAATACGGGTACTGTATTAAAGTATTCTATCACAAGTAGCCCCAAGGAATCCGTCTCAGTGATGTCTGCCACTCTCTTCAGCAGTTTTGAGGTATTACCACCAAAAGGGGTGGGGGCGAGGGGTGAAAACAAATTAACAATGCTCTCTTTCCAAAGGCGTAAGAGCTTCTGAGTCCTTTTCATATCCCATTTGTCATCCACATATGAAGAAGGGACTTTGTTTTCTCTCCTCCAATCTCTCAAACTACAGCAGAGCCTACTGTTTCTCAACACAACTGTTCCCCTTAATGTGTAAGACCTAAATCCTCTATCTATGCTCTGAATCCTAACTTGACTTCAAAAAGCCCAAACTACAAGCTAGTCCTCCTTATGGTTAAAGTTCTTCTCAACTACCTCCTTCCTATTCATGCCTACATTTAAGCATCCTCAAGCTCTTCCTAGTAAAATTCCAAATCCTGCCTGACCTGGTTCTCCATCCCCTTTCAGTTTTAATCATCCAGATGCATTTCTAGTCTGTGCATCCTCAGAAACATGGTTTTTTTAATTATCAGTCACATTTCTTCTCTCAGTCTCTTGCCTCAATCAACAGCTTTACATTCACATGAATTGAAACAAAAGAAAAGCATTAAGAAATGCACAAGGACTAATGTAGGGTGGGCAAGCTCCCAAAATTATCTACTATATGATTCAAGTTATATCACTTTTTGAAGTACTATTTTAGAAATAAAAGGCAGCTAAGGCATTGTTAGACATTAGAGAATTAAAACAGGATAAATGTAGTTATAAAAGGGTAATGTAATGTACTATGGTCTTGGATAAATTAAACCTCATGTGATATCCTTAACATTTCACCTGGTCTAAGAGTCAACTGTTACTTTAATTATACTCCAAGTTACACATTACATATTGACTCATACACTGAGGAATAAAGAAAATACAAAATAAAACAGTAATCACATAGACTGCAATATGCCCCCACACATACACAAATAAACAAGTGCGGGGGGGGGGGGGGGGGGGGGGGGGGGAATCTGAATGAGATTGTTACACTGTATCAAAGTCAGTATCATCACCATGATTTCACAAAATATTCACATTAGACCTAATCCCAAATTTACTTTTAAAATAAATACAAAAGCACCAGAAAAACAAAAGTCTCATTAGAGTTCTCCTTAACTGTTTTTAACAACTCTATCTTAATGTCTCTGCTATCGTCTAGGCTTAATTTCCAAGCTATTCTCTGGCTTTCCTCTATCTGTGGATCCATTACTTCTACAGGTTCATCCTCTTCTAACTGACCACAAACTGATTCAGTAAGGTTCTAGTTGCCAGAGCCCAAATCCATGCAGGATTTCCTCACACTACATTCTGTCTTTGGACAATTCAAAACTTTACATCTAGTCTTGGCCTTGGCCATTCAACTTCCTCACAGTACTTGGAATCCTAGGAGTCTCTTTAAGAACTCATTTGGAAAACTGTAACCATAGATTGTCATGTCAACACTGCACACAAAATGCTCCAAAACAGGGACCATCAATACCAATTAGGTACCTGACCTTAAAAAGCCAGAAGCACTTTAGCACAGCAATGCTTACTGACCCTTTCCCCATAGAAGAATCCACAGGTACACAGCAGTGTTTCTCACATCAGACTGTCTCTTCTTTTCTACTTTGATCAACATCGCATGTGTATCACTTCTTTCTCACATCACATGCAAGAAATATTTCTACAATTATTAACTGCAACTTGAATGATACACTCATCTGAGAATGTGAATTGCAGCCTATTAGGAAAAAGGAATAAAAAACTAAGCTGGCTGATGGTTAATCTGCATCCTTGGGTAAACCAACCTGTTTCTGGGTAACATGCTGTTCTGGTCAGTTTTTGTCAACTGGACACAAGCTAATGTTATGTGAGTAGACGTGACTCGAGTGAGAAAATGCCTCCATAGGACTGTCCAGAGACAAACTAGTGGAACATTTTCTTGACTGGATTGATATGGGAAGTCTCAAGAGTTTACTGGGGGTGGTGAACCCCTGGGCAAGTGTGTCCTGTGTTGTAGATGAAAGCAGACTGAGCAAGCTAAGGAGAATAAAACTGTGTGTGTGTGTATGTGTGTGTGTGTGTGTGTGTGTGTGAGAGAGAGAGAGAGAGAGAGAGAGAGAGAGAGAGAGAGAGAGAGAGAGAGAGAGCGAGCGAGCTCCTCCCTGGCTTCTGTTTCTGTTCCTGCCTCCTATAACCACATGGTGGCTCACAACCAATAGGATCTGATGCCCTCTTCTGGCATGCAGGTATAAAAGCAGAGTACTCATTCATAAAATAGAAATTTAAAAAAAAAAAAAATGTAATCAGTGGGATGTTCCTATAAGGAAAGTGAAAGCCACTGATTTCCTCTAGACATACTTTGATTAACAACTTCTCTTACTCAGCTAGACAGTGGTGAGGCACATCTTTAATCCCAACACTTGGGAGGCAGAAGCAGGCAGATCTGAGACCACCAGTCTAGTCTACAAAGCAAGATCCAAGACAGTCAGGGCCACACAGAGAAACTGTCTCAACAAACCAAAAGAACTTTTTACTCAACTTTTCAAGAAAAGGTCAGAAGCTCAGAAGGTATCTCAAGTCAAATCAGCCAGGCATTAGATTTGCAATGCAAATGGAGAAAGCACCATTAAGTCCAAGTGTCCTAATCACCACACAGAGGGCATCACTAACTTATTATTTAAGCCATCTGATGTTCTTAGCACTGCACAGTAAAGAGTCAACTGTTACTTTAATTATACTCCAAAGTGACCAATTTTGGGGAAAAACTTAGCTAATTCAGGAAATTGTTTAGGGTGTCTTATTTTTCAACCTTCATAAAAGTGTATATTGCCCACTGGGCATATTTTCTCCAGGCACCCCTTGCCTTTCTCTCAGCCCTCTCCCCCCCATTTATCCCTTTATCCCCGTCAGTTTCGCTTCTACCTTCATGAAATATATACATGATTGATACTACATATCAATATAAAATTCAGTGAATTTTCACTGTTAGTGCTATAGATTCATTCCAATTACTTGGTTTGCCTATGTTGACCTAGAAATGTTCTATCCTTTAACAAATCGATATTAAAATAAAGTTCAATGTTCGGTGTTAATTAAAATATTCACTTTATATTCATTCCTATTATGTGACTAGACCAATAAACCGTTAGATCAAGAGGGCTGGTTGTTACTTCTGCTCACTATATTTTGCATTATAAAAGGCCAGTTAAATGAAATACAACTCTCATTTCTTGACTATTCTAAATTTTAAAAAAATACACAAAAAAAATCACTGTCTTATAAAAACTTTAAAACTAAGTCTCAAAACTTTCAAACTTATAAGCTGTTATGATTTCTGAAGTATGAGTTAAACTTTCATCTTTAAAGTTAGTATGCATTTTCTAAGTAACTTTTACTAGCTTCTCCACAGAAAAACATCCTGGCACCAACTATTTTTCAAAAAATTTAATCTTTTAAAGATTAAAGATTTACAAACAAATGCAAGAAAACTCTACCTATGTCACTGGTAAAAGGTAAATTTGCTTTTACCTTTAGAAAAGACAAGACAAACTAATCAAGCCTAGGTCTCCAGATCCCAGCACTGTTTATAGTACCATTTTCTTCTCAAAACTTTAGTTACACAAGCTGGAGCATTAAAAATTTAATAGAATCTATAATCAAATTTTTTGTTAGTTAATTTGAGAATTAAGTTTTTATCGTTCCTTATAAGATGCTTAACAATTAACACAGAAATTTGCCAAACATCAAAATCAATCTGGGAAGTCTACTAAGTACTTGGAAACAAACACACGAACGCCTGTCTTCAAGAAGTCAGTCAACCAGAAGAACACATTTAGATAATTCAGTTGATCTTAGCAATCAAGACAGTATCAAGTTAAAAAAAAAAATGGCAATACAAATATTTAACTTTATTCATTAAAATGTTTTGCTTTAAAAAACAAAAAACAACCTCTCTTCAATTCTTCCAGACAGCAAAATAGGAGTGCTACTCCATTCATAAAGTAACGCATTTTTTTAAATAAAGTATTTGCTATGTACAATAAACTCTCAAACAAATCAGAGTATACTTTAAAACTCAAATGGATGAATCTGATAAAGGTAACTGCTTATTCTTAAAAGTGTCAACGTAAATAACATTAACAGAACTAGTTTCATTTTTAGTTATCAGTTTAGTTTCAGTTTTCAGTACTCAAAATATCTAACACCTAGAGATAGAGTGACGTTTCAGACACGTGTTTCACCAAACTGCCTACAAACTGTAGTTTTTACACTCCAAAGGTAACTAGAGTCAGCTGACGCAGTTCACAGTAGTTATTGCTTACGTTGTTATACAAATCTTTCTTAAGTTATACCCATGCTCCTACACACAAGAACCCTGGACGCCATGCCAACTGTGGCAGAATCCGTGTACTCTTTGGGACTCTTTGTCACATGCTACTATCAACTGTAATCCCATGGATAACTAATACAACAAATCTCATTAGTTTCATTTCAAACTAAGCAGAAGATATACCAACTACACTGCTGCTCAGGTTTCCTACTATCAAAACTTCTCATCCAACCGTAACTCAAAGACTGCACAAGCATATGTACTGAGTAAGTAAAGGTAAACTCATTCAGGAACAAGTGATGCCGCCTCACATGCATAACCAAAATATCTCAAAATTATGTAAGTGACTATTCTAACATTGTTTCTGACTGAGAATATCTTACATTCTCAAATTCCATAAACAGAAGTTTAATTTTCTCCACATTATAGGATACTTATACCGTTATATAATCCAGATACTCAATACCTCATTAATTGTAAATTTTTAAAATTTCACTGTCACATAATTCTTCAAAATGGTTTCTCAAATTAGTTTTCAAAGAAATATACTACCTGTCATGAATTATTCATATCACCAAACCATCCTCTCAAACAAAATATGAAACTGAAAACATTGTAATTTCTCTTCTAATTCTAACAGCCTTTATCACTTTTAAATATAATTACAAAAACTTAAAATTCCTAATTAAATGGTAGTTTTTTATGTTCAATGTACTCATATAATGCCTGATCTTCCTGAAGTCAATAAAAAATTTACTAAAAGTTATCTTTTATTGTCTGCTACCTCAAGGAAGTTAATATTACTATATTGTCCTGAGAATCCTAAAACACACATAAGAAAACTACTTGTAAGAATGAATTCACTCATTAGATTAGGTACAGCTCAAAATAAACTGCCCATGTGTTTAAGCTGTACAGGAAATAGATAGATAATCACAAAACTTGGGGCAGAGAAAAATGCCTACAGGTAAAAATTTCCCAGATGTAATCCACAAAGACAAAAACTTTCAGCCGATCTTAACAAAGAACCTCTAACTGAATTAAAATCTTGATAGTATTTATTTAACCTTAAACTGACCTAAGAATAATGCAAACTTTAAATTATTAAATTGCCTGAGATACATCTTTAAATAGTCTAAAAACAACACATGTGCCAATTTTCACAAACTACTCTAGCTTTAAACTCCACCAACTTTAGAATAAAAGAAGCCAAGCTCACTCTCCTCTTCACCTACTCCAAAGTACTGTACCATCTTCACTAAAAGAAAAAGCTTCATGCCATCTTTAATCCGTTCAGGATTTTACTTTCCTCTTCTTCATTTTTTCATTGTTTTTCATTCTCTCAGGACTGGGAATCAAACCTAGGATCTTATTCATACTATGCAATGCTTGACCACACACAGTATCTGTAACTGTAGCCTCGGTTCAAGATAACAACCACCCAAACATTTAAAGTTTGCTGTCTCACAGAAAGTCAGAGAAAAATTAGCAACAAAATTTGTCTACAGATCTATCCACAATACCTAAGAAACTATTTATTTTATATTCACTGACCTTTTTCTATTTCTCAGGTTATTCGAGTCTAAAAAGTCTATCAGCAGTACTTCCTAAAGTTTTAAAGTATGCTAGGCTGAGAAGTTGGTTACTTGTATCTCAAATAAAGTCTTTTCTTATGGAAAACCTTACAGCACCCTATAGTTCTACAACCTTTACTACTGTCACTATGAGTGCCAAGAGCAAACCCAAACCCTACATATATCAGTTACTACTGGCAGCCTGTAAGGTGGATTTGTCATCATAACATTTTAGAGATTAGCAAGTGGATGCCTTCAATACTCCCTTCAGTCATATAAACCACCATGCAGTTAAAAGAAATAATTCCACTACCCCTTATGTTCACAGTTTACAATGTATTAAGAATCTACTCTGAATGTTACATTTACTAATTTATAGGTCCGGGGATAAAGTCAATTAAGTGCTTGGGTTTGGTCCCCAGAACCCATATGAAAAAATATCAGGCATCCACATTTATAATTAATTCTAGCTCTGGAAAGACAAACAGGTAGATGGATCCCTCGTACATACTGGGACAGCCAGACTAGCCTAACTAGAGAGTTGTAGGCCAGTGAAACTATCAGGAAAAAACCACCACCTTAAGGATGTCTGACCTCCACAATCAAAAGCCCACATTCACAAGTGCACATAAATTTTATAAATAATCCGTTTTAAGTACCAACAGAATAACTGCATACATAAAAAGATGAAGTTTCAGTCTTTTAGCACATACATTTTATTCCTAATTATAATTGTAAGTCATTTTAAAAGTCCAGTTTTATAAACTACCAAAGTGTATTATTTAACGGAAACTCTTAAAAGGAGACAGCTAAAATTCATTATGTACATGTATGAAAACTGTCAAAGAATTTTAAAATGAAGGAAAAAAGCCCACAAAAGCTTTATAATGCTACCAATACATATATACTTCCTCATACGCTCTTTCACTTGGTTAAGATTTATACAAGTCTTCAAAAGTATCAATACAGACCAGAAATTCCTGGTGAACAATATCTAATATGTTATCACTTTCTATAAACTCACCCCTAAGTGAAATGCCCTTTCACTTTAAATCAGCATACTCTAAATACATGCATACATAAGAGACATACTTACATAAATTCTATTCATGGTCCCTCTATTCATCTCTGAATTTGAAGCTACAATTAACTTACACCAAAGTGAAAATCACAGTAATTATACTGCAATAAAGAGGTATTCTACAATTTGGCTACCATCTCAAAAACCTTTATCTTTGCAAGAAGAAATGGTATTATAACTCAGTTGTCAACTTGACACCTGGGAAGAGGGAAGTTAAAGGGAAAACTGCTTCAATCAAAGTGGCCTGTGGCCATGTGTTTATTGATGAGGGGCTCACTGTGGCTGGTACTCAGCCTAAGCTGTATAAGAAAAGTAGCTAAGCAAGCCAAAAGAGTACATCAACAAACCAGTATCTTCCATGGCCTCTGCTTCAGTTCCTGCCTTCAGGTTTCCTCTAAATCCCTCAGGGATGGATTGTGAACTGGGAGTTCTAAGATGAAATAAGCATTTCCTCCCCAAGTTGCTTTTCATGGAGATTTTTATCACAGCAAAAGAATCCAAAGTAGGATGACCACCAAAGAATGGTACCATGAAAAGCATTTATTCAACTTCCAAACTGGCATGATTTCTATTCTATAGGTTCATTTTTTTCATTATGGAAAACTAAACTCCAAAAATGAATGCTAAGATAAGAATTTAAAAACAATGCAACTCTATTTTGAAGTCAAAATCATATCTCCATATCATTTAATCCATGCATGTACATATGGTTACAAACAAGGCAAGAGAAATTAGTTTGCTCATATCACCTGCAACCTATCACCCAGGGTTTAAGAAGACAAATCACATCTCCTGACTTCTAAAAAGACATCTAGTAAGATGCAATCTAATCAGTTTAAGTAACAAAAATGATTTTTTAAAATCAAAATTACATCATTTTAACAAATTAGCAAAACATTAATTCAACTGAAAAAATAACTTGTAAGAAATAATGTAATCAAACATCTCAAGTCTGGTGAAAATGCTCTCATAATCTGCTTTAAGATCTAATAAAATAGCAGTCAGGGAAGCAGAACTTAAAAAAAAAAAAATTCAAATACATGAATTAAGAACTGAACCAGGTGGTTCATGCCTATAATCCAAATACTTGGCAAGATGAGGCAGAGGACAGAATTGAAGGCCAGCCGACTGTAAGGCTAGTTCCAGACCACCTTGGAAAAAGTGAAAGCCCATAGTAAAAGACCAGAAATCATTGTCCAAAAAATAAACGTCTTATTCTATAAAAATTTGGTTGGACTGAAGAGGTAGCTAGCTCAATTTGCACAAAGCTCCTTGGTTCATTTCCTATCACCGCATAAACCACTCTATAATCCCAGTACTCTTAAGTGGAAGCAGAAACACCAGAAACTCAAGGTCAATTTCAGCTACATAGACAGTTCAGAGACAATCTATCTTTAAAAATATGAATACTTTTTTGGGCTTAAAACTTGGCTTCATTTAAAAGAATTCTGATGAATACTTTTAGAAATGTACTTTATCTTTAAAAAAAATTTAGCTTACCAAATATAAACTCATAATAAACTTATCAGTCCTCAAAACAATTTCAATACCCTGTCAAATTCCATTCACTTTTAAAAGAACATTTTAAGTATTTGCCCAGATAATAATCCATCACATTTTACTTTTTCTAAATTATAAAACTTGCAAAACAGCACTGAATACTCCATTTTCCTCTGGACCAAAACTGAGTAACTGGAATTCTATTCATAGGCTATCAATGCTGATCAGTATTTATTTTAAAACTAATTAAGTACAAATGTACTTGTTTCCTAAAGATTTTCTAGAAAATTCCAACTTCACGTGAACTTTTCCACTTAAAATACTGTTCAGTTTAATGGTTAAAACACCAACAAACTCATTTCCAAGTAGAAATAGAAACTATCAAAACTTCATTTTTACACACCAAATAATTTTAAGACAATTTGTTAGTTCAATTTGATATACAAAAGTAAAACTTTCAGTCATGAGATTAAATTAAGATAACAGAGTATACAAGCCTTTGCAAGTGTTTACCAAAACATAAAATTTTCTGATCTACTAATATGTTCAGAAACCTAGGAATCAAAATATTTGAAAGCTAACTAAAACTGCAATTAAACTGAGATAAAGACAATCCATATTATCACACCTCAGCATATAGTTTGATGGATACAAAAGCATTTCAAAGGTTGCCTTGCATCCAGCAGTTTTACATTGAATAAGTTCCAGTAAGAATGCTTACCTGTCGTCCAAAACATGTGGCCCTTAATAAAACACTGACAAAGACAGTTTAAGAAGTTTGAAATACTTCATTTTACTAATATTTGAGCCAATGAAAACCCTCCCTAAAATTTAATTAGGTCTAAATCTACATCTGCACATCTGCAGCAGTGTTTTCACTAGACAAAATGAAATTCCTACACAAATTAATCAAACACTATTGCTTCGATCAAAAACAGAGTATTACTTAAAGTCTTCTAGTTAAAGAGACCGCTATTTTTAGTGACTTGGAATCTGTGGGATTTCTAGAGAAAACAAATGTTTGGTAAAACATGCTGTATCTTTGTGACAATATTTTCAGAGTTGGTTTTTCTTAAACAGCAAGAAAGACATGGGACTACACTGAAGATTTTTGCCAAAAATTATAAATCTAAAAACTTAAAACATTGCAAGTTTTAAAGATTGCAAACTTAAAACCTTGGAGTTTACTTCAAATCCCAATCACTTTGGGAATGGTCCAAATACTGACTAAACTACCCAAAATCCTACCCAAAATAGATACTTGTAAACTAACTTTAGGCATAGGTTCCTTAAGCCTAAACAACCACAAAGTCACCAATAATTTATATTAAATCTTAAGACATACACACAAAAGCTTTGTGAAGCCTATTCAAAACCAAACCAAAGCTATCAACATGCCAACCCATCACCTCACAGAAGAGGTTCATTCTCAACTGCTAAAAATGCCTAATCACTATAGCCCTGACCACGGTAGTGACATCTGAAACCTAAGCAGTCACAAACATATCAAAAAAAAAAATTTTTTATTAGTATTGCCTAAATTTCAATTGTTCGATGGGCCCTGCTGAAACTGACTATACAACACATTCATACAAACAAGTTTTATCAGTGTAGGCAAAGATGATGCTTCAGGAACTACTGTTCCTTTAACAGTAAACTAGCATAGCAGTGAGACTACCTTTCCATTCACAATACTTCAGTGATAGCTCCATTCCAGGGGAGCAATTTTTTAAATTACTGCCTTGGAAAACCCACAAACTATAAAATATGTTAATTTTCAAGCAACAAAACATCTCAATATAAACAAAAAATTAAGAGCCAAGGTTCAACAGACCACGGCAACTATGTCGATAAAAATCAAAACTCTTCAGTGCGCTCTATTAATGATTTTTAATAAGAGGAAGTATATCCCAAGATTCAGCAAAATTAGAAAACGCACGTTAAATTTTCTAGGTTTATACTTCGGTAGATATGTTTATATAAATGCACAATGTGCCGCTGAGTAACTACCATCAAACATCTATCTAAACGCCTCCAACCAAGAAAAAAAAAAAAAGAAAGAAAAAAAAAAATCTAGGTCTGAATCTACAGAAAGCGAAAGGAAAAGAGTAAGAGTAAAAAAAAAAAAAGAAAAAGAAAAAAATCTTGCCAGGGTTCCGCCGCCGTAGGCTGAATGGCCTTCTTGTGAAATGCTAATGCCACTTCGGAGCAGTTAGTCACCAGCTATTGTGTGGGTCTGGAGAAAGCTGAGCTGGCCGCGCGTGCAGAGAGCGAGCGAGGAGCTGGCGAGCGCGCTCCCCAGGCTTACGCCGCTCCCGCTGCTGCCGCCGCCGCCGCCGCCGCGCGCGCGCCCGCCCTCCCGCCCGCGCCCGCACGGACGCGCGCGCCGGCCCCTCCTCCTCCGGCCTTGCAGTGCACAACACTCATGACGTATCTTTATTTCTAGCACATTAACAAAATATCACAAATAAATTGTCCGCGGCCCCTGCGGCCCCGGGGCGTGCGCACCCCCAGCCACCGCCCCCCGCAGCCCCCGCTCATGCCTCCCAACCCTCCCCGTGGCCTTTGCAGCTTTCCCGTTCCGAGGCCAAGTTTTTGTCTCTGTAAAAAATTGCGGGAAATTCAATTTTTATTCGACTCGGGGAAAAGTTTCTTTGCTGTGCGCTGTGAATGTCTCACCAGATTCTGGTAGGTCCTGGGGTGCTCCTTCCCAGTCCAGTCGGTGCGCCGGGGCAGCAGCTGCGGGGACAGGACGCCCGGTGAGCGCGGCCCCCAGCCCGGCCCGCCGCCGCTCCCCTCTCCAGCCCGCCCCGCGCCCCTCCGGGGACCCCCGCGCCCCGCGCCCCTCGCCCCGCCGGATACCCGGGCTCGCGCAGCGGCCCGAGGAGGCCGTGCGGCGGCGGGACGCGCCGATCCGCCGCGCCCTTACCTCCTTCTCGGCCACTTCGCGGATCAGCACCTGCAACAACAAAGCGGGGACTCTGAGCCCCGCGCCCCGGGCCGCGGCCCCGCCGCCGCCGCCGCCCTCCCCCACGCCCGCGGGCGGCCACCGCGAGCGCCCGCCCGGCCCGCGCCGCGCGCCGCCTACCTGAGCCGCCTGCTGACAGGGTCCATCTTCCAGGAACCGGGCGATGAGGAAGTAGAGCTCTGCGCGGGAGAGAGGGACGGGGAGACACGGGCTGAGCGGCCGCGGGGGGCGGGGGCCCGCGGGCGAGTCCGCCCGGCGCGGCGGCCCCGCAGCGCCCGACTTACCCGATCGTAGCTCCGAGAGGCCTTTCCTCTCACGAGACATGTTTGCGGGTCACTTCGGGGCCGCCGGCGGGACACCCCGCCGCCGAGGGGAAGCGGGGACGGTGCCGCCGCCTGCCCTGTAGCTGTCAGTGTGTGCTCACGAGCCGAGCCTCGGCTCCACCATTCAAGCAACGGCGGCGGAGGCGGAGGAGGAGGAGGAGGAAACAACAACTCTCAGGCAGCGGCCCCGGCTGCGGCCGCCTCCGCCGGGATCCCTCCGCCACAGAAAGGAGTCCGCGCCTTCGCGGCCCGCACTCGCCGCCCCCGCCCCCCGCGGGAAAAGGAGTGCCTCGGCCTAGGCCTGCGTCCGCGCTCTCACCCCTCCGCGCGGCCCGGGATGCGACTTATTTATTTATTTCCAGCCCGTGAAGATGCCGGAGCCGAAACGGCGGGCTGCTTGGCGGGCGCTTTCTCTAAGGAGGCCGCCCGCGGGAGGGAGAAAAGGAGGGAGGGGAAGGAGGGGGCCGGCACGGCTGCGCGGAAGGATCTGACGCACACGGAGCCGCAGCACAGGCTCTATTCAGCGGCGCTGGCTGGGCTGAGATGGAAGTTAGTTTCTATGTAGCAGAAATAGGAAACAAATGAAGCAAAACTGCCCAAAGAGGGGAAATGCCGGGAGGATGGGGCTCACTCTCACGCACGCAATTAGACACTCAGGGAGCACTCTCACGCTGGGCCAAGTCGGGATCGCACCGCCCTGCCCGACTTGAACGCTAGTGTTTGCTTTCAGTCTTGCCATGTGCATGTGTATAAATGCTGCGGATTGGCATCTGTGTAAGTCTTGTCCTGCGATATTTCTGCAGCCTGTGCAAGTGTTGTGTAATTTATTGGAGTGCCGTGGATTGCCATAGAGGTTCGGGCTGCTTTTTTTGTGAGGCACTTGCGTTTTGCAAACCCGTTATTTCTCGAAGCCACCTCTGCATATTTATTTTATTACTACCATTGCCTGAAGCGTTCGATTTTTTTAAAAGATGTTTTTGTTTTGTTAAACGGACAAGAGGAACTCCAGATTTGTACTTCAGATCATCTTTTTCCCCTTGTTACAAAAAGGCTAGTGGTGGCTAATTGGGGATTAGGGAGTGAAGAACCTTAAAGCTTTTTAAAGTGTTTACAAGAAGGGCTAATATAAACCTGAGGGAAAGAAAAGGACGCTAGCTAATACTTATCTTTAACTGATATGGAGGTAAATTACTGACCGGTCGATAACCTACCGAAGGTTATTGAGAGAGTATATTACAGTTTAGCTAAGGTGATTAGTGATTAAATAATTTAAATTATCTGTGCATCTTGCAGTTGACTTCGTCATGCTAATTAATGGCTTCTAATTTGAGGTGTAAACCATTCCTGTTTACAGTTAATCACGGGAGGACTTCTTAAAAACGCAAGAAAAGCAAAACCAAAAATCTTTCGTAAATCAGAATGTAATTACTGGTTTTACATGATAAATCGTTCATCTTTGTTTTGCTGATGAGGACAGGGGCCTTGTTATTTTTAAAACGAATATGGGTGAAATTAATGGAAACAATGGAAAATGCCATTTGTTAGAAAATAAGGACAAATGATATTTATCTCCTCCAGATGATTTAAACACTTTCCAAAAAGACTTTGAGAGTTCAATGTTGTAAAGGTTGGCATTTAAAAAAAGAATTAGGATAGTCATTCTTTTGTTAATCCCTAACAAAAGGCTCTCTTTGAATTTTTTAGATGATAAGCTGCATTTTTATGGGTCTGATTTTAAAAGGTAATTTGTGAGGTAAGGACGAAGAAGCTGTATTTGTGGTTTTCCGGATTGTTTCCACAAGCCTCCTCACACCCTCCTAGCTCCTTGCCTTCCTGGTGGGAAATGCTGCAGCTGCCTTGGGCAGCACTGCACGAGTGCACCAAAACATCAGAAATTCTCCCACGTGGGAGCCAGAGGAAACAACCCCATCCCCTTTGGAATAATGGATGTAAAATTGCCTTTTGTTTAACTCAATAAAATAGAAATGAGAGGTTACCATGATTGGCCCTATCGCTGCCTCATCACAACAACTGCTAGGAAACTGACATAGCTATCCTCAGATTCTGAAAACGTTTACATTTTTAAAAAGCATTTTTCTTATGGTGATAGGTAAAACAGCGTGCTTCTAGATTGTTCGGCATTAAAGATGTATTTGATATGCCTTTTGCAATTGTATTTATTCATATGACTGTTGCTGCGCTATCTTACCTTCTTAAAATGTGTTGTTTCTTCAAATAATTGTGATATTCCATTGGGAAACTCTTTAAATCAACAGTTTCTGACAGCTAGAAATTCTACTTGGAAGTTTTCTGGTTCTGAATGCATACGTGAGTCTAATTCGTAAACTGAAGACTTTTGTCCTTGTGAAGTCACTCACATTTCAACATGCAATGTAAAATGTCTCTGGATAAAGTTTCCTGTACATATCTTGTAGGTGTTTGGGAAGCCTGCAAAGCTATCATGATTGTATCATGTATGTTTTCAAGCAGACGCTTAAAAATCACAAACAAAATCTTGTTTAAGAAAAGCCTGCTTCCTTCTGAATATGATATTCCTTTCATTTTGACTAACTTTTGACAAAGTTTTTAGTTTCTTTTTTAAATACTTAGTTTGAAAACAGTGTAAGCTTGCCTTTAAACTAATTCCTATCAATGCTTTGTTAAAATACCAGAGTGCTTGACAAAAGTTAAGATTTTTTTTTTTTCCTCCCGGTCAATAAAGTTTTCCCTCTTACTGTTCAATTGCATCCTGCTAAGTCCATTAAATTTTTTTGAAAAAAAAAATAATAAGACTATTTCACAGAAGTTTCTTTAAAATCAAATATAAAAAATTTTATATAACTGGCATTTGCCAAGTCATTTATGTGTGTATACATATGTATGCAAAATATCTCATTTATGTGTGTATATATTTATATATGTATGTAAAATATCTATGCTTATCAAATAGAAATTCTTGTTTAGAAATCCTGTATTTTGTTCACAAAGCAGAAGTATGTACAGTTATTTTCACAGGTAATTTGTCTCTATATAAAAATAGTTTAGATAAGGCCCATATCCTTTCTCTTTTTATGTCTTTATGTACTCCAAAATGCCATTTAAAAAATGAATAATCAAAAAATGAAAGAAAAAAGAACTCTTGGACAGCTGAAACTAGTTTTTATATAATAGCTTAAGAGAATCATAAAATGTTTAAAGTTTCATGAAATTCCATATTGCACCCTTGATATCACATGAAACAAGCTAGACATTTAACAAAAACTTTGTATTGAGCTTGATAAGCAATTATCCTTTTTTAAGAATCAGTCATTTACGTCTTCTCTAGAATAAGATGGATACTAATTACAGTTCTGCTACTTTTATGAAATTTGATTTATCTCCTGTAATATGGTGAATACACATGACTAAAACCCATAGGTTCAGTGTGTTACCTTCTATGGTAAGTCATGTTTCTGTACTGGTGTTATGTTACCTTTATGGGTTTTGGTGGGACCATTACATGGTTTTGTTTTGTTATTTTATGATACTGGACATTGAACCCAGGTTCCGGCTCATGTTACATAAGCAATGTACATTACCATTGAACTATATATTCTCGGTTCATGCGCTACTTTCATAGCAAAAAGTTTCACCTAATGAAATAAAAAAGTAGGAAACATTTTTCTCCAAAGAATACCTTTTTAAAAATGCTTACTTGCCCTGAGGAATAAAATACTCCATGCTATTAGAAAGGTGTTGTCTAATAAGCCACACTCCTTGGGCTTGCTCTCCATCACTGTGTTTCTGCCATGCCTGTTTTTATCGTCTTACATCCTTATGTCTCCCCAAAGTGTGAATATCAAATCTGAAGTTCATGAGCACCTATAGTATTTTAGTGTCTTAAGAAAGAATGGGGTTAATTTACTTTAATAAACCACCGCATCATTTAATAATATGTTTTAGTATTTAATGTTATTTAATAGTTCTCCCTTATTAGGTCACTGAAGAGCTTTTTACATAAATCGCAGCATATTTCCTTATAATCTGTAACAAATATTAACTAGGTTCCAGCAATCATATACTCCCTGTGTTTAACAGTAGTAAATCAAGCTTTCCCTCCCCCTCAAAATTATATAATCCTGTTAGTTTACAATTTGTACATGTTAGTTTATAAAATAAATATGTATCTTCATGATGAATTTATATATTTTTTTAAAAATCACAATGACCTTAACAGTACAGTTGGATATTACAAAAGAAAAACGGTTTTGGAACACATTTCTCCAAGATTCAAAGCAGCACAGCAAATGAAGTAAAAAAGACTGTTCCAGGGGGAAGAAAACATAGAGAAGTCTGCAGACTTGTTCTATCCTAGCAAGGTGCTTGATGGACAGGGAGTGGGCTGGTCTTACAGACAACAGTAGAAAGGTAGATGGGGAGGAGGATGCTGAGGCTCCCAGAAGATGATGCTGGAGGTATTTTAAATGGAACATTTTATTATTAATGTGATTTTAAAGATAGAATTTGAGAACTGGAGCTACTCATCCCTTACCTTTGTATATACTTAATTCATAAACTTCAAGACCCCCAAGTAATAAAAATCAATTTAGTTATGGAAAGAGAAAGGAGGGAGATTTATCTGACAAATGCTGAGAAGTTTTCTCATAAGAAAAATGCTAAGAACCAAGGATACCAAAGTAGACCTGTTGCCAAGGAAGGAAGAGGCTTCAAGGAAATAACACCTAAACTTTCAGATTGCCATTAAAAGTCAAATCCAACTCCAAATTGACAATTAAACTAGTTTCCAATGAAGTTAAAAGATGTGACTGACATTAGATTTAACTTATTTGGTAATCAGAATCTTCTTAAATTTCAGAGTTAAAAAATCCTAACAAATAAGAGGCCTGTCTGTAATTTATTTGTAAATTGCTTTTTGTTTTCCCATGCATGCCTACAATTGTAATGACTAAAATATAATCGATAACTCACACTAGAATATCCATCAGACCCTTACAGAATAATACCAACATCATCCCAGTGAGGTATGTGTGCTGAAGTTTATGAAAAGCTTATAATTAGATTCTGGGATTACAAATCCTATTACCTTCATAATTCTCATGCTTACATTCAGGTGTGGAAAACCCATCCTGAAAGAAAATGATTTCTAGACAGACAGCCTTTCCATGAGACACTGTAGTAAGTACACATGCTGTTTACCTTCAACAGTTATTACATGTCATATCACTGGGCATCCCTGGGGGGCTATCTCACTATTATTGAAGTAGTAACACAGGAGAAGGAAGAAACACATTATCTTTTTTTATCTACCACGCTTATCCTAGCGTAGCATGTCTTTTTAACTTTTAAAAAATTACTTTTTAAAAAATCAAAATGAACAATTTCCACCTGCCAAAGCTCTCCCCTTTTGCCTCCTTCCCTGGCTTTTCATGCCATACGTGTGCTTTTTCTAGCCAGTCCTGGGTTTCTTGATAAATTCACGCCTCAGATTTTCACCTTCCCCCAACACTCCCACATTTTCAGTTATTTTCAAAATATCTAAAGTTTCCCCCTCCTCCATAACTGAGAGTTTATTTCTAATGGTAAATCCAGTATGAGAAGGAAGATTTGTAATCAACTCAAAAATAATTCCCATTTGATATGATCAGTTTGGGTCTGTTGTAAGAACTCTAAAAATACATATATAAAGATGAATCTGGTTTCAGCATTTTAAAATTGAGGTTATCATACATTAAATTCTTCAACATCTCTAACCTTCAACCGTTCTGGTTATTAAAGGAAGAGATGGGAACAATTTTTATAAAAAATAAAATGAGGAAGGCACGGCCTTTTTTTCTCTCCCTCCATCCCTTCTTTTCCTTTTTCTCTGTTTTTCCATAAAGTCTACACAAGGGTTTTCTGCTTGTGCAATGTGTGTATGCTTTTTTATATTACTAATTCTTTTCAATATGTTTGACCAAGTCAAGATCAATAGAGGCCTCTTCAGATATTAGATTTCACTGAGTAATTAACGAACTTTTACATACTAATTTTTCTTCTCTCTAAGATGTGATGCTTCTAGCACTTGCATAGGCTTTAATTTCTTCATGACTAATTTTGCCTAACTTCATCTCTTTACAAAATTTAAATTAGGAAATACATTTTATTATTTGGTTCAGATCCTATACTATCTTAAATAACAAAAAATTATGATAAAAACTTGGAAATTTTACTGTGGCTCAATTGTTAAGGTATTTTCCTCCAGTAACTATTACCAAGCACTTTTCTTTTACTAAGATAATTATTAAAGAGTGTTTATTCCTTTGGCTAGCAAATTCTTTTTCTTTCTGTTTGTTTAGTTCTTAGTCTGTTTTACTAATAAATTTCAATAGAACGTTACATTTTAAAAGTTAAAAACTGAATCACAGTTTCTATTACAAGTTCTGGTATCATGTACAACTTCTGTGAAAATGTATTTCTTTTTCTGAACAAAAGTGAGTTGACATGGAAACCCCAAGTCCATCACTAGCATCTGCCCCTTGCCCCTGTCTGCCTGGCTTCATACAATAGTACCTTCATTGCAAATTCTTACTTTCTGTGTACCAGCCAAAGAATCATCATCTAAATGCCAGTTTGCAATTTGGGCCCTCATTTGTCCACTTCATTTGAACACACAAGATGCAAAGATCAGCACAGGTGGACCAGAGGCTGAGAGTGAGTGTGAAGGAGCAGCATCCCCATGTAAGAGCTATACCTGGAACGAAAAGGTTTTGCTGGTGGTCTGGCCTATCTCCCTCAGTGATCAATTATTAAAATCAAGCTTTATTTAGCAGCAATAGCTCAGTTTATTTCATGGACTACAAAAAGTCTGATTCAATGACTATGTGTACCTCTTTAGTTTAACTTTAGAGATCAGACACCTGAAGTAGAAACAATGGAAGCACTTATTACACATGAATACTATGTTTTTGTGTCTTAAACTAATTTTCTGTAGTACAAAAATATAACTTTTGCAAATCCAGGAAAAGATATTTTATAAAATTTTATGAAATAATCACCTAAGTATGACATGGTCTCCTGGACTATTTTACAGGACTTCTTGGAGTAAGAGTAGGCTTTTCACATTTGAAAATTAACATCTAATTTCTAGTTAGTTGGTTTTAGTCATGCAACTGGATGTGGAGAGGTTTTGAGCCAAATGGTCCTGTAGCCACACTAAGATTATAACTTGTAAACTCGAGTCAAAGTCCCATCCACCATGGCAGGTGAGATGATGCAGTAGGTAAAGGTACCTTCCAACCCTGCAATTTGAGTTTCATTCTCAGGACCTACATTGCAGAAAGAGAAAACTAACTCCTTCAAGTTGTACTCCCCCCACACACACATACACACTAAATAAATATAAATGTAATAATTTAAAGTTGTATTGACTACAAAAATATAGTGTGCAAGGTTTTATTTCCTATCTAGTTTTCAGAGTTGCAAATCTACATTCTCATTTTGTAAAAGATTAAGCCTTGGGTATAGGTGGGATGACCGGACAAAGAGAATTCTGGGAAGAAGAAGAGGAGAACAGATGCAGAGGAAGAGAAGAATGCTGCTGTAAGAAAAGAGTGTGAGGCCACATAGCTAAACGTGGATAAGGGTCATGGCTTGGTTTAAGAATGAGAGTTAACAAGTAATAAGCCTGAGCCATAGGCTAAACAGTTTATAGTTAATATAAGCCTTTGCGTGATTATTTGGGACTATATGGCTGCAGGACCAGCTGGGCAGGGCAGAAAATCTTATGACTACACTTGGGCTTAGGTGTGCAACTTATAGAAGAGCAATTTCCTAGCATGTGCAAGGCCCTGGCTTCACTGTCTAACACTGAAAAAAAGTTTAATTCTTTCTAAAACCAGGATATTTATTCTTCTAGAAATTATGTAATTTTCAAAACCAAATTTTAGAATGACTTTATTGTGAAAAACTTTCAAATACTCAAAAACAAATAAGTAGAAAGAAAACTGCTAATACACCCAATTTTAATTGTTAATAATTTTCCAAGTTTTGATAATCTGGTTGTATCTATGTTTCCCAGCCAGTCCCCTTGATTCGCTATTTTAAAGTGAATTCCAGCATTCACCCTGTAAAACTACTTACTGATTGATTGATTGTTGGACTCAGTTATTTACTACTTCTACTAAATATATGTTTAGTGTGACCTTATTTGGTCTTGGAATTGGCTAGACTTAAGGATATTAGGACCCTTTAAAGACCCTTTGGTTAGAAATAAAAACTGGTAATCAGTGGAATCACATTACTCAACAATTTGAACCCTATCATGATGTTCCATGGCACCTAGCCAGTCAAGATGACATTTGAAATATTCCATTAAATTTAAGGATGATCCTGGTTTTTCATAATGTTGCAAAGCCATGGCCTACCCCCAAAATCTCTAAGCTCAACTGGATCTCACGGACCGTGTTCACTCTACTACTTAACAGATATTTAATTTTACAAAGATGATATCCTTAGTGGTTTGTTTTTTTTTTTGTTGTTGTTGTTTTTTACACTAGTATCCCTTTATAAAATCTTCGGCTCCAAACCAGGCCAATCCTATACAGTTTTCAAACTGCATAGCTCGAAAAATTGTCTGTTTGGAAAAAAATTTCCCCCCAAGAAAGAACAAGTGAAAAGCTACTAGCACACAAGTGATAGGCTGCCCATACTCTCTGCTTCTAGATAAACTGTGTAAGTCTCTATGGTCACAAAGCACTCGAGTATAGTAAGGTTGTTGGTTTGGGTTTTTTTTTTTGTTTTTTTTTTTTTAAATGAGTAAATGTATTTTTTTTTTCCAGTATTTGTGACAGGCACCATGACCAAAAGCATCTTAGGAGTATTTATTTGGTTTACACTTGCTGGTCGTGGTCCTTCATTGAGGATAGCCAGCCAGAGCTCAAATAGGAACTTATGGCAGAAACCATAGAACACTGATTGCTGTCTTGCTTGCTCACTCATGCTTATAGATTCCTTATACATCCCAGGACTGCATACTTAGGGAATGTTTCTGCCCACAATGGGCTAAGTCCTCTTACATTAGTTAATAACCATGACAACCTCCACCCTCATGCCAATCTAATCTGGGAAATTCTTAGTTAAGACTTCCTTCTCAGGTGTCTCTGGCTGTTTCAAAAAATTGACAGTGAAAGCTAACACTTTTTAGTTTTTTAGTTTTTGTTTTTTAGACAATCCCTGAACTTCCTTGGGATATCTCTATTAAATAAATGGACTACAGTCACCTCTGGAAGTGTATTAGGGTGGCTCTCAATGATGGTTCTAGTTTTTCACAATTTCATAAGACTAAGTAGCATATGGAACAGTTGGTAACTTTCCTATAAAAGGAAGAAAAGAAAAGGTAGGTTGCATTTAAATGAAACAACTGGAAAATCATGTGACATCTAGATATCAGCTTTGCCCTTTTCTAAGCCTTTATAACAGTGTTAGGTGAATATAAAATGAAAAAATGATGTAGCTTATAAAAGGTCACAGAATACAAAACAAGACTAATTTAAATTAACGAGCATACCTTTTTATCCCCTCATATTCTTTCTTGCCACTTGACTTTATTATGCCTCTTATAGTATAATTTTCTAAACTCTATTTTAGGCACCTAGTGCAGAAGAGGGTCTGACCATGTCACCTCCAACCTTGGCAGTTCCACACTTAAAATGGGGAACATGGGCTGGAGCAATGGCTCACAGGTGAAGGACACTTGGTACCCTTGTAAGTTTTTTACAGGAACTATCAGTGTTTCCATCCGTCACTGCCCAGTTCCCAGGGCCCCTGTAAGGTGGCTCACAACTAACTGTAACTCTAGTTCCAGAGGTTCCGTTGTCCTTTTCTAGCCTACGTACATGTGCGTATACATACCTGCAGATAAAACACTCATACATATGAAGTAAAAATGAATATATCTTTTTATTAACTCTTTGAGAATTTTGTAGAATATATTTTGATCGTATTTACCCTCCTCCCTTTAGCTTTTCCAAAAACATACCCCTTCTCTTCCCATCCAACTTTGTGGCCTCCCACCCATTATTAATGTCGATTTATGCTGCCTAAAAATTCTTGGATGTGTGCTTTTCTACTGAGTGTGGGTGATTTACTGATCCTTCCTTCCCCAGTAGTTGATATTTGCCTTGGGTAAGAGTAGAATTTTGTGTCCATCTCTTCTCTCTGTCCTGGGATTTGTTCTGGCTTGGGCTAATACAGGTCTTGCATATTGTATCTCTACCACTGTTAATTCATATGTTCACCTGCCTGGCTATGTCCAGAGATCATGTTTCCCGACAGTCATCCACTACCTTGGGTGTTTGTTTTTTTCCAATTTCTCTTCTGCAATAATCCCTGAGCCTTTGGAGAAGATGGAATAGTATATATCTTAGTTAAGATTTCTATTGCTATAAAGAGACACAATGACCGTAACAACTCTTATAATGGAAAACATTAAATTGGGGGTTGCTTATAATTTCAGCAGTTTAGGCTGTTATCAGCATGGCATTGAGCAAGGCAGCATATAGGCAATCAAAAAGTAGCTGAGAGATCTACAACTGGATCCACGGGCAGCAGGAAGTAAACTGTGCCCAACAATAGGCATAGCTTGAGCATATGAGACCTCAAAGCCCACTCCCAAAATGACACACTTCTTCCAAGAAGGCCACACATACTCTAACCATGCCACACCTCCTAATAATGCTGTTTCCTATGGGCCAAGCATTCAAACACATAAGTCTGTGGCAGTAATATTTATTCAAACCACCACAGTGTACATGTTCCTTTTAGGGCTGACCGTTCTACAGTATCTTTTTCTCTAAATTGACCAGTTGTAGGTCAGTGTGCTGATCATCAGCTAGGGCAAACACAAGGATGTCTGATGAGGGTGGAGAGGTATCCATGTATAATGATAATTCAGTAGGGGTTGGTTTAGTAGTATGTCCATTTAGCAGAATAAAAATAGTCTTTCCTAGGATTTACGATCTGTATAGCTACAGATTCTTAGCAAGATAATGGATATAAGTGGGAATTTCTCTTGTTCAGTGTGACTTAAAGAAAACAAAGGGCACTCCCACAACGTGTGTACCATTATTACACCAATGGATATATATCTTATCATTATTGCAGCTCACAGAGTTCACAGCTGGATTAGAGTGATTATTAATTTCCCCCTCCAGTAGTTTGCATCGCACCTTCAAGTACTATGAAAGCTAGCTGGTAGAGACAAACCTCTCAAGTCAAGGCCAGCTTGAGTTTTCTATGTCCAGTGACTCAAATATGTGGTGTCTTCAGCAATCAGGTCTAACCTGATTAATTGAGATATGGTAGGTAACCAAGATCATTTGTAATTGTAATGTTTGGAGGTCTCTGGGACATTGATGTCCAACAGTTCCAAAGGAAGCAACCCATTCCTATGGCTGAGCTTTATATTTGTTAGCCTATAGTGACTAGTTGTTGCCCCTATAGTGAATGATAATTCCTTTTTAACTCATCTATGTACATAGATATATTTTAGGAAGCTTCTATAATATTGACTTCCTTATGACTTTTTGGAGAGGTCTTTAGTGTTCTCCAGGCCTTCTAATTCCCCTCTTTCTACCATACTTTTCTGTCATCGCCTCACCCAATTTATCACTTCTTGTTCCATGTTTCCCTTTCAACCTTTTATACCAGCGTATTCTATTTTCCCTCCCTGGAAAGACTCTTTCCACGGGCCCTTAGTAATTTCCTAACCTCTCTGTGTATTCCAGATTAAACACATATCTAAACATTCAAAGTAATCTTCACAAGTGAGGAAAATGTAATATTTGTCTCTCTGGGTCTGGGTTTCCATACTCACAATGATTGTTTCCATCTCCATCAATTTAGCCAAGCCATTTCATAATGTCTTTGTTTCTTAATAGCTGAATAATATTCCAGTGTGTAAATATATCATCCATTCATCAGCTGAAGGCCAGCTAAACTATTTCCATTTCCTGGACATTGAGAATAAACCTGCAATGGAGTAAGGATAAGCTGGTATCTCTTTAGGAAGATAGAGGGTCTTTGGGACACATGCCCAAGAGTGGTAGAAGGGTATTTTCAGCTTTTTGAGGCACCTCCACACTGATTTGCATAGTGGTTGAACCAGTCTGCCCTCCCCCCAACAGAGAGTATGTGCTCCGCTTTCCCTTTATTGTTCTTGAGTGGTTTTGTGTTGTTTTGTTTTTATTATTTTGCCCTTTGCCTTTCTGACTGGGGTAAAGTGAAATCTAAAAGTAATCTTAATTTACATTTCCCTAATAGCTAAAGGTGTTGAACATTTAAAAAAAATGTTTCTCAGTCATTTGTTCCTCATTATTAGGAACTCTCTATTAGGTCCGTGTTCCAGCTTTCAGCTGGGGTGTTTGCTGTCTTGATCTTTAATTTTTTGTTGTTCTTCGTGTATCCTAGACTCTACCTTTCTGTCAGATATATAACTATTAATTTTTTTACCATTCGATAGGTTTCCTTTCCACTCAAGTGATAGTGTCCTTTTGTTGTCCAAATATCATTTTTAGCTTCATGAGATTCCATTTATTAATTTTTGGGTTTGATGCCTGTGCTAATGGGGTCTACGTAGAAAACTTTTCTTGTGCCAATGAGTTTAAGCTTATTCTCTACTTTCTTCTCCATCAAATTCAGGGTATCTAATCTTATGTTAAAATTCTTGGTCCGTTCAGAGTTGAGTTTTGTTTAGGTCAGAGATAAGTATTAAATTTCATTCTTCTACAAATAGACCAGCACCATTTGTCTTTTCTCCAAACGTGTATTGTTGGCTTCTTTGTAAGAAATCGGTGGGATTGTAGAAGTGTGGGTTTCTATGGGTCTTGAATTTATTTTTATATCAGTACTAAGCCATTCATACTACTGCAGCTCTATAATACATCTTCAAACCTAGGATGCTAAATAATTTTCCCAAACCCATATCCTTTTCCAAATTTCAGTCATCACTGAAATCCTTCTGTTGTGCTTGGTTAGAGTGTACGTGAGCAAAAGCATCCAAAGAGAATCATTTATCATGAAGCAGTCAACATACTCTCTACATAATAAATGACATCTGCTGATTTCACTAGAGGTGTGTCAGGGGAAACCAAAGACACTAAGAAATCTGGAGAAAAAGTTAATATTCAGACGCTCTAAATGGTTTTCACAAGACTATCAGAAACTATTTAAACAGTTTCCACTGTAAATCAGTCTGGAGATGTGGTGATCTGCTGAATATAAGGAGTCTCTGCCTTGTATTCTGCCAGGCCCTTCTCTCCATGATGGCAAAATAAACCAGGGGTGGGGAGGGGAGTATAGAGAAAGACAATAAAGAAGAAAGGAAAAAGGAGGGGGGGAGGAGAAGAAGAAGGGGAAGAAGGAAGAGGGTGAGGAGAAAAGAAAACAGAGAAACAGGAAAGATTGGAAGAGTTAAAATAACATAGACAAGAATCTTCTCAGTGGCCTTAGGGGAGTTAACATCACTTACCATTACTTTCCCACAAATAATATAAGAACAGAGATGTTTACCTAACTTATAAGGCCACCATGAGGACTGAATTAGACAATACTATTTATAATTAAAAGCTAAAATTATTTACTTAAATACAGTACTGAGCATTGAAAATGGTCAGACACTATTCTAAGTGTTTAATAAATGTCATCTTACTCCATCTTTACAAGACGCCATGATGGAAGGGTCATTATGATTATTTTCTCACTTTAAAAATTAGTGAAGTATAGAATGATAAAGTACGTTGTCCTGTATCAAGCTAGTATCTTGGAAAGCTGAGAAACAAACCTTGAAGACTCTACTCAGCCAATCTCCTGAATCCTGTGTTAGTGGTATGTGCAAATCCTTCTCTATGTGCAGAACTAGCCACATATTAAGAGTGTAATAGATGCCAGTTCTTACTGTCTTTATACTGCCATCTGAAGAAGGGTCATCTATTGACCGAAGACCTGTCTCATATTGCATGTATCTGATACAGTGCTTTCCTTTCACCTAACCAACACCAAAGGCAGCTAACCGGTCTAGTAATTTCTCCAGCAATTAGTTTTGTTTTGCATTATAATTGTTAGCCACCCAAGAAGATTGGATATTCTCATAGTTCTACATAATCTGACAATTTTCCAGCTTCTAACACCATTCTACTATGACTTCCCTCCAATCAAACTGGCATTTTCTCTATTTCATTTTTATATTAAGGAATTGTACAAAGTAAAAATATTCAATTATAAGGGTATAATTTGTTGAATGCCTGTCAATGTATATACCTACGCAACTACCACACAAATAAAATCATAGAAAATTTACATTGTCCATAGAAAGTTTCCTCAATTTTCTTTCGAAGAAAAAACTTTTTAAAACTTTGTCTTATGGATTTATTTTACTGTTCTTGACTTTTTAGATAAATGAATCATAGAGTCAAATATTTTTTCATGATTGGCATCTTTTCCCAGCGATTCATTTATATTGTTGGATGTATTCATAGTTTATAACTATATGTTGCTTTGTAGTGTTTCACTATATGACTGCTCAATAGCATAGTTTTGCATTTGCCTGTAAAGAGACATTGTTTTTGCTTTTAGTTGGTGGCAACTAGGAATAATATGGCTATTGGGCATGATGATAATCATATGACTATTTATTATGTACAAGTCTGTTGGGTATACATATTAGGACAAAATTAATGGATTTTTGTTAAACATATTTTTGGCATTGTAGTTAATCTCAAATATTTTATAGTGATTACACCATTTTAAACTATTATCCGAAATTTATGAATTTCTGATTGTTTCACATCCTTACTGAAAAATTTACTATTTTCAGAGCTTAATTTTAGCAGTACTGTCTTAGTGTTACCCTTACCATGATGAAACACCATGACAAAAAGCAACTTGGGAAGGAAAGGGTTTATTCAGCTCACACTTCCACACTTCATCACCAAAAGAAGTCAGGACAGGAATTCAAGCAGGGCAGGAACCTGGTGGTAGGAGTTGATGCAGAGGTAATGGAGGGGTGCTGCTTACTGGTTTGCTCCTCATGGCTTGTTCAACTTGCTTTATTATAGAACCCAGGACCACCCCCCTAGGGGTGATGGCAAAACCCACAATGGGCAGGGATCGTTCTCCACGTCAACCACTTGTTAAGAAAATGTTCCACAGGCATGTCCAATGTTATGGAGGCATTTTCTCAATCAGGGCTCCCTCTCCCAGATGACACTAGCTCGTGTCAAGCTGACATACAACTAGCCAGCACAGATGGGTAGTGGGTTTTCATTGTAGTTCTAATTTGCATTTCCCTGGTGCAACCATTCCTGAGTCAATTCTAAATATGTGTAAAGCTATATTACATGTGAAAGACCTTGAGTAGTTATGAAAATATTGAAGAATCAGGTGAAACTGAAAAGACTTATACTACTATATTTTAAGACTGCCCTAGGCTACCATCATGAAGACAGCATGGATCTGTGTCCAGATGGACACCTACAAATATGCAATCACTTGATTTTTCTCCGTCATGTTAACCAATTAATATATTAGAAAAAAATGCTCTTCGCAATAAATAATACTGGTGCTATTGAGTTTTTAATATTAAATTTATTTTAATAAAAATATCTAAATTCTAACAATAAGCAATAAAACCTCTTTTAAAAGTCAAACAATATTTTCATGATTGTGAGATAGATAATAAAACAACAGATAACAACATCATAGATATTAACATTAGACATTATCAGTTCAGCAAGAATGTCTGGTCACCAATAAAATAAGCAAATGGAAGTAGCAACTGACAGTTGGGAGAATGTATATGTATTTAAAACATACTTATGTGATAAAGAACTCGTATCCGGGAAATATGAGTTTTAAAAATGTCTCAGAGATCAATTAAAAAAAAAAAAAACAAAAGAAAAGAAAACAATCTAAGCAGCCTGGTGAAGAGAAGTGGTTAACAGTCATTGTCTACTTGGTGGTCTCTATGTTCACCTAAGAAGAACTTCTGGACTGATAGTGGATTTCTAGATTCCATTAACTGAGATGGGAAGACACACCTTAAATGTAAGAGACAGGTTCCGTTGGCTAGAGTCTCGGTGACATATGAGTGAGAAAGTGAACTAGGCATGGTCTTTGCTTCACCACCGTAAATCCAGTCTGACCAGCTGCCATTTTGCCTTCCTGCCCATGATGTATTGAACACTAATGTTACAGGTTCTAAACTTGCTAAACAATACCAATCTAATAGGTGGGATTTCAATTTTTTCCCTGTCGGCTGAAAATGTTAACAAAATTAGGACCATGCCTTTCTTTCTAATCTTTGATGACTTTTCCTTATTTTAAGGATCAGCAGTGTGGGACTTGTCTTTCTGTTGATATCAAAGGAAAAATATTTAGCTTTTCACTATTAAGTCTGTAGTAGGAGATTTCTGGCCCTCAGACCCACAGACCCACAGACTCACAGGCCCACAGATGCTTATAATAGTTTTAGGCTGATCAGCCTAAGGCCCAGGCATACAACTTGCTAGCTCTCTACCCTTCATCTAACCCATGTCTCTTATCCTGTTCAGCCATGAGGCTCAGTACCTTTTCTTAGAGCAGCATAATTGTCCTCTGCTTCTTCCGGCTTTTCTCTCACTTTGTGCTCTGTGCTTCCTGTTCTAGAGTTTTTCTTAGTCTGGTAGCCCCGCCCACACTTCCTGCCTGCCTTTGGCCAATCAGCACTTTTTATTAAACCAGTGGGTTGGACAATTATTTACAATGAAGCAACACAATCCCCCTATAAAGTCTTATGTTTGTTGTGGACTCTTGGCACATAGGACTTTAAGTCACTATGAGGCTTTTCTTGTTTGCTGGGAAGGTTTTGTTTACCTGATTGACTGATTTTGGGGTTTTTTGTTTTATTTTGTTTTGTTTTACTAGGAATAGCTGTGAATTTTTGTTCAGTTTTGACTGTTCTGTTTTTCTGTGCTTTGTGAGATGATCACATGGTTTTCACTTTTAATCTGTTACTATGGTGAGTAACATTGATGGTGTTTAGAAAGTTAAACCAACCTTGCATCCTTGAGAAAAAACTTGTTTTGAATTCAACCCTTTGGTCTAAATTCCTGTAAGTTTCTTGTTAGGAAACTTTCCAAACTATTCTCATAAAAAAAATAATGGTCTGTAAGTGTTGTTCTTATACAGTTTTTGGATTGGTTGTTACAAATCAGTGAAACTAGGATTACAGAATGAATTGGGAACTGTGTACTCCTGTTTAATTGTATGACAGTTTATTGTTAGTTTTTATCTTCTTTGAATGTTTGGGTAGGATTCACCTATGCAGCTATTTAGACTCAATGTTTATGGAAAAAATAAATTCAACACCTATCTACTTAACAGATAAGATACATGAAATTGGAACAACTGTTTTTGTTTTCTTGAAAGAGTTTTATTACCATGTGAGACATCCTCTTTTTAGACAGTTTCATGACTGTAAGCTTCAGCATCTTGGTTTGCCTGCTCTCCACTGGCCTTTGCTCAGGGAAACGTCCAGTGTCCATTTGGATTCCTCTGTTCAGAGCGCAGTCTGGAAATAGCATAGTGCTGGTGCTCATGTCATTTGGATTTGCTCTTGCAAGTCATGGTTGCCTGGTGTCTTATGCTTCCTTTTCTCTCTCTCCCTCTCTCTCTTGAGATAGGGTCGCACTATGTAGCTCAAGCTGGCTGTCCTGCCTCACTCTCCCAAGTGCTGCAATTACAGATGGGAGCTACCAAGTCTGCCCCTATACCCAGTTGCTTAAAAAGCAATGCTTCATAAACTTCATTTATTTCAGACAGTAGAAGTCCATTCTTCGAGTTTTAAAACATTTATCTTACCCAGATCTGAACAGCTCACCTCCCTTACACTGTACTTCAGTTTTGCTAAGTAATACCTCAAAACTTTGACATGCTAAAATAAATAATAAAGTAACTTTTTTTCCCAGCAGGAGTAGATGCAAGCTTTCTAGTGCTCTATTTAGCTCAGTGTTTGACTCATCATTTTCACTGATCAGCTTCATAAAAGGTCTTCAGTGAAAGCAATGGGGATCAATTTGACAGTAAGACTTTGTGTAATGAATGCATTCCCTAATTAAAAAATAAATAATCCAAGCAAAAAACTAATCCAAGCAGAAGACTCAAGCACGGTACCCAGCTCTTCCTCACCACTGCACCACCATTCTTTGCAGGAAGCTTGGAAGCCAGCCATATTCTCCATTGAGTCCATTTCCCACCATAGTGAGTTGGAATGTTATAAAGATATTTGTAGTAAGAGGTTTCTGGCCCAGACTTTCAGGCCTAGCCTCAAGGTTTAGACCCACAGACCCACAGACCCACAGACCCATAGGGACACACAGATGCTTATAATAGTTTTAGACTGATCGGCCTAAGGCCCAGGCATATAACTTGCTAACTCTTTACTCTCAATCTAACCCATGACTCTTATTCTGTTCAGCCATGCGGCTGGGGTACCTTTTCTCAGAGCAGCATAGTTGTCCTCTGCTTCTTCTGGCTTGTCTCTGGCGTTCTGCTTTGTTCTGCCTGTTCCTAGAGTTTTCCTAGTCTGATAGCCCAACCCACACTTCCTGTCTGCATTTGGCCAATCAGCGCTTTTTATTAAACCCATAGGTGGGACAATTATTTCCAATAGAACAACATAATCCCCCTACAATTTTTTTTAACTATTCAAAAAAGAAAAAAAAATAGAAATTCCCCTATATGGACTTGTATAAAGTATATATATGAATTGAAAACTCAAGAAGTAAAATTTGAACATTAGACAAATTGTAGGTTTAACACTAAGGTTGTCAGTGAGTTCTGCCATCTAATACTTAGGCTTGATCATCTCTTTGTGGGTAATGTGTATCTCAGGCATTTGCTGTAGGCTGGCAAAGTTTTTCCCTTCTGACCTGTCTTCTAGTAAGCATTATTTCTATATTATGGAAGTTGGACAGACTTCAATGGCAGGAAAAGGCTGAGCTCACAGCATGTTCATTATACATAGAATACTGCAAAACAGTTTCTTCCAAAAAACAAAACACAAAATCAAAAACCTCTGTGTGTAATTGTGTGTGTGTGTGTGTGTGTGTGTGTGTGTGTGTGTGTGTGTGTGTGTGTGTGTGCTCATGTGGGCATGAAAATGTGTATATGTGTTCATGTGTATGTGTATGTGTGCTTCTATATGCATGTAAGTACATATATACATATGCAGAAGGGAAGAGTAGAGGGGAAAATATGCTCATCTCATCAGCCAGGAAGCAAAAGAGAAAGACAGAGAAGATAGGGACCAAAGTACCATTATCCACTTCACCAGCACAGTCCCAATGACCTAAGGAACACTTACCAAACCCCACCTCATAAATAGCCACTGATCCCAAATAACATCACCTTTGGAGTTGAGTATCTAACACAGGAGTCTTTGGAGGTCATTTAAAATCCCAAGCTGTAGAAACACTCAGAGTTTATGTTCACACGGTGCTAGAATCATCCATGCAATTGCTTTTCAGAGTAGAGAAATGGAGCAACCAGACAATTGTCAAAGTACTGCAGAGTGACACTGATGAGAATCAGGAATTCAAACTACCCAGGGTCCTTTTTGTTTATGTCTTACCACATTCCTAGCCATAGCTGATGGCTTTTCACCAGAATAATTGGTCTTTTGGTAACTTCAAAAGTATATTTTTCTGGTGTTTGGTTTTATATTTTTTCCTTACATTAAAAATATTTAAGCATACTCAGATGAAGCTTCTCTTTTTAGGCTTATAACATATTTCTAAGAAACTCCTAACATTAAAAAAAAAACAAAGCTGTTCATTCACACTTCTTCACCTTTCAAGGGAAAGTAGCTAGGTACTGGTTTACCAGTTGCCTCTACCAAATCATGAAGCCAACTTGATAGAGCCAATTGTGCCTTATACTAAGACTTGGGCGGTCACTCTCCTCACAGCAGACTATTTCTTATTTTTTTCTCTTTCTAGACAAATAGCATCAGATTTCCAAAAGTAGGACAGTTACTGTAATCATTTTATAATAATCCACTCCATTGAGACTTTTTATGAATAGGGTGTTATTTTTTATGTCATTCAAAAAAATTAAAACCAGAGCCTTTAAAACAACTTATGTTCATAATAGAGCCTACTTTATTGTTTTCTGAATAGCTTTTGCAGGACATTGTATCTTTTTCAGCTTTAAAGAGTGATTTAAGTTCAAGGTATACACTGTAACATCTTGCTGTGTGTATATGAAGTGATTTTTATGAAGGGCTAATCACCTGTCACCTCACAGTTACTGTATTAATTACTTTTCTCATTGTTGTGACATAATATGTGATAAAAGACAGGAATGGTGGCCTATGTCTATAACCCCACCACTAAGGAAGCTGAAACAAGATTGCCTGAGACCAAAGTAGTGTATATAGTGAGTACTAGCAACCAATTGTACATAGAAATACCAGGAAACAGAGGAGGGGAGGGGGAAGGAGGGGAGGGCAGGGGAGCTGAGCACTTTTCCCCCTTTGGCACATCCTATGGCTGTATCTATCCTCCTCACATGCTCTATGCCATGGGAGTTTGTGGGTGATTCTCCTGAGCCTTTGCTGATGTCCTTTCTTTTTCCTTGCTTTCTGAGAGGTCTTTGCCTCTTCACCCACCTCCTTTGTTTGAGACTTGTGGAGTTATGCTTTTACTGGATTTATGTTTTTTAGAAACATAAACATGACCTATCTCTTCTTGAGGCCATTGCACATAGGCAGCCATTTCTGTCCCAACGTAGTCTTTTGAGCATAGGAATCAGACCTTAATCTTCATTGCTTGTCTGGAGACTTCGCTTGGACTAGCATCTATAGAAGGCACCATACTGCAGGAAATAGACCTACACTGGGGCAGATAGATCCTGGTTTAGACTCTGTCACTTGATGATCTGGACAATTTCTTTTCTTACTACTAGCTTGCTGCTAAGAAAAATTATCTGCTGACTCCATAAATGGAGTTCTAAACTACCAGGATAAATTGACCAAAAGAGCATCATTATCCCTCTACTCCAGGACAGCATGGCAGGAGGGACTCCATAATATCTGCAACCTGAAGCCAGACACGCCAGCTCATGCCTATACTCATGGAGGCTGAGTCAGAAGGATTGCTTCAAGTTTGAGGCCAGCCTGGGACACATAATTCATCTTATGGTCTCATGGTGGAGCCTCATCTCAAGAAACTCAAATAAGTAAATGAGTTAACAATACATGACCTAAACCTGGGGTCCAAGTAGCTGGAATGCGTAGAAGGGAAGTTACCTGGAGTTTTAGGGGGTTTTTTGTTGTTGTTTTTGGGTTTTTTTTTTTCACTCTAATGATTTCCTCCTCTTCTGTCCCAAAGCCGTGTAGAATTCAAACACTGATACTTTATTTGAGAGGTTCAACCTCAGTGTTAGAATTGAGAATAATATGCAAGTACACTAACAAGAGCGGGAAATGGTAGCAGAGCAAGGTGATGCCTTTAGCAGCTTTCACCATCCCATGACCAGCCCTGAAGAGGAAACAGGTGGCTTGGGGGTGATCACCGCAGACTACATTTCTCATGGAGAAAAATAAAGAAGACAGGATTTCTGTTTCTCTGATTCCCCCACGAGTTAAATTTTACACTATGGTTTCTGTGGCCACATGGAATGCAAGACGTTCCATGTCACTCCATTCAAGTCTGGCGGGAAGAAATCAAGCCAGAGGGAAGCTGGTGTCTTACATGTGACAAGATCAGTATAATTCTCAGTTGCTACTAGATGGCTACCATCCGGTGTTCAAAGACTTTTCCCAAGGCCATATTGCTACAATGCTGGTTTCAAGACATTAGCATAGTTTGTCTCCATAGAAGACCAAGGTCAAGAGCTTGCCACACAGGGTTGACAGCCAGATCAAAAAGCCAAATGGCGAGATGGGAAGTGAAGAGAGAACAGTAGGAGATCAGGCCTGGGATGCGGAGACAGAAGCAAGAGAGACCTTGCCTCAACAAGGTGGACAGAGAGAGCTAACTTCTGAAAGTTGTCCTCTGGCCTCCATGTGTGTGCTTTGTCATGCACAGCATGCTGTTGCACAAATTCTGATTGTATTAAATGAAACTCGGAGCCAGATATTGGGGGGGGGGGGGGGTCGTAGCTGGAACATCAGAGAGAGGAAACAGACCACAGTCAAATCTCACCCGGCTATCTTCCAGCTTCCTCGGCTTTGCTCCTAGTCACTTCTACTGCTTCATCTGTCTTCTTATGCCTTCTTCTCCCAGTTGTTTCACATCCAGGTTAAGATTAAAGGTGTGAACTACTACTATTTGGTAGTTAGCCTTGAACTCACAGAAACACAGAAAGAGCTCTGTCTCTGGAGTTATGGGATTAAAGGCGTAGGTCACCACTCTCTCTGACCCTCCTGGATTGACTGTGGGTGGATCTGTTTTCTGATAGTCCAGAATGGCTTTATTAAATATATAACATGTCACCACAGCATGCCCCTCCTCATGAAAAATGTTAACATAACTTGGATTTTATGGAGCATGAGAAAGATTCACTACAGGCCTCAGCTGCAGAATGACATGAGTTAAGAACTTGAAAACAAAGCCCGCTATCTCCGTGCTGTCATCCATTGTCAAAATGGCAGAACTAGGTGATTCCAGAGAGGTGCAGGCATTAGAGATAGGGTCCGAGGAATCTCAATGGCATCTAGAGCTTCACTTAGCTTTTAACACCACTTACCAGCCACCTTCTGTCCCCATCTAAACTGTACCTACTAAGGATCTAAGCAGGTGCCACTGATAGGGATTAGAAAAGCCAGCAGGTGAAGAGGAGAGTGCCTGTTCTTTTACTCACATTCTGTCTAAATGCTTCAACAGATACCAAATCGACCTTCAGCTTCTCTTAACGCCCAGGAATATGTTACATGCCCAGTAGCCCAAGAGTACTCCACTTCTTCTCAACGACAGAGTTGCATCCAAGACTCTATTGACTTCTCGGAATAGGTAGCAAGGTATTCGACTGCCTCATCTTCTCCATGGGTCAGCTGCACCTTGGGACTGTGGAGGACTAGACCTGCTTCAGTTTGGGTGCAGTGGTGTTGTCTCAAGAAGGTGTCTCAAAACATTATGCTCCCAATTGTAAAGTTTACTGAACTATGTAGTAACATGTTTATTTCTAGTAAGCACATCTTTTGATTTAGTTTCCTCTGTGTGTGTGTGTGTGTGTGTGTGTGTGTGTGTGTGTGTGTGAATGTGTGTGTGTGTAGTTCTTTGATGCAACAGTCATTAATCTAACAAAATACATTGAATACAAGTGCATTGAAGCATTTCACTATATTTTTAATATTCATGGGTTCATGTGACATGCTACTACTGTGTGATCCAATAAATAAAACCAGATTCTGATTTGTAGTAGCAAATTTTTAAATTTGATATTTTTAAAACTGATAAAAGACTGTCCTTATGTATTTTCTAAGCTTGGGAATCATTAACTTTGTCTGTTATAACCATTGATTGAAATATTTTTTTTCCCTTGACAGGAAACTCTGTGTAATATCAATATAAAATGTCAGGAGGAAAAAGGAAGAAAATTTAGTAACAGCAATTGTAGTCTCAAAAGTAATATGCTGTTAATATATTTTATGTATTTATGGACATAGTATTAATGACAGGGATGATACGGTTTGGTCTTTCTGGCATGTGGTAGGCAGTTGGTTGCACAGGTGGCCATGACAAGTTGTAGAACTTAGCATGATATAACTACTATTTTTAGATCCATTTCTGAAACTTAAGCAGATCAAAGGAATTGAAACTGATCTGTTGGTATCAAACTACAATTTCCATGCTGCTTCTTGCTAAAGCTTTAATAAACAAAAGTATTCAATTACGTTTTAAAAATTAAGTGTATTTATGTAATATAATTTTGTTTTACAAAAGGGCACATTAACGTAGAATATTAGGAAACAACTATTTATAAAAACAAAAATATGAAAGATTAAAAAAACTATGTCTTCTTGACCTAGAACACAAATCCTAGGTAGGCAACGGAATTTAATTAAACGATAGAGTCTAAAATTAAAGAAAAAACAAAACAAAAAACCAACTCAATGCTGTGACAACATTGGCTAGAAATCAATTAAATATGTTTTGTTTTGTACTCAACATGAGGCTTTAATGCAGGGAAGGCTGTCAGCAGCTCAAAGAAGAGAATTTTATCATTTGCTTTAGGCATATTTCATTAATTCTGTAGAGTTTTGTTTTCTTCTGCCTTATAATCTGGCACAGCTTGATAATTTTATTGTGGATTAGTTCAGTGATAGAAATCAAAAGGTTTTCCATTAAGAATCCCTTATGATAAAATCTTAGTGATCAAGATGAGCTCTATCACCTGTCAGATCAAGAGCACTTGCAGGGAAGTCCAGAACAGAAGGGAAAAACCCCTGTGCTCCCTACCCAGATGTGACTGGCAAGTTACTTATCCATAAATTGCTGCTGAGCACACTCAGATACCGACATGCCTCGATCTCCATAATTCTTTAGTTAAAAAAAAAAAAAATCTTTAAATAGCAAATAAGATAACTTAAGTGAGTCATTTACATCATTTCAGAAGGAAAATATCTGAAGACGTGAACCCACACACAGCATTTTGGAAAATACTTATTTCTGTGTCAGATATAATATTTATTAATGGATATTTTATCAATAAATGCACCATTTGATTTGTATTTATCATAAGATATATATGATAATAATGTCTATTACAAGGCAGATGATAGAAAAAGATATAAAAGCCAGGCAGGCAGTGGTGGTACAAACCTTTAATCCCAGCACAGGAGTTGGATCTCTGAGCTCAAAGCCAGCCTGGTCTACAGAGTGAGTTCCAGGATAGCCAGGACTACCCAGAGAAACTGTTTCTCAAAAAACCAAAATCTAAAAACCTTAAAGAGAGTGACTGCAGTTATATTAAAATTCTAACAGTTTAATGGAGAAAAATGGTTATTATGGCTAAATACAACACCAAGCAATGCTAGCAGGAACCTGGATGATGGGTGGTGGCTTGGCTAAAGTTGCAGACTATGGCACTTCAGTCACAGGCCCTAGGAATGGGCTTGGTCTCCCTCTGGCGGGTGGCTGGGACACCACCCTTACTTAGACCTTGTCCTAAGATAAAAATCAACATTTGTTTGACAATAGCAGTTTCTTAGAATAAAAAGAACAAGAGATTATGCCACTTGGGCTCCTACAGTGAAGAGTTGCTACTCTTTGTATCCCATAATGATCCACTCTTCAAAGTTGTTTAGAATTTCATATTAATTCTTTTTCTTTCTACTCTAGAGGCTAGTGAATTACTGCTCTGCCTCCCATCTTTATTTCCAGAGACCCGAGATAGAAGCAATCCTCTTTAAAAACAAAAGCTTCCTTTGGAATAGATTTTCTCTTGGTCCCAGCCCATCTTGCCCCAGGTGTCCCTAGCTAGCCTAAGGCTCAAAGAGGAGGGTGGAGTTCTAACTACAAACTAAATCTGTTTCCCCACTTCACCGAAAAGCTGCTGAAGGACTGTAGATTTAACATTTCTAATATCCTGTCTTAATGTGATACAGAATAACCCCTACAACGCGGACCACGTGCCGCTTTATGTGTGTCTGGAATCTGAGCGGTGCAGGTGAACTGTTTAAGACTACTGGATTTCATCACAGTGCACTTATGCCCTAATCGGGAACAATAAAAGACTCTTTAGAGCAAGCTTTATAGATGTGTTTCTTTTTGACTGAGGTAAAATATTAAACATTATTATCAGCCAAAAAAAGAAGGAAAGAAAGAAATCAATTAAAAACGCTCTTTTAGTTCAGTTGATACTGGATTAAAAGCATTAATATGTAGAGACCTGGCCGTCTAAATCTACTATAGATTTATTAGTTATCTTGCCATTTCAGTTGTGACAAGCCTCAGAATACATAGTTTTTCAGCTTTTACAGAACCAACCCAATTAGCCTCTAATCTCCATGGCAGTTGGAAAAGAGCCTTTAAACTGGCAATGGAACTTCTTGAGGATTATCAGTTGCTTTTTTAAAAAATTTTTTGTTTTGTTTTGCTTTTGTTTTTCAAGACAAGAGTTCTCCCTGTAACAGTGAAATGGTGGAACTCATTTTGTAGACCAGGCTGACCTTAAACCCACAGAGATCCATCTCCCTCTGCTTTCCGAATGCTGGGATTTAAATGCATGTACCGCCTGGCGCCAGTTGCTTCCTTGTAGAAACCTCTCACAAAAATGTCTTTTCTGTAAAATATTTTAAAAATTAAGTATGGTAGCAAAATTTTACATAGTCTTCAATCAAAACGTGTGTATTAATAATGGACCGAAAGTTTTCATAAAGAAAAGAATATCAGTTATTAAGCGATTCAGTTGAGCCTTCTATACTTAATTGAAAACTTTTAAACTGTATATTCATTTGTTAAAAAAAAAAGTCTAGTCGCGGCTAATCAATCAGTAGAAGCACACACCAAATACATGGATCCCTGAACTGTATGTTGCAGGCCATTTTGATGATGTCATTATCTTACAGTAGCTTTAGGAGGTAAGGAAAGAGGAAGAGGCAAATGAAGATTCTTTACTTCACTGTCAGTAATTTTTCCTCATCAACATAGGTACATACTCTCTTCTCTCAGCAGTAAGTCATAACCTAAGAACGAATGTGTATGCATGATATTTAAGAATTTTTGAGAATAGTGTTGGACGATTGTCAGTAGTGACACCATGGAAACTTTGGCATGTCGTAATTCATGCTCAAACTCGATCCCTTTAGGTCCCTCTGGCCTGACAGAATTCCTGTGTGTCTCAGAAATACCAGTGTTTTTGCTTTTTTTTTTTTTTTTTTCCTGTGCATATCTTTTTGACTAAAACCACACTTCTTTTTTTCTTTTTTTTGTAAATTAAAAATTGCTTTTCTAAAAAGCCAGCTGGATGGATAGACATTCAGTGCTTTACTGTTTTGATGGATAGATATCCAGTGCTTTAATGAAAGGATTTTATTTTATAAGCAAGATCCCAATTTAACTTCAGAATTAAACATCAGATAACTGAAAAGATTTTTTATATACACAGGTTTGCACATGGATAGGCTGACAGTGGATTCCTGCTTTCCTAGATAGCTTATGTGTTTGTGAGTCAACATCACTGTAAAACATAATTTAACATTAGACACACTGTGAGCTGAAAATGACCCAGAACTGAGAAAATACAGTATGTTTTAATTTTTCCAAATATCATTCTGAGTCCTCAAGTCACACTTTTGGATGTCGAGCAAGGGAAGCACATGGAAAGGTTAAAAGACCTGAAACATTACTGAATAACTACAGCATGACTGATGGCTTCTGTATGGCTACAAGGCACAGCATCCTGAATCAGAGGCCGCTGTCAGTTCACTTCCTCTTTCTCTCCAGTCTCGGTTGCTGATGCCTCAGTTATGAGCTCTGTAATGTCTACTAGGTAAAATCCTTGAAAATTCTAATAATGTATCATTTTAAAAGACTAATTTTGTTATTTTTAATTGTGTGTGTGTGCCTGTGTGTGTGTCTATGCCTGTGTGTAGGTATTACATCAGAGTACACCTACCCAGGTCAGAGATACTAGATTGCCCTGGGAGCTGGAATTACAGTAATTGTGAGTCTAACAATAATGTGAGTGCTGAGAATTGAACTTGGGTCTTCTGCCAGTATGTGCTCTTAACTTCTGAGCCACCTCTTTAGCCATCATAATGCATTTTTTAAAAGATGTACTTTATTTGTAATTATGTATGTCTCTGTGGGGGCTATACAAGTGCCAGGTCAGAGGCATTGGGTTCCTCTGGAATTCGAATAGATAGTTGTGAGTTGCCCAGCTTGGGTTCTGGTAACCAAACTCAGGTTATATGTAAATGTAGTTTGTACCCTTCAATACTGAGCCATTTCTCTATATCCTATAAGGCATGGCTTTATTTTGTTTTTTTAGACCAGCCATTCATTCCTGATTAGACTTTCCACTTGACCTGTTAATTGTTCACTTGACAGATACCTTACCTGTGTAAGATTCAGTTTTAACAGGTATCAGGTGGTAATAGAGCGATATTAATTCTACCACACCCAGGAAAAGGAGAATTAAATAGACTCTTGTAATTGAAGAAAGTTCTGAGCAGCCAAATTTTAAGTTAGAGAAACCTGGAAACATGAAGGAAAGCCAATATTAGTTATATGGGCAGGAAACTAGCATTATCTAGAAGAGAAGTGTGAAGCAGATCATTTACAGATATCCCCTATACTGCAAAAAATCAATACATTATTTATCAACTATCCAGAAAACTCTGTGGCTCCAGAGGTGGCAAAAATCTGGGGGCACAAGCACCACGATTGTATGTGTAATCAGTGAAGGTATTGCAGCACTGCACCACTGACACCTTCTAAAATTTTGCCCTACCAAACTAACACTAAATAGTCAATGGGCTTACAAAAAAATGGCATTGAGTTAAAGTATTTTAACTCAACATAGTAATAATCAACTCCCTTTCACCACTTCAAAACCACAATTGGCACTTTTGTGGTGGCACACACTGAATCTCAGCATTCCAGAGAAAGAAGGAGGATTTTGAGTTCTGGACAATTCTTGGCTATATATTAAGTTTGTGGCTAGCCTGGCCTAGAGAGTAAGAGCTTGTTTCGGAACAGTAGCCAGCCAACCAATAGCAACAATAATAACAAGTAAAAGGGAACACAAATATTTGATGTTTTTCTATTTTGATTTATATATAATTTGTATTTTGAAATTAGCCTATGATACAGTCTAAGGAAGGATGAAGATGTCAATGTGCAGTATAACAGTTTCCTCTGATACAGAATATTCCATTCTGCAGACATATTCTTTAATACAGAACACAAATGACTCAAAATAGTTTCAGGAAGTCCCTGAAGTTGACCAGATTCACTGTACACTTTCCATGACAGAGTAAGCAATAAAAGCTGAGAGTCCCCCTCAGGGAAGCAGAGCCACGCTGCAAACAAGACTCTCAATCTGGTCAAGCTGCAAAGAAGACTTTGAGACCAGACCAGCTGTCTGGAAGAAGCAGAAAACAGCTGAGCTGCTTGGAAGAGGGCTAGAGCTACTGAGGCAACTGGAAAGGACAGCCTTCAACCTCCTGAGCTGCTTGTAGGCTGTGCAGTGTACCCTAGATCCTCAACTTTATGAGTTGTCATATATGCTAGAATGAGCTTTGGTGAGGCAACTGTCTCTGAGTAATTTATGCTCCTATAAACAACCCCTCATCCATAGTCTTGTAAGTAAACCGCAATAATACTATTTGGTTCACCAAGTTGAACTTTGGTGGTATCCATACTAGGTCTGTTGTGGGTCTCCTATCTGGAATGAATGGATGTGTGTGTTTTGCCTCCCCAGGAAAGGTTTTGTCACATGACACAGAGTGAATATTTCCTAATTTTCATAATTTTGTTGACAAATATCAAAAACACTATTGTAGATAAGAATTGCCATAGGAGAAAAAGGAAGTCAAGGCAATCAAATAATAATAAAAATATACTTCAAAAGGAAGTAATTGGTGGTGTGGGAGCAGAAAGGTAAGTGGAAATTATTTTGGAACCTATTTTTAAAATCAGATATATTTATGTCTTCACAACAAGGAGAATACAAAATCATAGTTCATGTACTTCATTACACTTTCATCATAATGTTAATATCAGTCCTAGTATTGCTATGTGGTCATGTGACTGTCAGTGGCAAAAGCTAGAGTCTAAATGCATATTCTCTGGCTGCAAACGACACTCTTCTCTTACTTCCTAATGCCTTCCATTGTGCGCTTCCTATATGCTTAGAGTGAGACACTCTACCTCCAGCACCTTGTAGCTAAGTGACCATAGGCAAACTACCTTCCTCTTTAGGTTCCTATTACTCACTCTTGCAGAGGAAATCATGACATCCTTTCTGTCATTACTGAGAGGTTGGAAGGTTAAATAAGGTTAAATAAGCAATGTTCTGTAACAGTAACTTTTATGCACATAAGCCGATGTTGCTAAGACTTATAAAGAAAAAGGTAGATAAGATTGCATAGTCAATAGATATTATCAGTATCTATATTCAATATATATAAATTGAGGACTAGTAAGAACCTCAGTTCGAAACAATTGACCTCTAAATTAGACATAGCCTATGCCATTGTTGAGTGATCACTATAACCAGTTTATGTCTCCTCATCTTGCTTGATACATGTATCAAGAAGTGGATAAACTTAGAGCAAATATGATAATGTGTTGAGAAGATAAGACCCATAAGAAAAGTTGGGTTAAGAGTGGTAACTTATTAGCTTGGAGACAATAACTGCCCCTTAATACTTAAATCCTTATCATAAGAAAATGGTAGGTGAGTGTGGTGGTTGGACAGTGTCCTCCATAGGCTCATATATTTGAACACTTGGTGGCACTGTGTGGGGAAGTTTAGGAGGTGTGGCCTTGTGAGAGGAAGTATGTTTCACAGGAAGCAGGTTCTGAAAATTTTGAAAGTTGTGTCATTTCCAATTGCTCTTGCTGCTTTGTTCTTGCAGTTGTGGACGTGAGCACTCACATTCCTGCTCTAGTGGCCATACCTGTCCCTAGCTGCCTTTGTCCCTAGCTGTCTCTGCCTTTATGGATCTAAGCCTTCAAGTATGGTAAGAACTTATGCCACTATTTTTATTCCTGTTCTTTGAAAAGTAACATGAAAGTTATTATAAAAATACGGTATACAGATGAGAAAGAATTTACTGATAGAGTTGTTTGTTAAAGATTAAAATAGACTACTAAAAGACATGGAGTCTCCTTTGTGAATGACTTTCCCAAAGAAAAATGAGATGGATCGATTTTGTTTGCTCAAGAAGAGATGCTTACAATCACAGAACTACAAATGCAAAGTTCCTGGGCTGTTCTTTTAAAAGCTCTTGGGCTAATTCCCTTAACTAACATAGAAGATATAAAAAATTTTTAAATATTTTAAAATAAGTAATAAATAAATAAATAACAATAAGTTATTTTTTCAATTATTTTAATATAATTATTCAAACTGCATAAGTGTATTACTATTCTACAGTATTTTAAGTTGATGTATTCTTATTAATATGCTTGTACCTAAGAAGATAACTTCTGTAGTACTTGTATAAATACCCATGAATTTGTCCGTCCTTTTGAAAATAATGTGGTATCCTTTTTCTAAATATATTTTCAGGTTACTTGAATATAATGTACTGTTCCTTTTGTCATTTTCATAACACGCAGTGTCTATAAGGTGGCATGTCTTCCTTTCTGTCTGTTCCTTTAGTGCTGGAATAAGGGCTTCTCTCAAATTCCCTGTTCTCACAAGCTGTGGCGTGGAGACTATAGTATATGTGCTTTCTTTTTTTTCCCTCTCTTGTCAAAGTATGATCAGGTAGTCATTCATAACTTGGATAATTACTTTGCCGGATTGCTCTATAAAATGTTAGTTAGCAGATGAGAAGAGGCTCTGTTTCCTTGTCCACGTTTAGTGACTGAACTAGGTGGCTTCCCATCAGCTGAATGGAGGGTAAAACTGAGTAAAAGGGTTACTCAATGCTGGTTTTCTTTTGTACATATTGAATTTATTATATCCTGGTAATTTGTTCTTGCACATTACCTTTATTCTTACCTGTCTTCGGTTTCCTGTCTTATTGACTCCAGGCACACACCCTCTATAGTCATAACTGTTATTCCCTTGTCCACTCCTGGTCTGTTACATTCATCTCTTTGTCTATAAGTGACACGTAGGCTGGTAGCTGACATCCTTACATTGTTAAGTCATTTCATCTAAAAACAATTCCCATTTGTTTAAGTCTTCTTTAAGTTGTATGACAGGGTTTTAACATGCCTCCCAAAAGAGACAAAGTATCTTATACATGGCTGTACCTATAGAAGGAAGTATTGTTAGTAATTTAATGTACATGTTCTGATAGTTCATGCCCTTTATGTACTACGTATAAATCTCCCAAGACTAAAAGGTATGTGTACTGTGATTCATGTACACGTGGATAGTGATGTGTTCTGTTCATTAAACTATTTTTCTCTTCTAAAATGCTTCTAGCAAAATAATAAATTCTAAGAGGTGGTTCCTTTTCAAACAAGAAGTTGCCCAATTATAATACACCTAAGTAGTAAAATAACTCAGTTTCTTATTTATATTACAGAAATTATAAAAACTTCCTAATGTATATCATACTGTCATGTGATCTAGTGTGCTCTACAGACAACTAAGATTCTGAGACCACCTTAGGGCAACTAAGATAGTAATTGCTTTCATAAATAATTCTAAAATTCTTTTTTCTTTTCCCACTGAATTGCTATTTATACTGACAATGCAACAAGAATGGTGGTAAAATTGCCTGAACTTTAAATCAGCCATGAATTAAGACAGTGTTACCAAAAACTGCATTGGTGGGCATATCCTTCATTGACATGCACTCCCAGCAAAATAAAGTGGCAGAAGTATATAATTAGAACATTAGTTTTTGTTTAGTATGTTGAGTAGGGTGTGATTGCACACACCTTTCATCTCAGCACTCAGGAGGCAGAGGCATGTGGACATTTGTTAGTTTGAGGTCAGCCTGGTCTCCTTAGCAAATTTCAGGCCAGTTATGACTACAGGATGAAACTATCTATGTATGTATATGACAGAGAGATAGCATATATATATATATATAAAATGGTAAGATATATATATACATATATTTGAAAGAGAGAGCATGTATACACACACATACAGAGAGAGAGAGAGAGAGAGAGAGAGAGAGAGAGAGAGAGAGAGAGAGAGAGTAAATGTCTGTAGAATATTTCCAGGGTTTACATGACTGTAAAACCAGCACTTAGGAGGCTAAAGCAAAAAGTATTATGAGTTCAAGTCCAGCCCGAGATAAATAGTGAGAATGTCTGTTATGTTATGATAATGCATATACCCATGTGGCAGTGGCTAAAGGATGGCGATAGATGGAGGCCCCCATGCCCCATGTGGGCAGCACAGCAGGAGACACTTAAACTGGGTCTACAGAAAGACTTTATTATTATGAAAGAGATAGATGAATAGAGAGAAAGAGAAGGAGAGAAGGTAAAAGAAGAGAAAGAGAGAGGGAGGGGCTGAGGAGGGCCCTCTGGTAGGGTGAAAAGGAAAGATGAAAAGAGGAGGGTCAGTGGTGGGAATCCTTCTTAAATGGAGCTCCATGTCAGAACTCATGGTGGGGCCACGCTAATCGCCATTGGCAAGGTGTGGCTTCAAGGACTAATCCAGAATCCTAACAATATCTCAAGAAACAAAACAAAATAGAAGCCTCCCTTCTGGTCCACAGCTGACTAGGAGGTGAGCGGCACCCCGATCCTAAGGCCAAGTGGAGACACCCTGACACCCCAACCACACACAGCTCCACCCTAACCAAAGAAAGCTAGGAGAGCACACCCCCGCCAAGCCCAATCCCCAGCAAACACAGCTGGAGGAACATCCCATGGTCCAAACCCTGTCCAAACCGCAATATGAGTCATCACACTTCCACAACTGGAAACTCTGAAGCCTCCCTCCCAGTCCACAGCTGGCTAAGAGCCAACTAAAAGCCAAATAAGACCTGACTACGAAGGATTCCTGTGACAACTGGAATTGTGACACACAACTCTTCAGACTATAGCCAACTAAGAGCTGACTAAGAGCAGCCCCTGCAACAGCTGGAGACACTCAGCCCCTGGGCTCTCAACTGACTAAGAGCTTACCAAGAGCTGACTGAGAAAGAATGAACTGGGCAGATGCCAGTGCAAGAATACATATAACAATATAAAGAACAACAAGACACCACCAGAAGAAGCTGGTGGTTCTACAACATCAAGATCTGAGCATAACAATGAAGAGGAAACAGAAGGATATGACCCAAAAACAACTTTATGAAGATAATAGAAGCTTTAAAAGAGAATATAAAAAAACTCCCTTAAAGAAATAGAAGAAAATGCAAACAAAAAACTGGGAGAGATGAATAAATACCTGAAAGAAAATAAAGAAAACCAAGAAAAAGAAAACAACCAGGTGAAAGAAAGATTCCAGGAATTAAAAATTGAAATAGAAGCAAAAAGAAGGCACAAACTGAGGCAAAGCTGGAAATAGAAAACCTGAAGAAACAAACCAGAACTACAGCATAACCAACAGAATGCATGAGATGGAAGAGAGAATCTCTGGAGTGGAAGATTCCATAGTGGAAATAGATATATCAGTTAAAGAAAACACTAAAACAAAAAAAGTCATAACATAAAACGTCTAGGAAATCTGGGACACCATGAAAAGACCAAACCTGAGAATAATTGAAATCAAAGAAGGAGAATACAGGCTCAAAGGCACAGAAAATATATCCAACAAAATAATAGAAGAAAACTTTCCCAACCTAAAGAAGGAAATGCCTATAAAGATAAAAGAAGCTTACAGAACACCAAATAGACTAAATTTCCCCCCAAAAAAGTCTGCTTGCCACCTAATAATCAAACCACTAAACCTACAGAACAAAGAAAAACATACTAAGAGCTGCGAAGGAAAAGAAGCACTAAAAGAGCATGGCTGCCAATCCAGACTACTATACCTAGCAAAACTATCAATCACCATAGATGAAGTAAACAAGATATTTCATGACAAAACCAGATTTAAACAATACATATCCACAAATCTGGCCCTACAGAAAGTACTAGAGGGAAAACTCCAACTTAAGGAAACTAGATACACTTATGAAACCACAAACAATAGATAATACCACAGAAGAAAAACCTAAAGAAGGGAAGTACACACAAACACTAACACCCAAAATAACAGGCAATAACAATCATTGGTCATTAATATCCTTTAATATCAATGAATTCAATTCACCTATAAAAAGACATATCCTAACACGATCAATACAAAACAGAAGCCATCCTCTTCTGCATACAAGAAACACGCTTGAACATCAAAGACACACACAAGCTCAGAGTAAAGGGTTGGGAAAAGACTTTTCAATCAAACGGTGCCAAGAAACAAGCTTGTGCAGCCATTCTAATATCTAACAAAATAGACTTTAAATTAAATCAATTTAAAGAGACCAGAACAGACACTACTTATTCATCTCAGGAAAAAGCCACCAAGATGAAGTCTCAATCCTGAACATTTATGTCCCAAACACAAAGGCACCTATGTATATAAAGAAACACTACTAAAACTTAAATCTCACAACAACCCCACACACTAAGAATGGGAGACTTCAATACCCCACTTTCACCCTTGGATAGATCACCTCGTCAGAAACTCAACAGAAAAATAAGGGATCTAAAGATGTTATGATCCAAATGGACTTAACAGATATATACAGAACCTCCCACCCAAACACAAAGGAATATACATATTTCTCATCACCCCATGTACTTTTTCTAAAATTGACCACATAATCAGTCATAAAGCAAACATCAGTAGATACAAAAAAAAAAAAAATGGGAATAACTCCTGGTATCATATCAGACCACCATGGTCTAAAGCTAGAGTTCAACAACAACAAAAATCACAGAAAGAAACTCATGGAAACTGGACATCTCTCAATTGAACCACCTCTGGGTCAAGGAAGAAATTAAGAAAAAAATCAAAGACTTCCTAGAGTTTAATGAAAGTAAATCCACGATATACCCAAACTTATGGGACACAATGAAAGCAGAGTTAAGAGGAAAACTCATAGCACTAGATGCCTATATGAAAAACCTAGAGAAATCTCAGACAAGAGACCTACCAGCACAGTTGAAGGCTTTAGAACAATTAGAAGCAAACTCACCCAGAAGGAGTAGACAACAGGAAATAATCAAACTTAGGGCTGAAATCAATACAATAGGAACAAAGAGAACAGTACAAAGAATCAATGCATGGAAGAGTTGGTTCTTTGAGAAAATCAACAAGATAGATAAACCCTTATCCAAACTAACTAAAAGGTAGAGAGAGAGAGAGAGAGAGAGAGAGAGAGAGAGAGAGAGAGAGAGAGAGAGAGAGAGAGAGAATATCCAAATTACTAGAACCAGAAATGGAAAGGAGGACATAACAACAGACACCCAGGAAATCCAGAGAAATATCAGGTTATACTTTAATAGTCTATACTCCACTAAAATGGAAAACCTAAAAATAAAATGGACAGCTTTCTGGAAAGGTACCACTTACCAAAATTAAAGACCAGATTAAAGACCTAAACAGACATATAACCCAAAGGATATTGAAGTTGTTATTAAAAGTCTCCCAAGTAAAAAAAGGCCCTGGAACCAGACAGTTTCATTGCAGAATTCTACCAGATATTCGATGAAGAACTAATACCAATACTCCTCAAACTGTTCCACACAGTAGAAACTGAAGGAACATTGCTGAACTCTTTTTATGAGGCCACAATCACCCTGATTCCCAAGTCACTCAAAGATTCAAAAAGAAAGAATTATAGACCAATCTTCCTCATGAACATTGATGTATAAATATTGAATAAAATTCTGGCAAACCAAATCCAACAACATATCAAGAAAATCATCCACCATGATCAACTAGGCAAGTAGATTTCATCCCAGAGATTCATAGGTGATTCATATGAAAAACTGTGAATGTCATCCATTATATAAATAAGCTGAAAGAAAAAAAAAACCACATTATCATCTCATTAGATGCTGAAAAGCCTTTGACAAAATCCAACACTCCTTCATGATAAAAGTCCTGGAGAGTTCAGGAATACAGGGAAAATACCTAAATATAATAAAGTTGATATACAGCAAGCCAACATCAGACTAAATGGAGAAACACTCAAAGCAATCCCACTAAAATCAGGAACAAGACAAGGCTATCCTCTCTCTCTTTATCTATTCAATATAGTTCTTGAAGTTTTAGCTAAAGCAATAAGAGAACAAAAGGAGATCAAGAGGATACAAATTGGAAAGGAAGAAGTCAAATTATCTCTATTTGCAGATGATATTATCATATACATAAGTGACCCCCAAATTTCCACCAGGTAATTCCTACAGCTGATAAAACACCTTCAGCAATGTAGCAGGGTACAAGATTAACTCAAAAAAAAAAAATAGCCCTCCTATACACTAAGGATAAAGGGCTGAAAAAGAAAAAAATGGCTGCAAATAGCATTAAATATTTTGGTGTAACTCCAGCCAAAGAAGTAGCAGACCCGTTTGACAAAAACTTTAAGTTACTGAAGAAAAAATTTGAAGAGGATATCAGAAAATGGAAAGATCTCCCATGCTCTTGGATAGGTAGGATCAACATAGTAAAAATGGCAATCTTACCAAAAGCAGTCTAGAGATTCAGTGCAATCTCCATAAAAACTCCAACACAATTTTTTATAAACCTTGAGAGTATGGAATAACAGGAAACCCAGGATTACCAAAACAATCCTGCTCAATAAAGAACTTCAGGAGGTATCATCATCGCGACTTCAAGCTATACTGTAGAGCTACAGTAATAAAACAGCCTGGTACTGGCATAAAATCAGACTTGTGGATCAATGGAATTGAATCAAAGACCCTGACATCAACCTCACATCTATGAACACCTGATTTTTTGGCAAAGAGGCAAAAAATATTCAATGGAAAAAAAGATAATATCTTCAACAAATGATGTTGGGATAACTGGATGGTGGTATGTAAATAATGCAAATAGATCCAAATCTATCACCCTGCACAAAACTCAAATCCAAGTGGGTCAAAGACCTCAACATAAACTCAGCTATACTGAAAATGGTAGAAAAGAAAGTGGGAAATAGCCTTGAGTGCATTAGCACAGATGATCACTTTCTAAATATAACACCAGTAGCATAGATAGTAAGAGCAACAATCAATAAGTGGGACCTCCTGAAACTGAGAAGCTTCTGTAAGGACACAGTCAATAAGACAAAACGACAGCCTACAGAATGGGAAAAGATCTCCACAACCCTACATCTGACAGAGGTCTGATCTCTAAAATATATAAAGAACTCAAAAAACTAGATGCCAAACCTAAATAACTTAATTATACAATGGGCTTCAGAGTAAAAAAGGTAATTCTCAAAAGAAGAATTGCAAATGGTTGAAAGGCACTTAAAAAATTGCTCAACATCTTTAGCCATCAAAGAAATGCAAATCCAAACAACTTTGAGATACCACCTTACACCTGTCAGAATGGCTAGATGAAAGACACAGATGGCAGCCTGTGCTGGTGAGGGTGTGGAGCAAGGGGAACACTCCTCCGTTTGTTTTCATGGAACATCATATGTGGGGATTCAATAAAAGCTTCAGAAGTTTTGGAGATATCAGAAGGAATCTAACCACAGTCTATGTGGGGAGTTAATAAAAGCTCCAGAAGTTCCAGAGCTCTAACCACAGTCAGTCTAGGAGAATCAGAGAGTGGTGATTCACAGCACAGGGAGTATCCTGGGAGTGTCCTACACCCTTAATCCCAACTGAGTCGAGGTCACTTTAGATTATAGAAGGAATTCTAGGCTCCCAAGCAGGCAGTGGTGGGGCCACGCCTTAATTTACCAAAAGGGTATTTAAGAAGGGAAAGCCAAGCCAAGAAGGCTAGCTGGAAGACAACTGGGTAATATCTGACTGTGGTGGCTATTCTCTCTTATATCTCCGACTTCTTCAGAGATCTATCCCTGAATAATATCCTTATTCATGTGACACTTGGCCCACAACATCAGTACAACGTAAAAAACAACTGGTAGACAAATTTAGGGCATTGGACTTTGGTATTTTGCAAATGCTTTCTGAAAAAAAGTATTTTCAGTTGAGTCAAAGTTAAAGCTGTCAAAGAAAAAATAAAACTTTAAAGATTTTTATTCATTACCATGAGCTTGACAGCTTCCAATATTTAAAAACTTTACTGAATGTGTATTTTTTTTAAAAAAATATGTCAACATTTAAAATTCTTTTGCAAACTAGTGAGTAAATATTTTCCAAATGGTCAATGTAGGAAGTTACAAAATTATGCTAGATTTAAGACCCATGCTATGAAATAATGAATGTATTAGATGAATATGAAAATCATCTAATGAATTTATGCATAAAAATTAATTTGTATGGTTCAGATTCCATATTGCATGTAACCTTTAAGGACTTAGATTTAGTTCTCTTGAGAGCACCAGTATACCATCAAGGAATACACACACACCACACGGTTATCTAAAGCATTAACTATTTAGTGCAAAGACAATTTGTTCATATATTGTCATGTTTTTTCCCTATTTGTTCTTTTGAGATATGACCTCCCTACATAGCCCAGACTGGCCTCAAACTCATAATTCTCCTGTTCCAACTTCTCAAATAGTGGACTACAAATATGTACCTCCATGCCTAGCAGATTTTCTCTATATGTTGTAATTCAAGTTATAGGTGACATTTTTGGCAGGAGATAGAATATGTCTATCACAGATAAAGAAAGCAATGATACCAGCTTTGGTGGACCAACCGGGTTCATTCTGTTTTTTGTTTTTTTTTAAATTTTTTTTTTTTTTTTTTTTTTAATTTTTTAAAACAGCATCTTACCATGTGCCTGGCTGCCTTGGAAGTCACCGTGTAGACCAGGCTGGTCTGCAACACACAAAGACCCTCTGCTCCCTGATTTGCTGGGATTAAAGCATATGCCTCCAACACCTGGCTATGCTAGAGTTTCTTATAGGATCCTTGGTGACATAGGCGGCTGCATCACTGAAAAGCTTCACTTGGCATAGTTTACATCTCTGAAAACCTGCGTCATCATAGTCCCCTTGCACAATAATCAGTTACACCACTGAAAAGCATCTTCCAGTGACTTTTTACTACCCCTACTGAGTTCTGGTATTAAAGGTGTTTGCCTCTACCACCTGGCTCTAGATATACTTCATATCTAATGCACTGGGATGTCTTCCTGGGGGAGTTACAATCTAATCAGATTAACACATGAATAATTAGTAGGAGGAGCCAATTGAAGGGCCTGTGAAAGATCAGCACATGTAGAGAGAAAGTATTTCATCGATCCTAGATAAGGGAAAATCAGAGAAGAGGCCAAGGTGTCTGTGATAGAGCAGCAATGGGAAAAAGCAATACCAGCGGTTAGAGAGCTAAGCAGAGCCTGTTTGTCTGTGATTTGAATGGAAACAAATGACCAGTAGGAATATATATTGAGATGTGAGGAACTTCCCCTCCTTATTGTGTGGAGGATGGATTACTGGGTCAGGAGAGTAGGGGGAATGGTGAGTTAGACAGTAAAGATACTGGCTCCAAGAGGAGCCAAACAACTAGGCTAAAGGGGTGGGAATGGAGACAGAATAAAGATAATAAAACCAAAACATATCTTGATGGAGGCAGTAGGACCTGGTAATGGATTTTGGAAACTAAAGAGAGGACCCCATAATGATTCTTAGGTTTTTGACTAGAGCAACCAAGTGATCAGGTATGTTTGCTGAGCTATCCCATCACTTCATAATCATCACAATACCTTATATTCCCATGCAACTCTCCATCAAACTTGCATGGGAAAATCCAGGATCTGGTCAAACCTAATTCTCTATTGATTCCTAAACAGTGCCTGAGCAATGAAATACAGATGTTTACCCAAGCTAACTGATTGTTCTTTATCATCTTAGACTAGAGTGGCTTAGCCAAGCTGTGCAATGCTGCTATAATTTCCTAATGAACTCACTGTCTTACTTTCCTTGATAACTTCATTTATCTTGTCTTTTCTTTCAACTCTATCACATCTCTTCTATTTATTTTTCTTAGCTAATAGTGACTTTTGTTTCCTATTTTAACCCAAGGTGATTTCCACCTCTCTGATCACATCTGCCAGGCTACTAGAACTTGAGCCTTCAAGCTGCTACTTGCAAAGGATGACTTACATGATTTATACCTAAGACTCACTCTGCCTCTTCTGTGTCTGACTGTGAGCATTATTCTACTCGACAACACCTTTCTTCTGTCTGTGGCACTTCATTAGGGCATTCGCTCCATTCACTAGTACTTCCCATCCAATTTTTCCTTCAAACCACAAACCCTTATTCAACAACCACCTGCCATATTCATCTAGAATTTTAGTAGTTATTTCAAATTTAGTATCCAACTGAGCTCCTATGCTTTCCTGCCCTAAAGAAATCTGATTCATCTGCAGCACTTATAATCTCAACACTACAATTTCATTTTACTAAAGCCAAAACCTTGGAGTAACCTTGCTTCTTCTCCTGGCCAATCTACTTGCAAAATCCCAGTGGCTCTAACTTCAAAGCTTAAGAGCGTATCACTTTTCAACAAATCTGTTGCTATCCTTCTAGCTCAAGGCATCATGAGCTCTTGCCTTGACCTTCCTAATTAGTGTCCCTACATCTGACTTCATCTTGCTATGAGATATCATAGCAGAGTGATTTATTTAAAATACAATTTTAATAATGTCTATTTAAATTTTTTAAGGACTTTCCATTTCACTGAGTAAAAATCTTCACTGTAGACGCTAATAAATGGCTTGTTCTTTGTCAACACTACAACTTTCTTTTCTCAAATACTTTCCTTCCCATGCACTTCTCAACCTCATTTCATCAACATTGGGCTGGCTCACTGTCCCTGAGCATGTTAAGAACATTCCTAATTTAGGCTCCTTTCCACGTATAGCTCCTTCCATCTGGAATGTTCTCCTTTCAGATATTTATATGGCTTATTTCATCAGGTTTTTTTTTTTTTTCAGGGTTTTTCTTGAATACAATTGTATACAGACACCTCCATGAAAACTCTTCAAATTACAGGTAAAAATGGAGACCAGAACAAAGGCATTTCTCTCTATATGCTCCTCAAACTTATTGAATGGCCGCTAATAATCAGAGACACTAATATAAACAGAGAAAGTGAAGTGTGAAAGTCATAATAGGAAACAACACACTCACACCATTCTGTGATTATCCATTCCTATTACCTAGGTTTCTCACGATATCACTTAGCCTGAATAAGTAGAAGTAAAAATAATTATATATTTCCTATTCCCATTCCTCTGGAATATTGTCTGAATTCCATCAGTCTTTTTCAGATTTCTTTGACGCTTTGTTTATAGGCTTTGAAATCATGACATCGTGTAGGGGGATTATGTTGTTACATTGTAAATAATTATCTCACCTACTGGTTTAATAAAAACGATGAATGGCCAAAGGCAGACACGAAATGTGGGCAGGGCTACCAGACTAAGAAAACTCTGGGAACAGGAAGAACAGAGCAAAACGCCAGACAGGCCAGAAGATGCAGAGGACAACTATGCTGCTCTGAGAAAAGATACTGAGCCTCATGACTGAACAGGGTAAAAATTATAGGTTAGTTTAAGAGTAAAGAGTTAGCAAGTTATATGCCTGGGCCCTAGGCCAATCCGCATAAAATTAATACAAGTGTCTGTGTGATTATTTAGGCCTAAGTGGCAATGGGGCTGAGAGTGGCTAGGCCCGAAAGTCTGGCCCAGATACATACTACAACAACATAGTTTAATTCAGTACAGATTTTGAGCTGAATAACTGGGGACTCAGTAAAGTACAGTTGGGGGGGGGGGACGTCTGTAAAGGACAGGGCAGTTGAATTGAGCTTGGGATATAACAATGAGACTGGTCCTGGTGATTAATGTCAAGTGGAAATTTTATATTTGAAACTACAAGAACATATCAGGGTGAAAAGTGAAGTGACTAACATGTTAGTTTAAAAAGCTCATTTAGAGGGAATATGAACACAAAATGAGAGAAAAGTGAAGTTCTGAACCCCAGAAGACAGCATAATTTAGAGGTCAGGCAGAAAAGTTTTCAACCCTTTATAATCATATACTATCACTTGTTAGAAGAAAAAGGACCAACTCAAACTTACAGGGTGTAGGTATTATCTAACTCATAAATCGTTCATCCATATTACTGTGCAAATATATCATGCATATTATAAGATGCACAGGCAAAGATATTAAAAAACAATGAGCTGAAGGACTTCCAGTCAGAGGAAGTATTGAATACATGCATTTTTCAGCTCCCTCTTGGAGGCTTATTAGAGTGATAGCAAATGGATTTAAAAAAATAAGGTATAAACCATCAGGACTTTAGAGCCAAGAGAACGAAAACTAAATAATACCACCAGAGTGATGTCTGAATGAAGAAAGATAAATGGGAACTGAGTCACTTGACCCAGAAAAGCTAAAGTGCTTTCCGGGGGGGGGGGGGGGGGAGGGGGGGAGCAGTAATAAAGTCTGATTACTGTGTAGAATCACATACCTGTTCTCCCCACAACCTTCAACAAGGCTCAGGAATTGGTGTCTGGCACCCCTGCTGGGGAACTGTATGCTTCACAATAATAAACTTGGCTCACTGTTCATTTGAGAAGCAGTTATACCCTCACCCCCAACACATACCACCAGGACTATGTAGGACCTAATGACTAGCTTCCTATTCCAGAAGGCAGCAGATGAGAGTTTTATTTTCCTTAGGGAACTAGACAGGGGAACCTTGACTAAAGGGTGCTAGGCATACCTACGGATAAAAATGAAAACAAAACACGGGTTTATCAAGTCAAAATTAACGTGGGATTGCTTAATACTACAATATCAACAAGGAGTATCTAAGCTACTAAGGGATATAAAGTCAGATAGCCAAAAAAAAAAAAAAAAAAAAAAAAAAAGCGATGTTTTGATGTGTGGTTATGATTGCCAATGAAATTCATTCACATAAAGGCAACTTTAAAACAATGAAGGCTATATTATAGTTTTTCATTTTTATAGCCATTTCAAATATTTATTTCTATTTCTTTTAAAGTGCATGGCTTGTTTGAACATTATCTTGGTACATGAGTGTGGACATTTTAAAGTAATTGCATTTCTGCATCCTGGGTTGGAAGTAGGGATAAATATTGATTTCTTCTACACTATGTAACAGATGACACAGAGTCTGTTTTGAGTACTCTGGCATCACCAAAACTTATTTCCGCTTTTCTTGTGATGCATGTGTCTACAGAAGTAGTCCTTAGAGACATAATAATATCCTGAATTTGTAATGTTACACTTTCAAATGTATATATCTTGATCATACAATATATTCCATACCCCATTCACAGAAAAACTATCTTTGCACTGGAAATGAACATCTTTTGTTTTTTCCTTTCTTGTAATATCTTTCCTCTTAAAACACTTGTCTTTTAGGCATTATTGGAATTACAACTTCCTCTTTAAAAGATCCCCTTGTCTTTTTCAGCTGCAGCTGCATCATTGTATAATATAGCATCTCATTTATACTTTCATGGCAGAAGTTCCTAACCCAGTTCATGATAGTATTTTTAACTTTGATAATTCTTTTAGACCAGGTCCCATGCCAGCTGTACTATAGTCTGCCCCCTACCACCCTAGGAACACAGAAGGTGTTCAACAAGTATTTGAATTGATGTTTAAAAATGGTTTTGTGTTTATTATCTCATCTGATTTTCCCAGATTATTTCACTTACTAGATTCTCTTGCTGTAAATATTTGTCATATTTATGAATTTTATCCATGCATTGTCTACTGCCAACAATTCATGCTTCTGCTGTCTTTTCTGGGGACTATTCGTATCTTAACCTGATTTGGAGATCTATGTTGCTATCATGAAATACTTTATTTGCCCATTAGAATTATTTAATAATAAACTTTACTATTTAACTCTGCCTTACAGTCTTTAAATGGCTATAAGTGTGGCTACAGGCTACAGGATATAAATGAGTGCATTTAGCCTCCTACTTTAAATTATTAGAAATTATGTGAAACTGTTTTTAAGTACTCGGACAATAGGTATTATAGGTCACTTCTCCCTAAGTGATATTCTTACTGCCCAGAAAGAAACGTGACAGAAATCAAAATTCTGCTGGCAGTCTTCCTCACTGGAGGAGATAGAACTTGAGTCCAGAGAAGAGGTTAGACTCTGTGAATAGTAAAGGGGTAAGAGCTTTAGAGTGAAGACACACACACACACACACACACACACACACACACACACACACACACACACACAGAGAGAGAGAGAGAGAGAGAGAGAGAGAGAGAGAGAGAGAGAGCACTCCCTACATAGAGAGCACTTCCTACAGCTTCCAAGAGCCCCCTTACAAGTCTTGTGCTGCTGCAGAGGACTACAAAATGTAAAGGAAATCACCTCTTGGAAGGAATAGGCCAGACAACCCTCAAGCTCACACAGACAAGCAACAGTTGGTGTCCCAGTAGTTAGACTATAATAACCTTCTAATGAATGGTGTTGAGTAGAGTCTCAGAAGGACAGTGCCTTGGTAACGGGGACAGATTTAACCTAAACTAAATATTATCCTATATCCGTCTTCCAGAGTTCAAGGGACCAAACTCATTCCAAGAAAAAAAAAAAAAAAGAAAAAAAGAAAAAAGCCTAGTCCATATATAGAACAAAAATCAAAAACCAAATTTTAAATATATTAGTGATATCACCACTGAACCAACTATTCCCAAGCTTGGGAAGAAGCAAGAAAAATCCTCCATATCCAATTAAAAAAAAAAATCAACAAAGGCATACAGAGTCACTCACAGATGACAGAGCTCTACATAGTGTTGCAGAAGTCGGAAGGGGACCCAAACATGATAACAAAATAGTTTTCAAAAACTAAATGGAAATTCTACTTATAAAAATATACCATGATCTGAAATGAGAAGATGGTGAGTGAGAGGAATAGATCATTACTCACTGGGGATACAAAGGATTTACAGAATAAGAGTCTATTCAAAACGAAATAAGCAAAGGTAGTTGAAATAAAACAAAAACGTTTGACCAACGTATGAAGTGACTGTATTTAGAACAACACTTCTGGGTGTGGTTATGTGAGTGTTCCCAGAAAGATTCAACACCTAAAGCAACAGAAATAAGAAATTACTTCAGTGCACTCCTCATAAAATTGATTACAGAAAATACTCCAAGAACTTTAAAATAGCTGAAGAAAATGTATCCAGACTAGATTCAGCACAACAGAAGACATTGGTAAGGGCACCGAGCATTCAACACTGGGAGGAAGCTCTCAAATGGTCAGCCATATAAGCCACTAGAATGTCAGCAAGAAAAGAAAAGACAGAAAAAACAAACCAAGACAGATTCTCTCTGGAAGAGATAGTGGCCAAAATAGTCAAGATAAACATATAAAAAGCCTAGGTTATATTAAACAAAACGGTCAAATGAAAATAATTTTGATGGCGTCAGGAGGGAAGGCACTTATCATGTATATAAGCACAGAAATGATAATTCAGCTAGCTTTATACTGGAAACTATGACAGCAATAATTCAATGTATTGACACCTTAAAATTGCTGAAGAAAAAAAAACCCAGAACTTTTAATCTAGGTTTTATACACAGAAAAAAATACCCTTCAAAAAGAAGGTGAAATTAAGAGGTTTTCCCCTAGTTAAGCAAAAGCTAAGTGACAGTATTATCAATGGACTTTCGATACAGAACTTGGCAAATGAAGTTCTTCATGAGAAGGAAGATGAAATTCAGAGAAACCTTGGTCACTGCAGGGAAACAGGGAGCTCCAGAAACAGTTAAAATGAAAGTAAATATGAGAGGTATTTCTGGACTGTGGGTGTTGCTCAGCAGCACACGCTTATCATGCACGCTGCCCTGGGTGTAAGCCCCAACATCAACGCAACAGCAGCATGCAGTGCCTTCATCTAAGTTATTTTAAGAAACACTGGTGACTTAGGGCAAAAATAGAAGCAATGTCCTGTGGGGTTGTCGAACATGTGAAAGTGTAATGTATCACCAAAGTAGCATGTATGAAGATAGGAAAGTATTAGAAATGTATGGTTCTAAGAGATTCTTTCCAAGTTATGGTACTGTTTACAAGACTGCAATAAGTTAAAAATTAACAACAAAATCCACAGGGCCATTTAACATTTAAAAATAATAAGCCAGTACTAGAGGAAAATAAACAAAAAAATCAGTTAAAAGACAGAGAACAAAACGAGAGGGGGAAAAAAGAATAATAGAACACAGCCAACCAGCTAGCTGGTTACAATATAAATACAATACAGCATCTTCCCAATGAAATTAAAC